>BSBM01000089.1:32577500-32910000 GCA_027924585.1 Larix kaempferi
AAAAAGTGTTAAAAGAATATTATAATGGTCATATTTAGGACTTAGGAACTTTATTAATGCACTTTGTGTCCTTGTATTATAATGCAACTTTATTAAATAAAGACCTGATGAGGTATTGATATAATTATAAGTCATAAACTAGCTTAAGTTATGTCATTGACAAATTAAGGAGTTATGAACTGGGAATTATGTAACTTGTATAACATACTTACCTATGTGTAATGACAATATGCCATTGAAAAAAATCATCCAAGTATCTTACTTTCTTTTATGCTTTGTATATACTATAAACTACCTTTGTTTGTGTGAAACTCTAACATAGTATCAGAGCCACAGAGGAGAGAATCCGGGAGGGCACAACTAAGGAAAACTCGAAGGTCTATAAGAAATACGGTGAAGCAGAATGAATATGAGGAACTGTGGCACATAGAGAAGCAAACATTGGGCAATGTGTTGAAAGTTCCCGTGAATGGCTTTTCATGCAAAACAGAAAGTTTCAACTCTTTGACTAGAGTTTCCCAGATATTAACCCTGTAATTTTCAGCCTTACGGTTGCTATAAAAGTGTATAAAACAGTGGTGGGAAGAGTACAATATTTCACCTTCTAACACCCCAATATTCTAGGAATTCCAGGGAGAAAAGATACCAAACAAACTAGATAAGTTTCAGCCCTCTAGGGAAACTTATCCGACATAAACCAGATCTGAAAATTCACTTTTACATCACTAAAACAGCAGGTATAGCAGCAGCAAAAGCTACAAAACAGCCCTTAGATTCCTCAATATTGGTGTCAAATCACTTAACAATTGTCATTTTGAGTTTACTTATGTCAAATCATCAAGACATTCATAACTGTAAATAACAATACAACAAGAACATATATGGCTGAAAATCAAATTTAGAAATTGGACAAATTTTGGACAGTTGAAAACTTCTTTTATATGCTCAAGATGAAATACATGTACATACCATGGCCTTCTCTCAAAGCTAGTACAAGTCCACTAGCTCTCTATAACCCTAGCTAGGGAAAACAAGAAAACCCTAGCTCAACCAAGGAGTTCTGATATGCAAGAATCTCTCCAACACATCCATCAAGGCAAAACGTCATATTCTCTTCTTCTTCACAAAAGATGTGCCAGGATTTTATCACAAAACCCTAATCGCAATCCTCCAAGGGATAAACCCTAACCCTAGACCTCCAAGAAGACCAAGAAACCTTAGCAACTCCGCGCGCGCGCGCGCGAGAGAGAGAGAGAGTACAACTGTACAAGTGAAGACCAAGAGAGAAAGAGAGAGAATACTAGTGTGCACTCTCCTCTAGATCACATCTCAACACAAAAGTGAATACAAGATGACTGTGTGTTATGAATGAGGACTCTCTCCTTCCTCTATCTATATGAGAGGTAAGGGAGGCCAACAATACAATGTGGGCTTAAGTTCTTACAAGCAACCTGCAATAACCTCAAGTAAGCTTACACAAGTGAAGCGCTCCACTCCAAAGTCCACATGTCATGCTCCAAGGTGATGTCATACACAATAAGGGCTTCAAGATGGTGTAGCTACACAAGGTAAGTCCATATGTCTTGTCACAAGCCTCCATGGACTCTATTGATCCTCCTAAGCAATTTGCTCATTAGGTCAACCGAGTCCTGCAAGAACACTGTTGCAACCCATGCGTCCCCAACCAACTCCAAGCCTTCGAACAAGAACCCAAGAAACCTCGTGATGTCTAGGGAATGATACCCTCCTCCAAGATGCACAATGCTCCTCCCAATTGAAGTGTTCTCTAAGCAAGTGAACTCTCCATGTGGCCACAATGAAGGGCATTCACCACACTGTCAAGAGATCTCCAATGCCCAAGGAAAGAATACCAAGCCACCACCCCACCACCTATCTGAGGTCAAGCAAAGAAAGTTATCTCCACCGTGCAAATCCATCATAGACCATCTCCCATGTTTCAATCCATCTCGGACCATCCAAGGGCTAAACATACACCATGTACCCCAAATCTCATGAAGCACTCCAAACATGGTGTAAAGTGTAAACACTTTCAGAGTATCTCAAAAAATTAACAATATGAAGGAAAATATGGAAAGACGAGTATTATTTTAATGAAGAATTTATTAATCATGATTTCCTTCCCACTGGTCTCAAATCCCTAAGGTTGCTCTATGCACATTTCTTCCTCAATTATTGTTAGAGTTTGCACTTTAATTCAATGTTAACTAGGATATTTAACTGAAAGAAAAACAAGCACAACAAAACACAATAGACACAATAGTTTTCCTCGGCAAAACCATAAAGGAGAAAACCCCGCAACTTCCTCAAAGATAGATTCGTCACTAATACAATATCACAAAATGGAAAACCCAAAAATAGGAGGTCTTCTGCAGCTTCTCTCTTTCTACTCAGCGAACTTGTCTTCTCTCTCTTGCTTATGCGAACTTGAGTGAGTGAGTGGTGTGTCCAAATGAGAGAGCAAGCTCTCTATTTATACTTTATGTTTGGGCGACCTAATTCCCAATTAGGTCGGCCTCACTAAACCTGACTGGGCCGACTTGTCCTAGGGGACTTAATAATACATTTTACATTTGACGTTTGGGGGATCTAATGCCCCGACTTACAATGGAGGTTTTACCTCAATGCCCTTGCATGATTGGACACAATAATGACATCCTCGAAGGGAGGAAAAACATCTCCGATGGAGGTACAATAAAAATACAATAATAATATAATAATAATAATAAACAGAAGAATATCTTCCGAAGTTACAATTACAACAACAATTATCCCATTAAGGAAAGTTGTCTTGACATCCATCTGATGTATCCTTCATCCCATAATAGAAACTACAGACATCGTTGTTCTAATGGAAGTGTATCTGACGACTAGCGCAAAATTCTCCTCATAGTCCACTCCCTCTTTCTCGGAGAACCCTCTCGACACAAACCTCACTTTGTAGTTTTCTATGCTGCCACCTGCTACATGCTTGATCTTGTAGAGCCACCTAGAACTCGTTACCAATTTTCCCTCATGTCTTGGCACTATGTCCCATACATCATTCTTGATAACGAAGTTGTACTCCTCCATCATGGCATCCCTCCAAACATGTTATTTTGTTGCATCCTGAAAATTTGAAGGCTTGGAATCTATGATGTTGTTCATGAATTCCATGTAGTTTGGAAACTTCTTCAAAGGTCTACTCTCTTTAATAGTGCTCCTCAGAGCCTCAATATACGTTTGAGCATCCCACAATGTTTGAGTGAACCATCGAGGTCTCCTAACAAAACTAGTAGGAGCAGGTGGCTCCTCCTCTACACCTAAAGGCTAGTACCCTGAGTTGGAAGTCACTGGTGACCTTGGCTCATCCTTTGAATCTTCCTGCTCCTCATCCCTTGTCACTAGAATAGGCTCATGAGACTTCACAGATGCAAAGTCTTCCTCGAACTTTACAACCCTTCTAAAAATTTTCTTTCTCTGCTCTAGAATAAGGACCTTATAGGCCTTTGAAGTCTCACTGTAACAAACAAGAAAACCCTTCTTGTTGAAGGGCTAACTCGATCCTCTTCTACGGGTATATGGATATAAACTGGACAAGCAAAGATCCAAAAATGACCCACCTCTGACTTCACACCAATGAATGCCTCCTCTAGTGTCTTGTCCTCAAAAATCCTGTGACACTTGTCCTAAATGCAGATTGTTGTGTTGCATGCTTCTGCACATAGAAACATCGAAAAATCTTGAATATGTATCATGGCCTTAGCAACCCTTATGATGGATTGATTCTTCCACTCTACAACCCTATTTTGTTGTGGGTTGTATGAAACAGTCAGCTCCCTTTTGATTCCTGCATCCTTGCAAAAACCCTTGAACTCCTCGGAGGTAAACTTATCCCCATTGTCCAATCTCAAAACTTCGATCTTCTTACCTATCTGGTTTCAACTAGAGATTTGAACTCCTAAAACCTGATAAAGACTTCATCCTTGGTCATTACGAAGTATATCCAAGTTTCGCAAGATAAGTCATCAACAAAGGAAACATAATGCATGCTTCATGTGATTGATGATGCTTACATCATTCCACGTACATCTGAATGCACTAGGTCAAGAATGCCCTCAGACCTATGCTAGCTACTTGGGAAAGCAACCTTGGCATGCTTTCCAAGTGCACACGCTCTACATACTCTCTGTTGCTCAATGTTGAACTTTAGAAGACCTATGACTGTCTCCCTTAGAATAGGAAGCGCACTATGATGCAGGTGCCCCATCCTCTTGTGCCATAACTCGCACAAGTTGTATGTGGTATGAATGAGGGCTTGAATAGGTTCACCCTAAAACTTGTATAAGTTGGCTTCCCAAACCCCGATCACCTGAGTTGATTTTGGCTAGATTCCTTCAATCTGATAAGGGCTTGTTGGTTCTTGAACTCTACTGCAAAGCTCTTATCTTCCATAACAGAAACTAAAAGCAAATTCTTCTAGAGACCTAGAACAAACAACACATCATTAAATTCTAAAGAGTTTCCTGACTAGAATTGGAAAGGAATGGTACCAACTCCTGCTATTGGATACTTGGTATCATCACCAAGCTCAACTTGAACTTCTGAGATGTGCTCTTTTAAACTTGAAAATAACTCTTGGGTTGATGTCATATGCCTAGATGCTTTACTTTCCACATACCAAGCGTTTCTCGAATTTGTGCCAGTAGAAAGGCAAGATACCATCAAGAAATCTGTCTCGAACATGGAGGAAAACTCATTCATCTAAGTTTCACCTAAGGTTCCCAACCGATTTTGCTATTGCTTCCCTTTACCCTTCTTATTCTTCGAACAGTATGATGTATAATGGTTGTCGTTATGACATATGAAGCATGTGATTGTGCCGAGAGGCGCTCTACAGCCCAGTATGGAGGAGATCTTGTGAGTCGAGTGTTTGTCGAGTAACAAAATAATACAAAGTAAAAAAAAAAGAATAATACAAAGTAAAAAAAAAAGAATAATACAAAGTACAAAGTAATAAATATTATGTCGGCCATAAACAAAAAAGAATAATACAAAGTAAAAAGTAAATATGAGACTTAAATCTACACCCCAGTATGGAGGAGATCTTGTGAGTCGAGTGTTTGTCGAGTAACAAAATAATACAAAGTAAAAAAGAAAAAGAATAATACAAAGTAAAAAGTAATAAATATTATGTCGGCCATAAACAAAAAAGAATAATACAAAGTAAAAAGTAAATATGAGACTTAAACTAGAGACATTAGAGCTTAGGATTAGGTGGTAAATATTATGTTAGCCATAAACAAAAAAGAATAATACAAAGTAAAAAGTAAATATGAGACTTGAACTAGAGACTTTACTTTTTACTTTTAATACAAAGTAAAAAGTAAATATGAGACTTTAGAGTGTTTGTCCAGTAACAAAATAATACAAAGTAAAAAGTAATAAATATTCTGTCAGCCATAAACAAAAAAGAATAATACAAAGTAAAAAGTAAATATCAGACTTAAACTAGAGACGTTAGAGCTTAGGATTAGGTGGCTCAAGTATTGCACTCAAGGAGCTATTCAAGGAGAGGTTTGCACCTGGGGAGATTTGATCCCTCTCGGCGCTTGATAGAGCCTAGGATTTGGATCTAGGTTGGTTTTACACAAGTCCTTCTCCAGCTGTGAGATTGACTCCTCACTCTTTACCTTACCCTTGCTTGGTCCTTTACCTCTGCCCTTCTTTCTTTGAACAAATAGGGCATGTTCACTTTCCCCTCCATGTTTGATGACCTTTGACTCCATCCTAGTCTCCTCTTGGATACAGTCATCCCATAGCCTTTACCAAGAGGCAAGATTCTCCCAAGCACAAACACCTTGGACAAATGTTTTCTATTGAGATGGGAACCCATTTAGTGCTTGATTTACTAGCTCTTTGTCTTCAACCTTCTCCCCAACTGCTCCAAGTTGATCACGAATCCGTGTGACCTTCGCCAAGTAATTGGTAACCGTGTCTAATATGATCATCTCTATAGATCTGAATGTATTATGGAATATCATCTTCTTGTTTATGTTCTCGCTCTGGTAAAGGCTAACCAAGGCATCAAACATCTCCTTCGTCGTTTTCTTCTTAGATATATGAGGGATCAAATGATCCTTTATAGCATCCATGATCATCTGCTTGGCTTTCACTTCTTTCTTCTTTTGAACTACCAAAGTCTGCAAATTTGTTGGCAAAGTCACTACATCCTTGACGATATCCCAAAGATCATTCTCTTCCAATAAGTAAGTTACCTTGACTTTCAAAGATAGGAAATTCGAGGCATCTTCTAATTTGTCCTCAAACCTCAAGCTCGTTAATGCCATATTTAAGCTCTAACACACAAACTCCCAAATCTGATAAGCACTACCTCTAAAGCCCTCTAACTATCGGTCCTAGGTCTCGGTAGTTGGTTTCCACAGTTTTTTTAGCAGTTGATCTACGGCTATAAACTCTTCAGATCCTCTCAATCAAAGAAGATTTGATACCATGTGAAATTTCCAAACCCTAGGTGATTGTTGTCCTTATGTTCTCAACTAAACGAGCAAGTTATTCAATTGCAGAAAATTAACTTCTTTGCATAGCAACAATCACACAGATAGCCAAAAAGTAAATAGCAAAAGTGTCAGCAATTTCACACATGCACAGGGATTTTCTCCTTCAAATCAACTTATCATTAACTTAATCAAAGCTTACAAGGCAACCTCCACAGCTGCTAAAAACAAATAGTTGTACGGTAAATAAATTCACCTCAAACCTGAGGTTTACAGCCTACTGAAGAATTTTTGCCTACACAAAAAATCAAAGAACAACACTACAGTACAGGTTGTTGTTGTACCATCCATATGGCTATACAAATCTGTTGTATGGATTTGTGCTGCTGTATGGACTATACTATATAGCCTAGTTGTACAAATTGCTTTTGTTGTTGTCTGCCTCCTGACTAATGTGCTATGCTATTTCTTCGGTTATTTTCCCTGTTAGATAGAACTATGTCTAAACTCTCCATCTTGACCAGCCTTTATACTTGAGTTGAAATCCTAGTCTCTATGAGATGTATGATTGAGATTAGCCTAAATCGCTACAATATAAAAATACACTTTATTAGATAAGATTTTCACTTGAGTTGAAATCCTAGTCTCTATGAGATGTATGATTGAGATTAGCCTAAATCGCTACAATATAAAAATACACTTTATTAGATAAGATTTTCACTTAATTCATAAAACGAATTACAAAATAGAATTAACTCAAACTAATCTTGGCACGTTCACAATGAGCCTGTGCAAAAGTTCCTATTTGAGCTACATCCTGCAACAGTAAATAATTAGTTTGTTTCCAAATCTATAATATTTTCGATTCTAATTTAAGACTATGCCTCTACAGAATCCACAAATTCGGGGTGTTCTTTGCTTGGTCAATAGTTGGTCTCTTAGTGCCCAATAGACATGTAAAAGGAATATTGAATTACAAGTCCCTTGGCAGGTACTTAAAAGTTAAAATTTATATCTTAGTCATCGAAAAATTTCTATAATGTTCATTGTACTTGGATATGAGAGAATTCACTTACGAAACTCTGTGAGGGCTGTCAATTGGGTCTAGCTCGGGTGGTTAGGGGGAATTTGTTTTTTTGGTAACTGGGGGATTCGGCAACTGGAGCTCGTACTCGTGTGACACAGGGTCGATTCTGGTTCACTACCACTATACCCCCAAGTGTATCCATGCTGCCCCCCACGCGCATCACACAAGGCTAGTCAAGGTTTGAACCCGCAATGTCACGACGAGTGCTTCACCCTATCGACAACTAGTCCACACCCCAAGGCAGTCAGGAGGAATGTTACCCTCCCCACCCAGGATCAATTCCATTGTTGTATTGGCCTTTGAACCCTGAAAAATCTGGTTTACCTTGGCTATTGGCTACCATCCTCAAAATGATAGGAAATACCTGGTGGGTTTTCCCAAAATATGTATTTCATATTTCATGGAAAAGAAAAGAAAACCTGAGACCCATCTGCCGCAAGCAACGGAAATTTCTCGCTTCTTGAAAACCTCTTTTAACTCTTAAACATTGGTTGTCGTCCATTACAGTAGCCTCTTATATTAAAAAACGCAGGGACGTAAGGAGCATAGTTATCCTCTAATTATTAAAGCTCAAAAGGACCAGTTCCCCTAACAAGATTTCCATAGAACTAATGAAGCTTTGCCACCGCACTAAACCCACATTATACCAGTATTTGCTCTCTGCAAATAAATAAAAATTTTAAAAACGAAAATTCAAATAAAGTCAATAATTAGTTTGAGATCTAAATTAATATCAATTCAGTGAATTTCCTGTAGAATAAAATGAAGGTTCTGGCAGTACTTATTTCCAAACCCTTATTACTTTCGATCCCTCCCTCTATTGTTCACCAACAACTGCCAAGCTACTACAATTGAAGGAGGCTTTAAGTCCATCGATACAGCAATTGATACAAATTTTCAGTTATAATACATGCAAATTTTCATTCTTGAATCCGGGAGCCTTGAGCACCGTCATTTTTGTTTTAAAAAAACATTTATACTATCATCAAATCAAACAAGTCGCGGACAATTGCGAGCAAGATTAGAACCTTCTTGACGGTCGTCTGTTCCGCAGCTGACGATGCATTTGGAATACTTCTAATCATAATATAAATATACAATTTTCTGAAGAAACGCCTCCGCTTCCGCCACGGTTGGTTAAGCTTTAAATCTTGGCGTCCGCGGGCCACCAAAAGCTCATTTTCCACGGCTCAGATCGACGGCATTCTAAGCATTCGTTTTCTCCGCCATAAACAAGCGTGGCCTTCAATTTAAAATAGCGAAATCTACGATTCAGATCGCTAATAGAAGATAAAAAAAATTGTCGATTCTTAGTAGCAGTTTAATAGTTACGGCAGAGGAGGCCAAAATGGTAAGTAAAAGATCACAAAACCAGCAATGGTGTCCATATAAATGCACATATGTTGGGCCGCGGAGAAATTGAGATATTTATAGAGTTGATGTGAAAGGCTTTAAAGTACATTTTTGGATGGACCGTCAATAATTAGAAATTGAATCGGGGGGTCTGTGTAAGGTACCAACCACCTTCGAGTGGATAGAATTTATTAAAGCAGCACATTTCCCAGCGAATTAATCCGGCAAAAATCATGGTGACCGTAATAGTTCCATCGAATCAAAGTCCCTCCGATCTCGTTCGGCCGCAATCTTCGTGACCGTAAAATTTATACAAAACAATACCTCTCCTGGCGAACTAATCCGGGAATGGGATAAATCTTGGTGAGTAGTAGTTCTATTGGATCAAAGTCCCGCCGATCTAATTCGCGATAAATCTTGATGCCTGTAATACTTACTGCGGTGGAAAGTCCCAGACTCCCACCGATCTAATTTGGCAGGAATCTTGGTGACCGTAATACCTCCATCCGATCAAAATTTTATGTCATAATTTTGAAGTTTCGTCGATTTAGGGGCAACTTAGAGGGCTTCCTGAGTGTTATCTAGTTGTCTGCTTCATGTTATTCCAAATTTCTCGAGAGTGGGAAGAGTTACAGGTGTAATCTTTCGAAGTTGAATTTGCGACGTGGTGGATACAACAAAGAAACTTGGTTTGTCCACTTTGAGTTGAGTGGGGACACGGTTATAGAAGTTATACCCGGGAGTTGAACCTACGACCTAGTAGACACGAGAAAATAATGTAGCTAATTCTCTTTGGTTAAAACTAAATTTAAAGTTAAAAATATATAAATATAATGGCATGTATTTTTTTTATTTTTTTTTTCACTCATTGGAATGAACGGTCAGCCAGATTTGAACCTGGGTCAGCAAGGAAACATTGTCTTCCCTAACCGTTACACTTTCCACTCACAACAAATATAATGGCATGTATTTGCAAATGTTTTTGTTACATCTAAGCTTTTTTAATTGATTTTTTTAAGAATAAAATTATCCAACGGTTGTTGCCCATGGAATAAGTTCAAAGGGGTTAGATCTATCAGTGGTTGTCAATGTTGTTGGATATTGAGCTAGTTTTGTGTTAGTATGGGCCTAGTTTGAATCATCTTGGGTTAGATGCACTAATATACACTTAAGAGTTTACTACGAATGCCATCTATGAATGTGGGGAAGCATCTCACGGATTTCCCAATAAGATTTTCTTCGAAATAGTTACACACGCACACAAAGATTCCATTGAACCATGGAAAACCTCATGGTTCCCCCTTTTCAAAGGGGTCGAAAGAAAGATTTTGTTAATGAGGCTCTTAAAAGTGGATGGAGCATAGCAAAGACGATTGGCATCACCAAGAACTTGTAATGGCCTTCATGTGTGTGGAACACAATTTTAAGGATATCAGCTTCCTACTTTCTAATGTGGTGATATCACAAAGATCCAATTTAGTGAAGAACTAGGCTCCACGGAACTCATCCAATAGGGCACAAATGGCTATGATGGGAAATTTAGCTTTGACTGTCAATTTGTTAAGAGTTTGAAATTTTGGACAAATGCACTAAATGCCTTCTAATTTAAAGACCATAGTTATTGGAGAGGAATAAGGATTGGTGCTAGGACAAATCACACCTATTGCCAACAATTCCTAGGTGACCTTTTTTATTTCATTTTACTATGCAAATGGATTGCAATATGGACACACATTGGGAGGTTTGCTACATAGGACTAGTGGGATACAATGATCACGCTCGCACTATGAGGGTGGGATTCCTTGGGGAAGTTCAAAGACCTTTAATTTTCAATGTGGTTCACAACCTTAGAGTTCGCTACATCCACAAATCCAAGCCAAGGGGGGCCACTCAAAGGGGCCTCACCCTTGCCAGCATTACTTCGATGCCTAAACCTGGAAGACCTAGAGAATTGAACCTGACCTCAACCTTGTACCCTCTTGGTCTTGAAAGGTCCAACCAACTAAGCTACCCCTCGGGGTTGGGGAAGTTCAAAGACGTATCAATGTTTGTCTTAAACTCATTACGAGTTAGGATGAATCTAGACTGCAAAGCATCCTCAAAGACTTGCATATCATGGAATTGTGTAATAATGCCCAAATGACCCTTATTCAAGATCTTTTCCATATGGTGGGAACTAATTATTTCCACAAGACCCACTTTGAGACCTTTGAGAGTGTACCAATGCCCATAATTACAAGCTCATGTACGATTCCAAGAAATCCATGGTGATGGTACCTAATGTTCTCAACCATTTGGCACCCAAAACTATATCATAGTCACCCATTCCTATGGTAAACATGTGAGTTTTCAAAGAATATACACCCATTTGGAGTATTGCATTTTCACACTTGTTGCCACATCTCATAGATCCCCCATTTGTAATCATTATTTGGAAATTGTTAATAACATGGATAGAGCAATGTGTTTCTTTGGTGATGCAACAATGAATGAAATGATGGCTACTAACATTGCCCATTAAGATAATAGCCTTCCTATTCTTGATATAGCCAACCACCTTTAATAATTGAGGAAATGAAATATCGGTTAAGGCATGAAGAGAGATTGGTGTTCTTTAAAATGTTGGTGTACGATAAGAATGTCTTTTGTATGAGGTGTCATTTCCTTCGGAGTCACCCTATTAGCTTCATCACTAGAAATGTCATTAGAAATGGCCAAAAATAATTTGCGTTCCTTACATTTATGTTGCATGAAATATTTGTCATTGCAATTATAGCAAAGACCCTTGAGTTAATAATCCTCCATTTTAACTTGTCTCAACTTGTGGACCTTGAGGGTTGGATTAGGTTGTAGGGGAGACATGATATTGTTGTGTGGACACATAACAAAGGTGGGACATTCATACTAGGCGTATAACACAACTTGTGCACACACGTCTAGTTGAGAGTCCTCCAACCAGGTAGCAAGATGCTTCATCTCAACTTGGGCTTTTATGTCCTCCTTAAGGCCACTAATAAAACATTGTTTGAAAAAATCATCAATTAATTTTTTTTGTTTTGACTACCAAGCATTCAAAAGGATCAATATATTCTTCAACAATACTTGTTTGATGCAATTTGCTAAGTTGTCCCATGGAATTGGTATCCCTAACAAAGTGAGAAAACGGGGTTTCACAATTTATTGCTAGGCAATGTATCCCACGTAGGTTTAATTATGACATTGCCACCATTGTTAATGTTCCCAATTTTTCGAATTTTTAACAAATTATCCTTTGTCACAAGTAGAGAGTAGTGTTGCATTTGACCAACCCATCCTGTCGAATCCAACCCATCAAACATATTTAGAACGACCTTAGGTAAGCCATGAAACATATTGGAGGAACGTTCTAAACAGAGTTGTTGTTGGGCCCTTCACTACCAGTGAAATTTTCATCAACAACATGCTTACCCTTTCTAGGGCCTTCACCTAAGAAACCTTCCTAATCATCATGCTTACCCTCGAGTTGTTAAATTTTATCAAAACAAAGTGAGACTTTCCCATTGACAACAATCATGTTCATTTGAATTTGGTCCTCTTTCTAAGTGAGGGTCTGAATTTGGTCCACTTTCTTAGTGAGGTTTTTCACTACTTGCTTGATCTCTTCCATGGTTGTCATGTCTCGAGTGTGGTTCATGGGATCGCAATTGCCACCTAAAACGGTACCCAAGGGTTATATCAATAATCACAATGCTGAAAGATGAGTCTTTTTTACAGGTCACAAACACTAGTACTATTGGGTCCACAGAAAAAGGTTACTTAAGAGCTACACTAGTGCAATAAACGTCACACAAGGAGTCTTTTGAGATAGGTCTCACATAATGGTGTTGGTTGGACCAAAGATTTTTTTATAACTCCAATTGAAGTATTACTAAAGGGAAAGGATCTGCAAATTGTTGACATTTCAAGAAATTGCTTTTTAGTTTCAAAATCTACATAGGCTAGAGTTTGTAGGGTCATAAGGACAAAGGAATGTTTTTTTTTTTTTTTACTATAACGGTTATGAGGCTTTCAGATTATTTACTGGCAAATAGCCTGCATGTGGCTTTACAATCCAATCTCCGATCTTGTATCTAATTTATTCATGATAACTTAAGATCACCTAGTCCTTTCCATTCTCTAAACTTCCAAGGAATTTCAGCAATTCAAAAATCTTGTCCCAGATTAATTTAAGTCCTAAATTAGAACAGCAGAAAATGCAACCTTATGAAAAAAGCACCGAGACCAGTCGATTATTCTTCAGGCCAATCGCAGGTGGCACTAGGAACATCCAACGACAACAGGGGGCCTTGGCTCAGCCTCTGCCAATGGAGTATGCCCAGCAATTTGCAAGTCATCGACTTTCTTCTCCATAGCCACCAGACTCGACTTGAGCTCGCCAGTGCTGTCCTCCAATGAAGTCGATTGGTCTCCATAGATTTCCCCGGATCACTTTGAACTCCTGGGTCATGATGTCCCAGCAAACGAAGACGATCGACAGTGAACAACACCTTCTACAAGAAAGGCTCTTCCAGGTCAGAATGCAACACGGTGAGACAGACAACAGTGGTCACTATGGAACCGTTATCTAAGCCACCTCCAGAGGGTGAACTCGGCGCCCTCGCTTTACTTGTCATGAACCTCCGATCCCTCTTCTACCAGACTCTCAGGGGAGAGTTGTAAACCTGCAAATCCTATCGATGGTCATAAAGCTTAGGCTCACCTTCTGGACTCCGGACGTCTTATGGCCCATTATTTTGCTGAGTAAATTCTTTTCAGACGGATGGGGAATTTCAGCCTTCTTAGTCCTCGGTACTTCTAAGAAGATCTCTGTGAAGTCCTAACCATCAGGATCCATGGCTTCTGAGCCTCGCGATTCCCTGAGACAACTGAAGCATACAAGTAAGGGGCATACTCAGATTAAGGGATCGGGAAGTGAGAGATCATCCCGTTGATCTTTAGATCTCCTCTGCATAGAGCGGTACCCGCATTTGCCTCAAGGTCCGCCAGATGATTCAGTCCCCTGAGCACGTGGAAGAACCGGATCCTTCCAAAATCAGCCACTCGAGTTTGTATCCTGGAGTAAAGCTGAGACAAAGAAAGATGAGTCGGACGTCGCTTTCGAGTCAGAGACTATATAACTATTCTGGAGTCCCCAATTACCACCAAATCTGAGATATTCAAATGCCTTGCCTGGATAAGACCTTGCCAGAGAGCGAGATATTCAGCTCTGTTGTTAGAGAGGATGCCTAGACCCCAAGAGAAGGACAAAATTAAGTTGCCATCAGGGCTTAGAATGATCCCTCCTCCTCCTGCATTCCCTGGGTTCCCCTTCGAAGCACCATCCACCATCAGGACGTGCTTTTTAAGGGACGATCTCCACATAAGGAAGTCTTGCTCTCCGATCCTGATTTCCCACGAGGAGTGATGCGAATGCAGAGACTTAGTTCGTGAGAGCAGAAGCGGATCAAGATCATTAAACCAGAAGTAGATGTCCTTATCTGGAAGGGTCTCATTGTGGAGCAGCGGTTTGGAGGACACAAGATCATTTACATGCATCTTAACTTTTGAAGCTAGCCGGGCCGGTGCAGCAGCAATTTCCCTGAAGATTCTTCCATTTCTTTCCAACCAAATAATCCAGCACATTATTTTCGGTACCCAAATCCAACAGTTCTTAAGGAGAGACGGATTTGCCAACGGAAAGGGAGCCAGATTCATCCAAGAGTAGAACAAATCTTTAACGGTAGGGGGAAGATCGAAGTTAAGAGGCCCCAAGACAAGATTCCAAAGCTCAAGAGCATAGGGACAGAGGACGAAGAGGTGGTCAGCAGACTCCTCGCTACAGAAGCATAGAGGGCACCTCGAGGGGCCTGCCCATCCCCTTTTTTTAAGAATATCAAAAGTGAGGATACTTTTGTGCATAAGGGACCAACAGAAGAAGTCTATTTTAGGCAGGGAGGGGAAGTTCCAAAGGTTATTCCAAAGGAAAGGATCGGGCGGAACCCAAGGGATAGAGAGATAAGCAGAGTAACCAGCTGCAACTGTATACTTTCTAGAGGCAGAGCCCCAGCCTCTTTTGTCCTTTTTCCCGGCGGAGATGGGAGAAGATCCATGCAATTCTTGCAGAAGAAGCTCTGCTTCCCTATTCAAGTTAGGAGAGAAGTCCCCTAAATCCCAAGATTTCCACAAGCAGGTGCCATCCTGATTCCAAGCAGAGATGTCCCACAGGGTGATCTGGTTTCTGGAGGCAACCATTCCCTAATATTATCCAGCTCAGGATTCTGATTTAGCGGCGAGTTTCCCAAAATGCAGTCATCCCAGATCTTGATTTTCTTACCATTTCCCGGGATCCAGAAGAGCTTCGAGGTGATCAATTCCCTTGCTTTAGAACAGAGATTGAAGATTGGGGAACCCCTTTAGGCCACCCACGGTCCATCCAGGCAACGTTCTTTTTGACCCCAGAAATATTTGAGACGGCGTGCCTTGGTGCTCCAAGAGGTTTTCTTGTGGACCAATCTCCACAGAATTTTCCCTCCCAGCGCCAAGTTTTGAGCACCAATATCCTTGAGTTGCAGCCCTCCCTCTGCTTTGGGAGATTTAACTTTATCCCAGTTCACTAAATGCATTTTCCCTTCACCCTTCTGTCCTCCCTCCCACAGGAACCGCCTCATCAGTTTGTCCATCTGGATGAGAGCAGCCTTTGGGGCAAGAAGGATAGAAGCTTGATAGACAGGTAAGGCTGTTAGAACAGAGTTTATAAGAATAATTTTCCCTGCTTTGTTCAGCCAAGAGGCACCCCAGACAAGGATTTTGCTTTTGAATTTATCGAGGAGAGGGAGCCAAAGGCTGTTCCTGGGCTTTTCTTTAACTAATGGAATTCCAAGATAGTTAAACGACTCCCAGGAGGAGGTACCATCCATTTCAAGGGCCCTGGATATTTCCAGCATATCCCTAGGCAAATAGTTCCAGCCATATATTTTGCACTTTCTGAGGCTTAACTCGCTTCCAGAAACCTTCTTGTAGGCGTCCAGCTCTTCTCTAAATTTAATTGCAGATCTGAGGGAAGCACGGCTTAATAACAATGTATCGTCCGCGAATTGGGCGTGGTTGACATTCTTGACTCTTGGGGCAATGTTAATTCCGAGGAGATAATTTTGCTGGAGGCAATTGTCTAATTGGAAGCTCAAAACTGAAGCTTGGATGGCATAGAGCAGGGGAGACAAGGGGCAACCTTGCATGAGGCCTCTAGATGCTTGAAAAAAGGGGGCAGAACGTCCGTTAACAAGAGGAGCAATCCAAGGGTTCGAGACGCAGGCTTTGATCCAACTGATTAAATGAGGGTGGAATCCTAAATTAGTCATAACAACAAACAGAAATTTATGGCGGACTCTGTCGAAGGCGTTTGCAAGGTCTAGTTTGACCACCATTCCTTTCTCTCTTCTATGGCAGCTCGAATGAATCGCTTCCTGCACCAAAATAATGTTGTCCTGGATGTGGCGCCCTTTGACAAACCCTCCTTGATTCTCAGGAATGATCTTAGGGAGGACATGCTTGAGTCTGTTGGCGATAATTTTGGTTATCAGTTTGTACCCTGTATTGCACAATGAGATGGGTCTGAATCTCGAAAAATTTTGGGCTCCCTTTTCTTTGGGATGAGCGCCAGGAATGAGGAGTTTGTACTCCCACCGATTTTGTGGCTACATTGAGATTTTTTTAACCATTCTTATCAAGTCTTTTTGTATAATATCCCAACATGCTAGATAAAACCTTGCTGTGAATCCGTCAGGCCCCGGGGCCTTGTCAGGGTTCATACCCAACAGGGCTTTCCTTACTTCATCTGCCGTGACTGGGGCAGTAAGCTTGAGGTTGCTTTCAGCATCCACCAAGGACGGGACCAAATTCATGGGGGTACCCATCAAAGAGATGGGAATACGGGTTCTCTTCCGTAAATAGCTCCTGGAAGAAAGAGTGAGCTGCCTGCTTTATCTCTTCATAATTGCTAATGGTTTGGTCCTGGAAATTAATTTCTGTTATTGTATTGTGATTTTGGCGGGCCTTTGCCCACTTATGTAAGAAGGAAGTGTTCTTGTCTCCAGCATGGAGCCACAGGCTCCTAGATTTTACCCTCCAGAATTCCTCCTCACGCCTCAAGGCTCTATGCAGCTTCTTTTGCAGATCAATCTCTCGCTCCAACTCATTTATAGTGATCGGACCCCTTTCCATTGAGAGCTGGTAACAGTTGAGTTCCCTTTGGGCTTTAGTCCTTTCTTGAAAGGGAGAGCTCAAGTTCTTAGCCCATGTCTTAAGGTCCCTCTTAAGCCTTTTGAGTTTCTCTTCCCAAACAAAGAAGGGGGAACCTGAGACAGGGTGACTCCAAGAATGGGTGACAATATCAAAAAAACCTTCTGAGGTAGTCCACAGAGGGCTGAAGCGGAACGGAATAGGCCCCAATTTTTCCCCTAAGGTGAGAGAAAGAGAGATAGGCTTATGGTCTGAAGTGTACGAAGGAAGAATGCTTGAGGAAGCATAGAGCCCCAGATTCATGAAGGAAGATTGAATGAGATATCTGTCCAGTCTGGCTGCAATATGCCCAGGGCCTGCTCTTTTATTTGACCATGTGAATTTTCCCTTGGAAGGCTTGATATCTTGAAGATCCCAATCCAAGATAATATCTTCAACCCACTCTCTGGAAGGGTCTCTGACTAGGGAGCCTCCTTTTTTTTCCCACAAAGCTAAAGTGACATTAAGGTCTCCTGCTAAGACAATGTTTTCCTGATGATTGAGGCTAAGGAATCTGTTAAGAGACTCCCAGCATTCTTTTTTTTCCGAAAGCAAAACAGGGGCATAAATATTGAACAGGCTTACCGAGTGACCAGATTCTGTGTGGCGGAGCTTGGTAAAAAGCCAGTGGGTGGTTCCTTCTTCTTCCATGAGATCCATCAAGGTGGAGTTCCAAAAGGTGGTCAGGCCTCCTGAAGCTCCTCTGGAGCTTACTGCTCTACCCGAACCACGATTCCAGAAATGAGTACTTGCTTGGAGGGCTTCCGAGTCCTCCATTTTCGTCTCCTATATTAGCAAGACTTCGGGATTTGACATTCGAACAAGATCTTTAACTGCTTTTTCTTTCCCTTTACTGCCAAGTCCTCTACAATTCCAGGAGACGTACTGCATTACTGTCTTGATGGGGAGGTGGGGGCTCCCTTAGGAGCCTTGCTTGCCTTGACTCCAGATCTGGTTGTTATCATGTCAGGGATGGTTTTTTGAGACCCGGCTGCAACATCCCTGTAGGATTTTTCATCTCTCTTTTTTCTGTTGGATTTTCTTCCTCTTACGGCTATTTCAGGGGTTCCCATTGAGCTGTTGGTCTCAGTGGCTTCTTCATCTGACTCCACCTCATTTCCAGTTTCCAGAGAGACATGTTCTTCGTCGGATTTCTACTGCTCCTCTTCCGGGGTACACTCAGGCTCTAGGGGGGCCAAAGGTTGGGAGGCAGAGGGAGGGGGGCGAAGAAGAAGGCTGGGGGCCAGGAGCAGGCCCAGCTGGGGGAGCTTCACCGGCCGCAGGGGATGGGCCTACCCCCTCATCAGGTTGCCTTTCTCTGCTCTTATGGGCGTGTTTGGATCTCTTAACCTGTTTCCATCCTTCCGATGGTTCTTTATCCTGCGTTTGAAGTTTGGGGCAATTCCTCTGAAAGTGTCCATGTTCCTGACAATTCCTGCATTTGAAAGGTAGGTGTTCATAGTCAACTTTTTGATAATGAGTCCAGCTTCCTACTGTGAGCTTCACTACTTCAGGGAGGCCCGCTTCCAAATCGACTTCCACGCAGATTCTGGCACAGGTGTAATTCGTCTTGGTTGCATCCTTGTCAATAAAACGCCCTATTCCGTTGCCAATTATCTGTAAAGTCTCATAGCTCCAGCAGTGGACAGGGAGGTTGGGGAGTCTCACCCAGACAGGGACTTCCTTCGGAGTATCAACGTTAGGATAGAAGTCAGGGGTCCATCTGTTAAGGTAGAGCCCCTGCGTGCCCATGAAGTAGGGGTCATTTCTGAAAATCAAGTCCCTGTCATCTTTGTCAATAAATTCAAAAATGAAGAAACCTCTGCCCACGGGGGTAACAGGTTACGCCATGGCTGAGGTGCGGCTTCCAATTCCGTTGGATCCAGTCGTCAGTTGTCTTTGGGGAAGGCCAAAGGCCCATGAACTGTCCAATAAGGCCTCTCTCCGCCAGGGCCAAAGCTATCTTAACAGGTTGAGTCTCAGGAAGGGCGATTTCGGGGACTTCATCCAGTTTTTTGATGAACTTAGGGACAGAAGAAGGAGCAGACCACCTTCCACCATGGCTAACAAGATTCCTGAAGGCGTCAGCGTCTGAGAGAGGATGGGGGGGGGGGGGGGCGAATCCCCACCCCCAGGGCCTGCCATCGCAGCCACAATCGATCCTGCAGTCGAACCCTAGCTACCGCCGTGCCGAGCCGTTCGCCTCTCTGCTCTTCGATGGAAAATGTTATTGCCCTTTACGAAATGCAATGGAATAGGGACAAAGGAATGTTAATCATTCCAACTCTCTGATGTATCTAAGGGTTTTCAACAATAGTACTCGTCTCAATCTTTCATGATATTGACTAAAGAGGATAGATCATGCTCTTAGTTGTATACCTGATTAGTAATCAATAGTGATCTCCCCAAGTGTTGTTCTTAGTGTACTATAGTAGTAATACAACTGAGAGGCTTATGCATGGATAGTTTTAGTTGCGGCTAGGGTGCCACTGATATACCTAAAGATACGTGGAAGACTGAATCCATTGGTAGATTCTATCTAGTGTGATTCTACTCAAAGGAGTACCAATAGAGGTATACAAGGGTGGACTACCAAGTGATCCCACTGTACTTTCTCTTCTCCTTGGGCACATGTATGCAGACTGGACAACTAAAGATCCAGAGGTGGCCCACTTTCGGTTTCACTTCTATGAAAGCTTCTTCTAGAGTCATGTTCTTCATAATCTTATGTGGGCATCTGTTTTGTACATATACCTCTATTTTGGATGCTTCTTCCCATAAGAACATCGGTAGGCTCTGGTCATGTATCATGGATTTGGTTTCCTCCACAATTGTTTTGTTATTTCTTTCCACGACCCCTTTTTGTTGAGAGTTGTAGGAAACTGTGAGTTCCCACTTAATTCCTACTTCCTTGTAGAAGTCATTGAAATCAATAGAGGTATATTCTCCACCATTATTGGATCTCAAAATCTTGATCCTCTTTCCCTTCAGATTCTCAACTTGTTCTTCGAACTCTTTGAATTTTCTAAACACTTCCTCGGATTCCTTGGTCTTCAGAAATTATATCCAAGTCTTCTGTGAGTAGTCGTCAATAAATGTCACGTAATGATTATAGCCGCCCAATGAAGCAACAGTCATGGGCCCCACAAGTCAAAGTGCACTAGATCCAAAATTCCTTTAGATATTCTTTCACTATTTGGCAAAGATCTCTTGGCATTCTTTCCAAGTGCACATCCTCTACATGTTCCATCATGGTATACCTGAAGCATCGGTATACCTGTTACTATATTCTTTAATGTTGGGAGAGATTTATAATTTAGATGAGTTAGTCGTTTGTGCCATAGTTCACCCATGCTGGTAGAGTCATGAACTAGGGCTTGAGCTGGTGGAGTGCTCAACCGTTACAAGCTCTCCTCTCTCACACCAATTACTTTAGTTGTATCCATGCTTGATTTATTGTGCCAAGAAAGCACTTTCCCATCTAAAAATGTAACTTTATATCCCTTGTCCTCCAAGGCTGAGATGGAGACAAGATTTATTTTCATACCAGGTACATAAAGCACATCACTCAAGTGTAATGTTTCACTAGACTCTAGTTGAAGGGAGGTAGCCCCAGATCCCTTCATTGTATAATTTGCATCATCTCCAAGTACAACACAGAGATGGGATTATTTCTCAACTATTTCTGAAAGATTGTCTTTATAACCTGTCATATGTCTAGAAGCACCATTATCTATGAGCCAAGTATCACTAGTGTTGGGAACAGTACCTGATAATGATGATATTGTTAATTTTTTAGCATCAATTCAATATGATCTAGGATCTTATCTGAGAGAATAACATGTACAGCATATCAATCACAAGAAACAATAGACACACAGAGTTTCCTTGGGGAAAACCAATAAGGTGAAAAAACCCAATAACTTCCTCAGAGATAGATAGAGCAATGATACAAAACCCAAGCATAAGAGATAGTCTCCTAGCAGCAGCTTCTCCTCCTCCACTAGTGCACCACTTTCCAATGAGTGTATGAGTGTGAAAGTTAATGATCAAATAGAGTGCCTCCCGCACTCTATTTATACTTGACTTGACTTGCCTAATAACCTTTTCTAGGTCGGCCTCAACTTAACCACTTAACATAATGCTGACACGGCCAACCCCCAATAGGGTGGTCTAATAACCCTTTAACCCACATGACTTATACAGGGCTGACCCCATCAAGGTGGTCTAATAACCCATCAAGTATAAGTTATGACACTTTCGTATAGAGGAATACTACCATCTATATAGGAGTACAATATACATATGTAAAATACATTCTGAAGTTACAATTACATCAACACTCCCTCTTAACTAGGAAGGTATTTCTCGACACAGATCTGCTAGCACAAGTCTTCTTCTCTGGATCATCGTCATCGGATCATTGTCATCGTCACTGCTGCTGCTATCTCAATCAATCTCCAATCTACTCGTCATAGAAAGTTCTACAGAGCCAGTCCTTTTTCATACTGGATGTAGGCCCGCCACCTGCAGGTCTTCATCATCTACAGAGCCATCTCTTTTTCATGTTGGATGTATCACATCTACAGAGGCAGCCCTTTTTCATGCTGGATGTAACCTAGAACAAATCTAGGATTTTCCACCACAAAGCCAATCCTTTTTCATACTGGATGTGACCTAGAACAAATCTAGGATTTTTCACCACAATGCCAGTCCTTTTTCATACTGGATGTGACCTAGATCAAATCTAGGATTTTCCACCACAGTGCCAGTCCTTTTTCATACTGGATGTGACCTAGAAAAAATCTAGGATTTACCTTCACACAACCTTGCAAGAGCACCCAGGACTAATTACAGGCACACAACCCAACCTATCGGATCTCCCAGGTCAATATTACATGCTTACCTGCACAACCTGTTCACAGCCACAGAGTATCAACCTGATACTTACCATACATCATCATGATGTACATCATCACATGATCATCCTAATCAACAATGCATCCACCTGATACATATAGAAATACATGATCCACCTGATCATATCAAGCATCCAACATGATGCATACACAAGTACATGATCCAACTGATCATATCAAGCATCCAACATGATGCATATACATAGCAATAACTGGAGCATTGTCCTGATTCTCATCACACAGCGCTTACATCCACAGCCATGGGAAGGATCCTCCTATCACCATGCTTGGAATGGCTCCTGCAAATGTGTCCATCACTTCTTCCTTGAAGTATCATCAATCTGAAGAACACCAAGCCTCTCTTTGAAGTACTTAAACTTCACTCTGGCTAGTGGTTTCGTCAACACATCTGCAACCTGCTCATCCATCGCAACATACAAAAGCTTCACTGCTCCTCTCTGCACCATATCCCTGATATAGTGATATTTGATCTCAATGTGCTTCGACCTGTTGTGGAACACCGGGTTCTCAGACAGTTTCACACAACTCTGGTTGTCACAAAAGATACTAGTAGCATCCAACGGGAGATCAAATATCTCAGACAGTAGCTTCCTAAGCCATACTGCCTCACAACTAGCCGAACAAGCTGCAACATACTCTACTTCGGTTGTACTCAGTGCTACACAGGACTGCTTCCTGCTAAACCAAGAGATCACACCTGATCCCATACTGAAGCAGCACCCACAAGTGCTCTTCCTATCTGTAGTACTACCTGCCTAGTTCGAATCAACATAACCCTGCAGGTTAAACTTTTGATTCGCATCATACTTGAGCCCATAATCAATTGTACCCTTCAGGTACCTCAGAATATGCTTTACAGCAACTAGGTGAACACCTCTGGGATCCATCAGGAACTAGCTCAATGTGTTCACCGCAAAGCAAATATCTAGTCTAGTGTTCATCAGGTACATCAAGGACCCAATCATCTGATGATGCACTTTTGACATCAACCGGATCAGATGAAGCATCACAGAGAAGCTTCAGGTTCAATGCTATAGGTGTGGCCATGGCCTTGCAGTCCATCATCCCGAACCGCTTCAGGATCTCTACTGCATACTTCCCTTGTGCAAGGAAGATCCCATCTGCACTCTACCTCACCTCCATGCCTAGAAAATAGTGCATCATCCCCAAGTCCTTCATCTCGAACTCGACAGCAAGCTTCCTCTTCGTGTGTGCAATCAATCTATCCTCTCCTGTTACAAACAGGTCATCCACATACAATAAGAGTATCACAGGATTGCCTTCCTCAACCTTGTAGTAAAGGTTGGAATCTGCTTTACCTTGGTAAAGCCCAAACTGGATAGAAAGTTGTCTATCCTACCATACCAAGTCCTAGGAGCTTGCTTCAAGCCATACAAGGGTTTCTTCAACCTGCACACATATGACTCTCTATCATGTGTCTCAAAACCAAGTGGCTGCTCCACATACACTTCCTCCTCGACTACACCATTCAAGAAGGTTGTCTTGACATCCATCTGGTGTATCTTCCATTTCATCACTTGTTTTATATTTCTCTATGCTGCCATCTGCAGCATGCTTGATCTTATAAATCCACTTGGAAGTCACAACAGACTTCCCTTCTGGTCTTGGGACCACATCCCAAGCATCATTCTTCATGATCGACGGATCATGGCATCATTACTTCATCTCGGATCCTGGGAACTTCAGATTCTTCAATATATAGATTTGTTGCTGAACAAATGTTGTAGTCCTTCTTTTGTAGGTACTCGTATACGATCTTTCTTACAAAAACAAGTTAAATTGCATGATTAGAAACATCTCATAGTTTTCAGAACAAATTCTTACACATAAAGAAATATGTCATACAATCATGCAATTATTTTAGCCAATGCTTCAATACAACATTTATCCATATCCTATAACTTTCTAGATGCCTTCCAATCTCTACCAGAACATTGTTAAGAGTGTGCACAACTCCCAACATGTCAGCAAAGAAGTTTCATTCTAGATAAGTAGCAATGGAATGTTGTACAGTGCCATAGGCCACTTACCCATTACATGAATATTAGTAGTATACTGTCATTAATGTAATTATTCTAATATGCATAATACACAACCTAAGTCTAGGAACATAAGTATATACATCTTTGAACAGTATTATTTAAACAATCAAATATTCAAAATACTTATCTTTGTTTGTTTGTTGGGTGGACTCCCTCTCAATCTTTGTTTCCTCGTAGGAACTACTGGAGTGTGCTCCCTCTTGATCTTTGCTTCATGGATTACCTGTCCTTGAACTTATATCCATCCTCGATCACTATGCATGCTTACTAGTATCATCATTGTGTTATCCTCGAGATCTCATACATAATCATACATTCATTAGTATAATCTTAATACTATCAAAACACAATAATCTTAAACATGTATAGTCGTGATCATTTCAAACATAGATAATAAGCATTAGTATTCAAGGTTTATATAGGACTTTTCTGGTTAGTCATATCATTAATCAAAGTAAGGAACATAATATGCATAGACCCTAGATTACTCAAACTTGCAACTTCATGAGTAATCATTATCAATCATACAAAAGTATAAGATCCTTACATAGGGTAGGATTCTAACTTGATATAGGAAAAACATACCTGGTCATCATATTTGCTAGTTATGTCTAGCAATGTTTTCTTGTTCTCTTCAATGACCTGCATAACTCATAATTTTGTTGGGTGTGTTATATCTCTTCACATGGTGGGTGCGTGTACACCACGATCCCCTCCCCAATAGTGATTCGATTGCGTCGGGCGCGGCAGGAGGGGGACGACACGGAGGGGGCCATTAGGCCCCTGGAGAAATTTAACGGTCAGAGCTTTGAGCTATGGAAGCTGAAGATGGAAGATCTTCTGGTAGATAGAGAACAATGGATCGCAGTAGATCCGGGTACCATGCCCACTGGTATGGAAAAAGAAGAATGGGATAAGTTGGAAAGAAAAGCAAGGAGCACGATTTGACTTTGCCTCTCAGATTCAATGTTGGTGAACGTATCTGGAGAAGACAGTGCAAAGAAACTGTGGGATAAGCTGGGAAATCTGTATCAGTCAAAGTCCCTGGTAAATAAGTTATTTCTTTGAAAGAAATTGTACCTGCTAAGAATGAATGAAGGAGACTCTGTGTCAGAGCATCTAAACGCCTTCAATACTCTGGTAAGTCAGTTGACATCTGTTGGTATTACGATTACTGATGATGAAAAATGTATTAGCTTGTTGTGCTCTCTACTAGATTCATGGGATAGTCTGGTTATAGCTGTTGGGAGTAACGAAACCAACCTAATCTTTGATGATGTGGTTGCATCCCTGCTATCGGAGGAAATGAGTCGGAAATCCATGGACAGTTCAACCAAGGATGCCTTGTTTGTGAGAGGTCGCACTGGAGACAGATCTAAAAATAAGCCTTCAGGTGGCAGATCTAAATCTAGAGGGAGATCTAAATCTCCAGGACCTTCTGTACAAAAATGCTGGAAGTGCGGTAAAGCAGGGAATTACAAGAAGGATTGTAAATCCAAAAATATTGATAAGAGCAGAGGGTCTAATGATGCTCCATCCGCAGATGGGAAAGAATCTACATAGGAAGGAGGAGATGTGTACTTGGCATCTTCAAGTACACATGAAGAGCATGATTCATGGTTGATTGACTCAGGTGCATCTTTTCATATGACTCCTCACAAGGAGTGGTTTTCTGAATATGAAAAGTATGATGGGGGTGATATATTCCTGGGAGACAACTCGGTGGCGAAAATCATAAGTCGAGGAAAGATCAAGCTACTGCTCAAAGATGGAAGGGTTAGAACTCTTCCCGGGGTTCTGCACATTCCAAAACTTGCTAGAAACCTCATATTTGTAAGTAAAATGGATGATGCAGGTGTGAAAACTATTTTTGAAAAGAACACATGCAAGATGGTTCGAGGATCAATGGTGTTGATGAGGGGAGTTCGGATTGGAACTTTATACAAGCTGTTGGGAAGCACTTTTAATAATGGATGTAACAGTACTATTGTTCCTGAGGGTAAAAATGAAGGAGACAGAGTCCTTACTGTCTCTAGTGAGAAGACAACGCTATGGCATCGAAGGCTGGGACATATTGGAGAGAAGGGTCTTCGACTATTACAAGGTAAAAGTATGGATGAAGGCATGTCTGATTACACACTATATTTTGATTTCTGTGAACATTGCTTATATGGTAAACATAATCGGGTAAGATTCTCATCTGGTGTTGTAAGAGCTAAAGGAATCTTAGAGTTAATACACAGTGATGTGTTTGGACCTGTGCCTATTCCATCACTAGGTAAATTTGTGTATTATGTTTCATTCATAGATGATTTCTCAAGAAAAACATGGATTTATTTCCTGCGTAAGAAATCTGAGGTTTTTAATAGATTCAAAGAATTTAAGGCTCTTGTAGAGAATCAAACTGAAAAGAAAATAAAAGTGTTGAGAACAGATAACGGTGGAGAATTCTGTGGAAATGAATTTGAGGAGTTCTGTAAGATGTGTGGAATAGAAAGGAAAAAGACTACTCCATACACACCTCAGCAGAATGGGGTTGCAGAAAGGATGAACAGGACGTTGATGGAAAAGGCAAGGAGTATGCTCAGTGGTGCAGGGCTAACACAACAATTCTGGGCAGAAGCTGTTGACACTGCGTGTTACTTGGTAAATAGGACACCCACATCAACGTTGGTTGACAAGACACCTCACGAGGCTTGGACTGGTAAGAAACCCTCTCTCTCGCATCTCAGAGTGTTTGGGTGTGATGCTTTTGTGCATGTTCCAAAGGAAAAAAGGAGCAAGTTGGATAATAAAGCAGAAAAATGTATCTTCATTGGCTACAACGATGTAGTGAAAGGTTACAAGCTTGGAACCCAGTAAACAGGCAAGTAGTTTACAGTCGAGATGTGATCTTTAGAGAAGTTGAAAACACTTCCAGGATTGAAGATGCACCAAAGGAAAAGGATCCAGAGAAACTACAGTTTGATATTAAGGATGAAAGAGGTGGTTCATTTGAGAAATCAGATTCGTCTGAATCATATGAAGAGGCAGATTCGTCTGAATCATATGAAGAGGCAGATTCGTCTGAATCAGATGAAGAGGCGGAACCATAGACTCCGGTCTTGAGGAGATTTGACCGACTAAGAAGGCAAGCTGAAAGGTATAGTCCACCTGATTTTCGCTCTAATTTTGTGTTATCTATTACTGATGATGATCCTAGAACTGCTAGAGAGGCAATGGATTCAGAAGATAGTAAACTATGGAAGAAGGCCATGATGGAAGAAATGGATGCCTTGGACAAAAATGAGGCATGGGATCTGGTTGAGTTACCAGAAGGAAGAAAACCTGTTGGGAGCAAATGGGTATTCAAGAAGAAGTTAAATGCAACAAGTAAAGTGGAGAAGTACAAGGCTCGACTAGTAGCGAAAGGTTATTCCCAAATTGAGGGCATCGATTTTGGTGAGATTTTCTCACCTGTTGCAAAATTGACTTCTATTAGATTTCTTTTATCTATTTCTGCTGCTTTTGATCTTAGATTAGAGCAGATGGATGTAAAGACGACATTCCTACATGGAGAACTTAATGAAGAAATCTACATGAAGCAACCATAACGGTTTGTGGTGAAAGGTAAAAAGGAGCTTGTCTGTAAGCTGAAAAAGTCCCTCTATGGACTAAAACAATCTCCAAGAATGTGGTATCAAAAGTTTGATACTTATATACTGGGACTTGGCTTCTCAAGAAGCAAAGCTGATCATTGTGTTTATTTCAAACTAATTGGTGATCATTTTATTTATGTGATATTGTATGTTGATGATATGTTGCTAATTGGAAACAACAAGGAAATCATCAAGGATGTCAAAAATCAGTTGTCATCTGAATTTGACATGAAAGATCTTGGTGCTGCAAATTTTATTTTGGGCATGGAAATAAAAAGAGATCGAGAAAACAGGAAACTCTGGTTGAATCAGAGGAAATATGTTGAGACAATATTGAAGAGGTTTAATATGCAGGAAAGCAAACCAGTGAAGGTGCCCATTCCTGTAGGTGTAAAGTTATCTGCAGAACAGTGTCCCAAGACACAAGAAGAGGTAGAGGACATGTCTCATGTTCCCTATGCTAGTGTTGTTGGCAGTTTGATGTATGCTATGGTATATACTAGACCATAAATAGCTCATGCAGTGGGAGTTTTGAGGAGATATATGTCAAAACCAGGAAAGGAACATTGGACTACAGTAAAGAGGGTCTTCAGGTATTTGCGTGGCACTACAGATTTTGCAATCTGCTACCAAGGAAGACCTGGACTAAACAGAGAGATAGATATACAATGATTTGTTGATGCTGACTGGGCCGGAGATCTTGATCACAGAAGATCTACAAATGGCTACATTTTTAAACTATTTGGAGGAGCAATCAGTTGGATGAGCAGAAGACAAGCTGTAGTTGCTACGTTTTTAAACTATAGAAGCTGAATACATGGCAGCTACCCATGCAAGTAAGGAAGTTGTATGGTTGCAAAGGTTGTGTTCAGGTATCGGTTTTGTTCAAAATGCAGTGAAGATAGGCTGTGATAGCTCAAGTGCAATCTTTCTGGCAAAGAACCTTGCTTATCACTCGAAGACAAAGCACATTGATGTGCAGTACCATTTCGTCAGAGACATGGTTGAACAAAACAGAGTATTGCTGGAGAAGGTTGATACTTTGGAAAATGTTGCAGACTCTTTGACAAAGTCTGTGAGTACTCAGAAGTTCTCTTGGTGTAAAGAGAACATGGGCATTGTTGCCCTGGACTGTTGAAGTCATAAATTTCTCCTGTATGTGAAGAGAACAACAAGTTGGAGAATGTTGGGTGTGTTATATCTCTTCACATGGTGGGTGTGTGTACACCACGATCCCCTCCCCATAAATTTTTTGGGTTGTTTTTTCTTTTTTGTTGTTTCGGCCCATTGTATTCTTTCTAATCCTGGTAAAGGGATTAGGGTTTTAGATGCTGTGAATAATATATATTGTATTGTAAATGGTTAAGAAAACATAATTATGAAAAGAGTTGTGCAGCTCTAAGTTTTGCTGGTTTTTTCCCGATTAAGGGTTTCCAAGTGAAAATCTCTGTGTTATGAGTGTGCCATTGCGTATTTTCTGTTATTGGTTAAGAATCTGTATGAGTTTTTACTGCACTGTTAAGGTTTAAAACTATCAAATTTAACCATTGTAGAACCAAATTATACATACCTCTATGTGATCCATGACTATGGATGAGTCTTTGTCTTCATGTCATCATGGTCTTGATATAGATCTTGATTTGTACCTTTCATGTTAGCGGATAACATTCTCCTCATACAACACCACAGTGCATTAGTACAATCATAATACAATCATAAGTGTCAAAGCCCTAATCAATGAATGTCTTCTATCATGCATTCATACTTTTACTAGGGTGATAAGACAAGTCTAAATTTAAACAAGATTGTTACTAAACTCAATAACATGAGGACAATCATATTATAAACTTAATCATGAACAGATTTCAAAACATACCTATAAGTCATACTTGTCATATTGCTTGTAGTAGTTGTTGTTGTTGTTCCTTTTGTTCTTAGGCCAATTTGAGGAAAAATGTCCTCTTCTTGGCATGTGCTATGAGAGCTTGATCTTCATTCCCCATCTTTTCTTCTCAAGCTACAATCCGAGCTTCTTCCTATGAGCATTCTTCCCATAGCCTACTGAAAGAGATAAGTTTCTTCCTAGCACAAATTCCTTGGATGAAGGAATCCCATGACCTAGGAAGGCCATTAAGAGTGGTCATTACCACTTCTCCATTCTCTATAACTTCTCCCACCATTTCAAGTTGTTCTTTTATCCGGGAGACCCTTGAGAAATAAGACTGCATGGTCTCCGCATTCTGGATCTGGATGTTCTTTAGTTTATTCCTCAATGTCGTCTTCTGATTTATGTTCTTCCCTTCAAATAGCTTGGTCAAGGAATCAAACATCTCCTTAGGTGTCCTCGGGGAAGACACATGGGGTATGAGATAGTCATTAATGGAATCAACAATGATTCTCTTGGCTTTGACCAAGTTCTTGTGTGAAGCCTTAGTCTCATCTCCCTCTGGAACTGGAACCTCTTCACTTGTGTAAGTGTCCAACTCATTCTCTTCTAGGATTAACCCAATCTTATACTTCCATGCTCAGAAGTTATCAGCCCTTTCAAGCTTACCCTCAAGCTTGGTGTGGTGAGAGATCTTAAGAAGTACTTCAAATGGAAATAGAAAAGTTATTAGGTCTTACCACTTGATTTGTTGAAAACTGGATTTGGAGCTGGATTATGGTTTGTCAGAGAAACCCTAAAAATTCAAACTTTGAATTTCAAACTTCTAAAATGATAGAAAGATGCGCCTTGATGATCTGATCAATCTGGTATACTCAGAATTTGAAAACTGCAAAGTTTCACCCCTCAAATTTGCTTTTCAAACTTCTGGATTCACTAAGGAGGACCCTGAATTAGGGTTTGATTTTCCCGGAGCTTCATCCATTCAAAAAGTTCGATCTTGATCTCTAAACTTCGATTTTTCAGAGGAGCTTCCAGCCATGGTCTCAAATGTCAGAAATTCCAACTTTTGCAGAAGCCCTAATTTCTGGCTTCACTAGAGAGGACCCCAAACTAGGGTTTGATTTTCCTGGAGCTTCACCCAACCAAAAAGTTCAATCTTGGTCTCTAAACTTCGATTTTTCAGAGGACCTTCCAGCCATGGTCTCAGATTTCAGAAATTTGAACTTTTGCAGAAGTCCTAATTTCCGGTTTCATTAGAGGGGACCCCAAACTAGGGTTTGATTTTCCCGAAGCTTCACCCAACCAAAAAGTTCGATCCAAAGCTCTAAACTTCGATTTTTCTGAGGAGCATCCAGCCATGGTCTCAGATTGCATAAATTCCACTTTTTGTGGAAACCTTAATTTTTAGGGCCAAAAATGAAAGTGCTTAGAATTGAATTTTGATTGGACAGAAAGATGCGTCTTGCTGAGGAGAGTCAATTTAGCCTCCTGCCTTTCAAGATTTGTGGAGAGAAACCCAAAAACAAGAAGCCCTAGCTTCCGCAACTGCATAGTGTCTTCTTCTTAGGTTAGCTTTAATACCATGCTAATTTTTGAGCATCAATTCAACATGATCTAGGATCTTATATGAGAGAATAACATGTACATCATATCAATCACAAGAAGCAATCACAAGAGACAATAGACACACAGAGTTTCCTTGGGGAAAACCAATAAGGTGAAAAACCCCAATAACTTCCTTAGAGATAGATAGAGCAATGATACAAAACCCAAGCATACGAGATAATCTCCTAGCATCAGTTTCTCCTCCTCCACTAGTGTGCCACTCTCCAATGAGTGTATGAGTGTGAAAGTGAATGATCAAACAGAGTGCCTCCCGCACTCTATTTATACTTGACTCGACTTGCCTAATAACCTTTTCTAGGTCGGCCTCAACTTAACCACTTAACATAATGCTGACAGAGCCGACCCCCATTAGGGTGGTCTAATAACCCTTTAACCCGCATGACTTATACAGGGACGACCCCATCAAGGTGGTCTAATAACCCATCAAGTACAAGTTACGACACTTACAATATAAATGACGACACTTTCGTATAGAGGAATAATACCATCTCTATAGGAGTACAATATACATATGTGAAATACATTCCGAAATTGCAATTACATCAACATGAAGAAGAATTTTGTACAATCTTCATTCCTTTGCTTCTTGTGATGGTGATCTTCCTCCACATCAGTAGTTGAGGCTTCATGCTTCGTTTTGTTTGAGTTTGTGCAATTGTTGGCATAATGACCATAGGTCTTGCACTTGTAGCATTGTATATGAGATAAATATTTCTTCTTCTTCTTCTAGTTTGGAGGAGGACTTGATCTTCTACCTTGGTGTCTGTGATTGTGGAACTTTCTTCCTCTTCCCTTGCCTTTCTTAGCATGGGATATGAATGCTTGATTCTCCTCAGGTTGAGTGCCATGAAGTCTCTGCCTTGCTGCTATCTTTGTTTCTTCCTGAGTGCAATCTGCCCATAACTTGTCAAATTTGGGCATCTTGGTTCGACCACTTATGCTTTGAGTGAATGACTCCCAAGATGGTGGGAGACCATTTAGAGTACTAATGAAAAGCTCCTTATCATCAATGGGGTCTCCACTGGTACTAAGCTTGTCCTTAGTTCTGTGATCCTCATGAAGTATGAGGTTATTGATTCTGACTTGGACATCTTCATATTTGATAATTGGTTCCTCAATGTGAGAGTCACATTGATACTACTATGTTCAAATAGTTTCTTTATGGTTTTGAACATCCTTCTAGTAGTATTCTTTCCCGATATTTGAGGAACCAAGTGGTCTCTAACTGAGTCCACCAAGATTCTTCTTGCTCTGGCATCATTCTTCCTCCAGTGAGATTTGTCTTCTTCAGCTTCTGGTTTTGGGACATTCTTGTTGAGAAAATGCAAGAGATCATTTTCTTCTAGTAAGAGAAGAACCCTAGACTTCCAAGAGATGAAGTTGGAAGCCCCTTCTAGATGATCTTCAACCTTCATTCCAATCATCCTGACTGCAGATCTGAAGCAGAAACCCTAACAAGAGCTAGGTCAAAAATGAAAGTTGAATTCTTGAGAAACTGACTCCATGGGAGGATGTGCCCTAGAAAGGTGAGTTGAGGAAATGTAGGGTCGAACCAAATCTATGGAGGGAGTAGGTCAAAACTTGAAACCCTAGTTTCTGCAGTAATTGTAGTTGCACAATGTTGCTTGGTTTTTCAACCAAGCACGTGCAAGGATGCACCTATTAACTTCTAATAGCAGTTTCAATATAAAACAAAAACAATTATGAATAAATTAATATAATCTGATCTAACATAAGCATGTGTAAATAAATAAAAAACTAGATTTCAAACATAAGCAATAAGATCTATAACAAAAGCAAGAAATTAAGAAATTTAATCTTTTGTATTACCTCAAGTGGTGAGGATGGTGAGTGTTGAGTAGCTCCAAGGTTGAGAAGCTCCAATGTCCAATGGTCTCTTCTTCTCCAATGCTTCAATGGGGTTCTTCAAACTCGAAATGGGAGGCAATGGCTCTCAAAGGGAATTTGGCAGCATAAGGATAGGATGAAATGTGGATGAATAATGAGGAGCCCCTATCACCTTTTTATAGTTTTTGGGGTATGTGTAATATCATTATGGTTTTAAGGAAACCAATGGTATGGACCAACATCGTTTAAGTCTTTTTTTCCCTCTTTTTCCTTTTTTGAATATTTTTTATATTTTTATTCCCTTTTAATATTTTTTGGGAATTTTGGACCATTTTTTAGGGTTTTTTGTGTTTTTTGAGGAAAAATACATATTTTGAAGGGAAAAAGGGGTAGTATGGTCTTTTTGGTGACCTTTTGAAGGTTTTAGAGGCTCAAATGGTGAAAAAAGTGGACAAATGGGTCATGTGAATAAGGGAGTGAGCTAGTGAGCACTTTTTGGGTGTTAACAGATTGCCCCCTGATGTGTGAGGGTAGGAGCTCATCGTATGGCCGATAGACATCATAGTTATTTTGTGTTTTTTCTTGGGGTTTGGAGAAGAGAAGAGACCGATTGGAGACTGGAACAACGACCCCTTGGAAGCTGCAAAAACTGAAAAAATACATGGCCTCAAAATGAATGAGGAAAAATCTTTGATAATGGACGAGGCAGGCATACCCATGCTCGTATGAAGGCATATACATAACAATTAGGACCAAGAAGGGGGACCTGAATAATACATAAAAATATGTTTGTACATCATAATGGTCCAGAGGGGACACAATGCTGGGACATACTCATGGTCGTACCAGGACTGATCTCAATAACTGATACACTAGAGAAGAGAAACAACCATTCTGAATAAGGTTTCAGAAGGGTTGATGAACTGCTGGAGCTGAAGGTGTCCAACGTCTGTAGGGACTCAATGACTTTGAGTCAACTTCTGAGGAGTATATGTAACTGTATACTGTGGTACATCTCAAAAATTATCGCCAAGCGCAACCCGAATATCTATAGGAATATGTAACTGGTTTTTTCCTCAATTAGACTCTCAATTGTGGTAGAGTCAGGTGATATCCGGGGTCTTCGACAAATAACCGAAAGGATCGATACCCTGTACGAGTCTCAACGATGCGATGAAGGTGTTGAAGTCGAGCATGTGAGAAACAATCATTTGGAGAGGCAATGAGGACTCCTTTCAAAATGATCCATAGGCACTCATCACTAATGGTGATGAGTCCAAGGCACAGGGACCTCTAGGTCTATCCTCTGTAATAGATTTGGTTGGCGTCAACAGAGGGAGACTGGCAACTACCAAGGCAATGATGTTTCCTTGATAGGAGTGTGAGGTGTACAACTGAAGTGTAATAGTACTGATGGTAGGACTGACATACTGTGGGGATGGGGAATAACTGGGGTCATAGAGTGGGTGGACTCAAACTTCCTTTGTTCAGAGCATGATGACATGGTTGACCTGGCTGTGAAAATCCTCACAACAGATCTAAGAGATGATGTATACCTCACAAGAGAATGATTATGATTAAGCAAGAAAATAGAAGAAGAGTGGTCAATACAGTATAATGAGCAACAGAATAATATGGTACAGTAGAACTCGGATAGAAGCAATAATACTTCACACACACTAGTTAATTAATCATAATATGGACAAATAAATAGTACAATGCATGGGGATTTGAATGCCTAAGGTGGCAATTCGAATTAGCCTTCATGGAGTGATCAAAGGATCACTGGAGTGTCATCGGAGCACAACTAGTAGTCTATCTCATCATCGGTGGAGTCATCAATGCACAAGTAACTGTCAACCATCAGTCAAACTGAGTCTAACTGAGTGTGGTAGGTGTAACTGAATGTAACTGGCACATGGAGACACTAACTGAATGAAGGAGGCTTAGTGGAGGTCACATGAGGAGCTAACTGGAGTCAGAACAGGTAGGAAAGTCTCACTGGAGGTCCATCGGAGTGCTAAGGTCAGTTAAGAGTCAGTTAATCCTTAAATCAAGGAAGGAACTGAAGACAACTGAACTAAACTGAAGTGGTAGGTAAGAAGGGCACCGTTCTCAACTGGTAGATGAAAGGAGGGTGCACTAAGCTCTAGGAGGGCTGAAATTGAGTGGAAGCTGGAAGCTTTGGGGGCTGCTAACTGAGGGCTAGGTGTTGGGACTGATGACTAGGATTCATGCAAATGCATGCAAACCCTAAATAATGCATGCAAACCCTAAAAGTGCATGCATGACTGAAAATGTAAATGATCAAAATACTAGTGGGACTAGGATGGAGTATAGGAATATCCTAACACTGGCAGCATATGAAACTGATGTTTAGGTGTGGGGGTCATAGCTTTAAGGGATCAGGGGTATGTATTGTAGACTGAAGTGACTCTGGGGGGATAAGCTGATGGATGCTATGGGGAGATTTTCAGGGTGACATACTGCAAAATACTCTGAACAAAGGCGACCATAATGGGGAAGCTGCCATATGAGTAGACATGATCTGTTGTGGTGCCGAAAAGCATCATTGGGTCCTTCTTCGTGGTTTTAATGAGCTCCAAGAAGGGATAAATGTGTGCTCTGAAATGGTACTATCATGTGGATTTATGCAAGCCCAGGACTGTTCATGCTCGTGAGTGCTTTCATTTTTAAGGAGTCTGAAAACGATAAGAAGACTCTGAATTGGTCGAGGAGTACCGTCCTGTGGATTTGTACAAGTCCAAGACAGTAATTACTCATGGTTGCTTTCAATTTTAGAGAGTCTGAAAGCGATAAGTAGACTCCATTGGTGTTCTTTTTCGTATGTTAGTCTCCAAGGCCCGAAAAAGCATAAAATGATGCAAATGGAGAACTCTTCTAGCCAATGTGACGAGAGTATTCCTTTTTCGTAATTAGTCTACAAGGTACGGAAAAGGGGTAAACTTATACCAGGTAGATGCCCTTTCAGATGCTTTTAGCGAGCATGAAAGGAAGCAAGATTGCTTGGAGATCTTTTCATTGTTTTAGGAGTAAAAAAAGAGCTTAACAGAAACTCCCTAAGTGCATTTTTCGTAAAAGAATTGCTCGGCCCAAAAAAGGGGTAAAATTATACCGAACAAAAAGGTATTGGTGAGAGTGAGGAATGATCTCGAGTATCGTCACGAGCGTGGAAAACTGAATCCGGCGATATAAAGATCATAAAAAATGGGCAACGATCGATGTGGCACGCAAACCGAGGTGATGAGTGGCATTTTGAAAAAATGCCAAAAAATTATGTGTATGAGAGCAAGAAATGATCTCAAGCATCATCACGAGCACAGAAAACTGAATCCGGCGATATAAGACTCGTAAAAAATGGACCACGGTCGATGTGGCACGCAAATCGAGGCGATGAGTGGCATTTTGAAAAAATGCCCAAAAATTATGGGGGTGAGAGCGAGAAATGATCTCAAGCATTGTCACGAGCACGAAAAACTGAATCCAACAATGTAAGACTCGTAAAAAATGGACCACGGTCGATGTGGCACGTAAATCGAGGTGACGTGGGGCATGTAAAAAATGCCCAAAAACGGGACCTAGTGGAATCGGGAAAAGGAGTGGACTATCATGAATTTCTCGCTGCGCTGATTCCAACGGTACCAACGGTTTGAAAAACGGACGTCGTATGATGCCGAAATGGTTGATTGAAAATGGTCAAATTTCTATAAATAACAAGTGGACCCAATGTGACAAGTATCATTTTCACCGTTGAGTTTCACAGAGTAATTGAGTTGGGGATGTATTTTGTTGATACACATTTTGTATGGTTGGTGTACCTTTTGTATTTTTGGGTGCTGAGAGCACTGCTGACATTATGACTCTTATGATGATATATATATATATATTTATGCGTTTTGGTATATGCACGTGGATGCACATATTGTCTTTTCATTTATGTTTTGTTGCATGCGGATGCAATTGTAGTTTGTTTGTTTGCCCGTGGAGGCATGCTCGATGCACGTGGATGCAAAGTTATGATTTTTTATACGCCCGTGGAGGCACATGTTATGCACATTGATGCAATGTTATGATGATTTATTTATTTTGATTTTTTTTTATGCCTATGTGATGCATGTCGTGATGTCCTACATGTTTTGGTTGACATGGCAATCTAGAATGTTGTTAGCCATTTGGTCTGCTACAGTGTTTAGATTTCCTGGGACATGAGTGAAAGAGATGGATTCAAATTGTCGAATCATTTGTTTATTGCGTAGGAATTTTCTAAATAGACAGGGATCGCGTACCTGGTAACAGTTGTTGAGCTGGGAAACAAGGAGCTGGGAGTCCAGGAAAACACTAAGGTGACTTATTCCCATTTGGAGAGCAGCGGCCTGGAGACCGGTCACGGCATCGTACTCAGCTTGGTTGTTTGTGGCAGCACCTATACACACTCCGTTGAGGTGGATCAACTCATGTGAAGGGGAATAAATTACCCAAGCTGCTGAAGCGAGATTTGGAGACCAACGACTTGTGCCATCGGCAAAGCTGATGTGGTAGAGTGGAACAGGACCCATCTGTGTTCATGCAGGAAAAAATGAAAATGTAAGGTTTTGAAAATTTACAGTGAAAAAATTAATTAAAAAACTGTACAATATGGACCACGGTGTCCAGGAGATTTTTATGGGTAGAATCTTTTGAGGTACAACCCGTTACGGGGTTTGCGCATGGGATTGCCTTCTGAGTCAGTCAAAATGTATGCTCCATGTCCAAGGCAAGTCTGTATGATATATGGGCCTTGCCACATAGATTGGAACTTTCCTTTTCCCGTTTTGTCATGGGCTTGGTCGTAAACAAGTACCAGGTCTCCTTCACTAAATGCTCATGGGTGAACATGTTTATCGTAATGGAGTTTAGATCTGTTCTTTGCGGTTTCGATTGTTTGGAGAGCTGTGTGGCGATCTTCGTCGGCCTGTTCTAAGAGAAGTAAGCGTTCTTCAATTAGTGAAGTATCGGGGAGAAGCTCTATGGAAATTTGCAATGTTGGTATCTGGCGTTCAATGGGGAGGACAGATTCCACTCCATGAACTAAATGGAATGGGGTAAAGCCGGTGGTGGTTTTGGTCGACGTGCGGTAAGCCCATAATGTGGGAAAAAGCATATGATGCCAATTGGATTTATGTTTGTCGATAGTGCGCTAGAGGATAGTCTTCAAAATTTTGTTAACAGCTTCGACTTGGCCGTTCCCTTGGGGGTAGTAGGTGAAGGAGAAATGATGTTCAAACTTAAGGAGTATTGACAATTCTCTCCAAACGGAGTCCTCGAAGTGAGAGCCCTGGTCTGAGACGAGTTGCTTTGGTACTCCGAAACGAGCAATAACATGGTTGAGGAAAAAACGGGCTGCAGTGTCGGCTTTGCAATTGTAAGTAGGCATGGCTTCTGCCCATTTAGTAAAGTAATCGACAGCCACAATAATGTGTTTATGGCCGCCTGCGGATGGAGGATTGCAATCCATGAAGTCAATGGCCCATTTGCAAAATGGTCCAACGGTGACGACTGGATGAAGGGGGGCGGGGGGTTTCTTGCCTTGGTGGCAAAAAGCTGGCAATTTTGGCAATGTTTGACTACTGTGATACAATCAGTGAATAATGATGGCTAAAAATAACCTGCGTGAATTACCTTTTGGGTGGTGGCCATTCCGGAGAATTGGCCGCCGCAGGCACCGCTATGACAATCGTTAAGGACTTGTTCTGCTTCGTCTTGGGAAAGGCATCGTCGTAGGATTGTGTCGATGCCACATCGATAGAGGACATCACACCAGAGGAGATAACGGGGGGCATGGTGACGAATGCGACGGCGTCCATCATGGTCAATGTTGGGTCGAAACTTCTGCATGCGAAGGTATACCAAAATGTCGCCGTACCAAGGGTCGTCAGACGAGATGATGAACAAATGTTCGTCGATTATTTCAGTATGGATAGCTGGTGATGATGACGAAGATGGTAAGTCCGTAATGAGTTGAGCGAGTGCTAATGCTTTGGTGCTTTTCAGGGTTTTAAAAGTTAGGTCATATTCTTGTAAGATAATCACCAATTTGGCAACACGACCTTGTAGAAGGCGACGATTCAAGAGGTAGACCATTGGGTTGGAATTGGCCACAACCGTGGTATGGCTGAGGAGAATGCAATGTCGCAGCTTTTGTATTGAAAAGAAGACGACGAGGGCCATTTTCTCTTCATGTGGGTAGCGCAGTGGTGGGCCTGACAAGGTCTGGCTGCGGTGAACGAATCCGTTCACTAGATTAATAGTCGAATCCGACTCTCATTTTGAGTAATAGATAATAATAATATATTTAATTGATGAAATACAATGAATATGGCCGCCTTAAATATGGCTGGGCCATCCACTATTGAAGAGACATTCCTCTTCATAACTATAATAATTAATTAAAATTACTAATAGTATATAACCTATTTATTTACTAATTTATTGTTGTAGCATTGCCTTTCCCTTGGGAAAGCTTTGTCCTCAAAGCTGAGTTTCTCATGACGTATTTTATTCTGGCTCTATGTCGCACTGATGACTTGAGAGATGCAATTTTGATTATGACCATTGCCTCCTTTGGGTTATTTTGTCTTGGTATTTGCATTAAGTATGAACTTGGCGAAGTTTTGTTTACGCTTTTTCTACTTGTGTGATTGCTTCTTTTAACTATGTTTTTCGTCAATTGAACATGCTCAACATACATTATGACCTTAACTATTTCCGTGTTATTACCAAAACATTTTGTGTCAATCCCTTTGAATGGGCTCTTTGTGCTTATAATGCGCATAAGAACATTGGTCTTATCTTGTGTCTGATAGATATTATAGTTGTTCCAAATGATGTTCTTCATTCTGATCCTTGTGAAGAAATCCGTACTTTGCTCACAAGGTGGGATTTGGTTTGAAAGCCTAACTATATTGATGCTTTGTTTGAAAATTTTACCATCTAGGTGGACACTGGACTCCGTCACTTCTATCATTGATATTAGTCCAAGCATATTTAGGATGTCCTCATGTGTTATTCCCCTTCTACTTGTCTTGTAAGATGCGGTCTCACAATCATCATATAACATTCTTGGATTTGAAATCACCATATAACTTCCATTGAGATTCCTTTGAGGTGAGAGGATAGTTAGGGTATAGGTTGAATCTGGAATATTTACTTTCTTAGACTTGACTTCTTCTGCACATTGTAGGATCCATTTCTTGTCATTGCATTCATTATTTTTATTATTATCAACACCAGCTTGTCTCTTATCACAATCTTGGTCAAGATCATCTTTCTCCTTGTCACATATTTCGTTGTTGGTTTCTTTATTAATAGGATGTGCTGTATATTTGTCGTGCATATTATCTTGATCAATGCCATTACTTTCATCATGGTTGACATAATGGTCTACTACATCTTCTTCTTTTACCTCAGCTTTAGTGGCTTCTTCTACGGAATTTTCACATACATCTTCATTTTCTATAAGTGTTAAATTGTTAATAGATTTTTTTATTTCATTTATATCCTTACCGATTTGCTCAAAAAGCTTGATCAATTCTTCATTGAATGACGCCATAGGTCTTGTAGAGGGGGATGTTTTTTCTGCTTTCCCAATTTAAAACAATAACTTATAATAATATTAACAATAATATTATTATTAATTTTTATTATATAAATTTTAATTTTTTGTGTAATAATAATAATAAAATTAATAAATTTTTACTATTATTATTATTTTGAATTAGGGTTTCAAGCCCTATCGTGAGGAGGGAGTTAGCATGGAGCTGAAGGGATATGGTAGCCGTGGGAAAATCGTGGAGCCACGACAGGAGCAGGGATAGCGTGGGAAGTACAGGCAACGTTGAGGCAATGACAGGAATAGCGCGATGGTGGAGGAGCAGTGAGCACAGAGCGGAAGGAAGGGGCCGTGTTGGAGGGAAAGCGTGGGCTGTGCGTGAGGTGTGGTGCAGGAGGTGTTAGGGTGCGGGAGTGGAAGGAGGAAGGAGGGTGTGGAGCGCGCAGGAGGGAGTGGAGGTGACGTGGGGGAGGCATAATGGTGGCTGGTAGGGTGAACGTGGGCGTGGAAGTTGGTGGGGCAGAGCAGAAGAGAGATGCCGAGGCAGAAGAGTGCAGGGGCAAGAAGGGAGCTGCAGAGGCAGCGTGGAGTGACGTAGGTGGAGAGGTAGTGGTGAGAGAGAAGGTGGAGTATGCGGTGGATGAAGGAGGTGCGAGGGGGGTGTTGCGAGCAGCGAATAAGAGAGGAAGCAGGCGGGGGCGAGTTGCAGGGAGACGACGGCTGAAGCAATGCGGGCAAGGTTTGGAGAGATTTTTGAATGGAGTGATAAGTGTATGGGTGGGAACGAAAAAGGAAAAGGAAGAGAGTGGTGGATGAGTGGATTAAGGAGCTGAATCCAAGCTCAGAGGAAGATAGAAGGGAGAGCGTGGAAGAGCATAAGTGATCGGAAGACTGTGTGGAATGGATGCTGATGGGAAGGGTGGTACGTGGAAGGAATGCGTGAGGGGATGAGGGGAGAGCTGCCAAGGAGGAGCGAGAGGAATGAAACAAGCTTGAGAACAAAGAGCCGAATCCGAGCTCTAAGGGGAGGAGCGAAAGCTCTGATACCAAATGCGGTGAACGAATCCGTTCACTAGATTAATAGTCGAATCCGACTCTCATTTTGAGTAATAGATAATAATAATATATTTGATTGATGAAATACAATGAATATGGTCGCCTTAAATATGGCTGGGCCATCCACTATTGAAGAGACATTCCTCTTCATAACTATAATAATTAATTACTATTACTAATAGTATATAACCTATTTATTTACTAATTTATTGTTGTAGCACTGGATCACATAGTAAATGACATGTTCTTGACGAGCAGAGTTTTCTCGGACGAGTACTCCAGAGACGGCGTAATCTGATGCCGAAATGTAAAGGGTAAAGTCTTTTGTGAAATCTGGAGGGGAAATCAAGGGGGCACTTGTAAGTGCTTTTTTTAGGTCTGTGAAAGCCCCCTTTACTTGGTCGTCCCAATTAAAATGGGTATGAAGGCGAAGTAAACGGAGGAAACCATGTACCGTGGTGGCGTAATCTGGGACAAAGCGACGAAGGAAGTTGGACTTCCCTTGAAGGCTTTGTAGTTGTCTTAATGTACAAGGTGACGGTAGGTCTACTATGGCTTGGACTTTTAGAGGGTTGATGGTGATCACTTTTTCTGAAATGACAAATCCCAGCAGGAAACTTGCTGGAACGCAAAAGACACACTTGAGAGGGTTCAAGCGGATGTTTTATTTTCGACAACGCAAGAAGACTTGTCAAAGATCATCTAAGTGGTCAGATCGTTTCTTAGATCGAGCCGTGAGGTCATCTAGATAAACTAATATGATTTTATTCAGTTCGTGGAAACAATAAGTCATGGCGCGTTGGAAAGTGGCTCCAGCGTTCTTGAGACCAAAAGGCATGACATAGGCGAAGGTGCCCCATGGGGTAGTAAAAGCAGTCTTGTATTGATCCTCTTTACGTATTTTGATTTGGTTGTATTCGAAGAAACCGTCCATAAAAGAAAGTACCTCATGCCCCACACACTCATCGATTAGTTGGTCAATAAATGGTGTGGGGAAGTTCTCTCTGGGACAAGCTAGGTTGAGGTCACAGAAGTTAGTCAAGACGCGGATGGTGCCGACTTTCTTATTGACTGGTACTTGGTTTGAAACCCAGGTGGTGTATGCAATAGGGTATATGAAACCTGCTGCTTGAAGCTTCTCAATTTCTGCTTTGATGGCTGGAAGCTTAGATGGGTGAATGGGACGTTGTTTCTGGCGGACCGGTGATATGTTGGGCCAAATGTCTATGTGATGTTCTACTATGGTAGGATCAAGACCAGGCATCTCGGTATAAGACCAGGTGAAGACATCTCAAAATTCTTGGAAGAGTTTCCTATAAGCTTGGGTTTCTTTTTCAGTGCAAGATGCACCTAAAGAGATAAGTTCAGGTTTGTCGGGGGTGGTGGAGATGTCGATTTTTATGATCGGCGAAATGTTGGCCATATTACCTTCTTCGAAGGCTTTTGGAGCTGGGATAGGATCTTTGAACCAATCAACCTTGGTTGGTAAGAAGTCCTTGGATTCAACAAATAGTTGGTTCGCCATGGTGGACGTAGATGCCTCAGGGATGAAGTATGATCGATGGTGCATATCATCCCAAGGGTAGTCCGGTGCAGTGAATGTTTCTAGGATTTCCTCATCAGTGCGGAAGTAGTGTGTCATTAAATTAATTGGTTCAGGTTTATAGGTAGCTAAAATCATATAAATGGTATTAATTTCTTCTGAATGGGAAGATTCTGGGGGGAATATTTCCTCAATAAGTGGGGGGGATATCTCTAGGTCGGCATTATTCAACTCGTATAGTGCTGATCTGTAATCCGGGAGATCGGGGCAGCGATGTGAATAATGGTCGTAGATGCCGCATATTGCACAAGGGTGGTTTGTGCGTAATGATTTATCGCGAGGCTGAGGGGGGAGTTCTAGTTTGACAACTGGAACGTTGGTGTCATCATCCAACATGTTCATGTGTTCTTGAAGTGCTGGTAGATGTGGACATAGATGGGTAGCATGGCCTATATCGTCGCACAATGAGCACTTAGGGGGAATACGGATCAATGGGGGATTCTTAGCTAATTTTGGTGTCACTGGGGGGGTGCGAGTTGTGGGTCCAGTGGTGTAGGTTTGCGGACCTCTGCCCCCAATGTGGCGGGATTGAGGGGGGACATAACTAGATGTCACCAAAGTGCCCCTTGTTGGAAGTGGTCGGTTTTGGGGGTTCGAAAGACCATGTGGTGGACGATTTTGGAGGTTGGATATGCCAGGTGGTGGATGGTTCGACATATTCACGGGTTGTACCGGTTGTAAAACAACGGTCGGAGTTGGTGGGGGGGTTGGGGCAGGTAAGTACCATACCGGTAATCCTAATGTTAAACCTAAAAGGCTAAGTGTAGCCATTACTGGCGCGCTGACAACTCCTGAAAATGGAAACAAGAATGGGATAGTGTGAATCTGTGTTGTTCCGATATGAGTAGGAACTGCGGGTGGGTGTGGCAGTGGCTGAGGTTGTTGAGTATGTTGTTGTTCGTTGTGCGAGAGGGTGCATAAATCAGATACTTTAGTTACCCTGAGAGGGGGTGGGATAGACGAGAAAGTGGTGGTCATGGGAGTATCCAAATATATCCCGAGTTCGAATGATGAGAGGAACGATGTCGGTGCACTGAGAACGGGTTTTTCGATCATGGGAAGAACATTTTCAGGCGCTGCAGGGGCATTGGGATCATAATATGTAATTTGGTCGATTTTGACTATGCGTCCTTCATGGGGGAACATCATTAGGCGAAAAACTGAAGAAGCAACAGCTTTCATTTTATACATGTAGCTTCATCCCAGAAGGAGATTGTAATCAAGTTGGGCGTTAATGACCTCTATATCTATGAGAACCAGTTTTCCCCCAAGTTGTATGGGTACGTTTACTAACAAACCTTGAGGTTGGGTTGCACAACCATCGTAAGCTCGCAATGCAGTAGTTGACGGTTGTAGAGTTGGGGATCCAAGTTTCTGCCATATGAAATTCGACATAACGCAGGTGGAGGCACCTTCATCGATTATGCATCGATGAACGACGAGGTTGCGAATGGACACAGAAACTTGAAAAGCTAGAGATGAAGGCAGGCGAGGTTCAGCTTGGTCTAAGTCGAAAGCCATCATGTTGGAGTCGTTAGGATCGATGGCACCAATCGCAAATAACAATAATTTTCTCTGTGCAGGACAATTTTTTAGGATTTCTAGAGCAGACATAGCAGCGGGGGACTAGGCTAAGTCTTCTACAATGTTATAGTTGGAAGCTACACAAGCATTAGGGTTATTGTTAATTCGTCTCAAAGGGAAACGAGGTGATTTTGGACCTCCGTCCATGGGCACATTGGGTATGCGAAGTGGTTGATTGGTTGGGAGAGTACTCGAAGATGGGTCGTTAGGTGTGGCCTCAGGGGCTGATCTGTATTGATTTTGATGGGTTTGAAGATTGACATCATTAGTAAATGATGAGTATTGGACTCTGTCTGCTGGTAATCCGCTGCTGCATAGGTAATTTGCTGCTGTGTTGCAGCGGATCCTTTTGGGGGATCATTTGGACGATTGTTTACTATGCCTTGGTTTGGTAGGGGATTTTGCAATATCATGGGTTGTGGCTGAGGAGGAAGTGCTGGCTATGTAGCATGTCCTTGTCGTTGGGTGTCGTCGGTCCAGAGTTGACGTGCTCGATCTAAATGGGGACAATTATGTGTGTAATGGCCGTAGACTCCACATATGGAACATGGATGGTTTGTTCTCAAGTTATTGTTTTTGGCTTGTTTTGGTGGATGATCAGGGTTTTGGTTGGGGGGAGCAGTGTTATTATTATTTGGGGGATTAGGTGGTTTTCCACCTTGGTTTTGTTGCTGGTTGTTTATGCGATTATGTCCTCTTCCGCGATTTTGTTGACCTCCTTGGTTACGCTGGTTGTTCTGGTTTTGAGGTTGGTTTTTCTGTGCATACACATGCCCTTGGGCAGCAGGTGGGTTTTGAGGTCGTGCAGGATCTGGAGCAGGTTGCGGTGGGTAGTAAGCAGGAGGGTTATGAGGTGGACCTGGTGCTTGTTGCGGTTGTGGGTAACCTTGAGCTGCTGGAAGTGTTGGAGCAAGAGGTACTTCCTGTTGAGGATAATAAGCCGCTTGAGCTTGTGGCTGAATCGGAGTCTGGTGGGCTTGTTGGTTATAATATGGAGATGGTGCATAAGCTGATGGTGCTTTCCCACAACATTGTGGTGGACATGAGGGTCCATGAATTTGGTGGGTGTGCATTACTGGAGCATACGAAATTGTAGCTCTAGAAAGGTCTGGGGCGTTGTTTGTACTCATCATGGTAAAAGGTTTGTTTTGCACCATAACCTAACCAATAATACCATTGACGGCATGGGATGCCCTCGACGCGTCATTTCGGGATGGATCACCGCGCGGGGCATCGAGTAAAATGGTGTATAGATATCCAGACTGGGCATATATGAGGTCGAACTGCTGGGCTTTTAAGATGGCTTCTTCTTCCGACTGGGGTCGTTCAGAAGCTACGTCTTTGGCTATGAGAGGGAGGAGTGATTTGAGGAACCAATCCAAAAAGATACGGTCGTCAAGCTTTATCTTGCAAAGACTACGACGCTTACGCCACTCATGGATATGATCAGTGATGTGTGTAGCGGTGTTCTGTCAACAAGACAAAAGTATTTCCACTCTTGCATCATAGCGTACAGATAGTTGAAAGAACTGAAGGAAAGTTGAGGCGAGGGATGTAAACATGGGGTGTGTCCCATGTGGCTGCTCAATGTAACATTTGGCTGCAGAGCCAGTGAAAGTTCTTTGTAAAAGTCAGAGTCGAATATAATCATCTACTATGGAGTTTGAGGAACACCATAGGTGAAACGACATGATATGGTTTTGAGGGTCTTCCCCATCTTTCCCTTCAAACTTTGGGAGGTCTGAGGGGAGCTTTGTGGGCATGGGGGGCCAAGTAGGGTCATGTCGAATGGGATCATTTGTTAGCCTAGCCAAGTCTGGTAGGTTAAGGCTAGCCATAAATGACAAACTGGCAGAGGGGTGTGATGTTTTCATGGGGGCATAAGTGTTGGTGGTGGTGTTATGTATTAGGCCACTGCCTCCTAGGGGAATGTGTGCAAAAGGGATATGTACTCCAATCAAAGGGGTATGGGTGGGAACTGTGTTCCCAAGTGTAGCTTGAGTTACAGATGGGTTTGGATTTGGTATAGTAGACCCAGGATTTGGTATGCTGGAAGTGGTTCCAGTCAAAGGTATACTTATAGCAGGTGCATGTCCTGTGTTGGGCATCCCTAGAGTAGATGTAGTTCCCATATTAGGCATGCCTAGAGTGGAAGCAGTTCCTAGGTTGGGCATACCAACATTGGTTGTGGGAGTGATGGCCAATGTAGTAGTTGGGATGGTGGAAGACATTCCACCAACAGTCCCTGCGTTGAAAGGGTTGGAAGAAAAATCAACCATAGGACTAGTGGGTGCGGTGTATGTGGGATTTTCGGATTCTGCCTCAGAATTTGATGTGAAATGAGGCGCGTCAGAATCAGATGACGGGGCTCTATTCCGATGACGTGTGGAGTCAAGGGAACTGTACTGCGAGGGGTCTCCCTGGAAGCGTCGAGAACGTCTCGGGGAATTAATGGTGACAGTTTGATCAAAAGATTACTAGGTGGTGGTGAGTGGAAAGTTCTAAAGCCCTAATGCAACTATGCGTGCAAGAGGGGAGCGTAAAAAATAAATGGCGCTTAATCCAAAAACAATCTCAAAACACTTACTATAGCAGCTGTGCTATAGTAAGTGGAGTAATAAAAAAATGTGGTCAGGAAACCAACATGCAGACAGTTCCTAAAAATAGAAAAAGGTGTGCTCTATGACCAAAGGGAGGTAATGGAGCATGCAAACATCTAACTAAAAAGTATTATGAATTGACAAGGTATATCCTCTGCAAGGTGATGAAATCCAAGTCAGACAATATAAAATGTGGAATCAAAGGCTAGATATCCCCCTATCGGGAGGGACATCGGGTAGACAATCCTAAAAGTTGGCCACTAAGATACCCCATTCATGACACGTTCGGTTGGGTGAATCTGCAGTTTGGTTCTATCACCGCTGTACTCCCATAAGGGTGGTACAACGAGAACTACGAAAAGTATCCTTTGGTTACTGAATGGATAGCGGTATTCCGCCCAGACCTCCGGAACCAGTTTGGCTACTTCAACCCTCCTAAGGGAGAGGCCTTCTCGATAAATTGGTGTATAATCGTGTCAACAAATAATAAGGGATTTTGGTACCCTAAATGTCAATCACTATGTCTCAACATGAAAAATGAGTGAGGGGTGTTATTTGGATACTTATCCCCTCAGTCCTACCTAACTACAAGATTCTTTTGTGTTCCCCAAGTGGGGTTAGAATATTGGTTGAGTTAAGGTAAATTTTAAGGCTCATTTGAAATTATTGTGACAGACTGTGTGATGGTGGGGTTGTTACTGAATCAGTGTGCCTCGCATGGGCGATTTAATTACAAACTAAAATGACGATTTCAATTTGCAAAAAAGACGCTTTTAAAAAGTAAATGCTTTTCAAAAAGGTGTTTAAAAAAACATGGATTTTTGAAATTTTCAAGGGAAAGCAAATAACATAAAAGTAAAAGAAATAAATGGTTTTCTAATGCTTTGCTTGGGAAAAATATTGAGCAATTCAAAATGATGGTTCTAAACTTCCAAAATGTGAAACTTATAATCTGAAAAAATGCTAAATAATCTCTCTTTCGCTTAACTGCAAATTTTTAAAAAGATTTAATAAAGCAAATGTAACAAAAAATCAATTAATAATGCTGCAAAATGAAACAGTAGGTTGTTCAAAAGTGCAGGGAAGATGGCTGAAAAATATGGGCTGAAATGGGTGAACTGAAATGATAAATAACACTAAAATAAAAAATTAGATAAATTTATATGAAAAATTTCTTAAATCTAATAGGATATTCGGATTCCTTGTTCGAAAACACCCAATTTGAAAAAAAAATCGTCTCAAACAGAGTTCAAGAGAGGGAGATATGGGCGTTTGAAAGTTGAGTCACACTATCAGGTGATTAGATCGCGGGTTTCGAGCTAAAACCTGTGATCTGGATTGCGGCTTTCGGGATAAAACCTACGATCTGGATCGCAGCTTTCTGGTCAAAACCTGCGATCTGGATCATGGCTTTCGGGTGAAAACCTGTGATCTGGATCGCGGCTTTCTGCTAAACAACCGCGATTGGATCGCGCCTGTGGGTTTAAAAACTCGCGATTTGCAGGACAAAAATTGGCCAGCGAAAAACGAACCCAAAAATTGAAATTTTTGGCTGTTTAGGGCTACAGAAAGGGCCAATAACTAGGGCAGCTATCAAGAAGTTGACTAGTATGGCAGATCTATAGTTTTAAATGGAAAAAACTATTAAAATAAAGATCTAAAGCAAATATTTAAAGTTCGAACCCCAGCGGAGTCGCCAAAAACTGTTGCTTGGTTTTTCAACCAAGCATGTGCAATGATGCACCTATTAACTTCTAATAGCAGTTTCAATATAAAACAAAAACAATTATGAATAAATTAATATAATCTGATCTAACATAAGCATGTGTAAATAAATAAAAAACTAGATTTCAAACATAAGCAATAAGATCTATAACAAAAGAAAGAAATTAAGAAATTTAATCTTTTGTATTACCTCAAGTGGTGAGGATGGTGAGTGTTGAGCAGCTCCAAGGTTGAGAAGCTCCAATGTCCAATGGTCTCTTCTTCTCCAATGCTTCAATGGGGTTCTTCAAACTCGAAATGGGAGGTAATGGCTCTCAAAGGGAATTTGGCAGCATAAGGATATGATGAAATGTGGATGAATAATGAGGAGCCCCTATCACCTTTTTATAGTTTTTGGGTGATGGGTAATACCATTATGGTTTTAAGGAAACCAATGGTATGGACCAACATGGTTTAGGTCTCTTTTTCCTTTTTTGAATATTTTTTATATTTTTATTCCCTTTTAATATTTTTGGGGAATTTTGGACCCTTTTTGAGGGTTTTTTGAGGAGAAATACATATTTTGAAGGGAAAAGGGGTAGTATGGTCTTTTTGGTGACCTTTTGAAGGTTTTAGAGGCTCAAATGGTGGAAAAAGTGGACAAATGGGTCATGTGAATAAGGGACTGAGCTAGTGAGCAATTTTTGGGTGTTAACACACAATTAGGTCAAAAATGAAAATTCTCAGAATTGGATTTTGCCTTCACCAAAATATGCGCCCTTCCCAGAGCGAAGTTTTCAAGGCTTTTCTTCTTCCAAAATGATGAGTGAAGGCCTCGAGTTATGAAACCCAACTAGCTTCCGACAATGGCTTCTTCTAGTACTCCTCTAAAACCATGTTAGTTTTTCATACAATTATAGCAGTATAATTCAATTGCATAAGATCAATGGGATCACTAGAGGAAAGACAAAGCACAAAAACAAAGAACACGAGAATTTATCCTAGGAATCCCAACAGGGAGAAAACCCAACACCTTCGTATAGAGATGAATGATTCTAAGAACATGGTACAATATCAAGAGAGAGAAAGTGGAAGAACTCTTCAAGATGAAACCCCAAAATATCCTTCTCCTAGCTGCAAATGTGAATCTCTCTCTAAGTGATGCGAACTTGCTTGGTTGAGTGAGTGACCAAATGAGGTGAACTACATCTCTATTTATACATGTGCCAAACTGAATTTTCTCTGAACAGGGCCAACTTGTCAAAATGGTCTGGACCGACTAGTCTTGGGGGAATATAAAAATACATTTAATAATTCTTTTTCTTTACTTAATTTTCTCCCCAAGGTTTACATTGATTCTTTCGAGGGTTTACATGATTAATTACATCAAGATCATCTCCGACAGGAGGTACAAATAATTACAATAAAATATAATAAGAATAACTTCTGAAGTTGCACAAATTCCAACAAAATTGACTTACATAAACCTTGTAGGAAAACTTCTTCATCTTCTCCCATACTTCATTCAAGAATCAAATCCATTAGCATGGAACCAAAATCCCCTCGATATGTATGTCATTATACTGTGTACAACTCATCCTTCTTTCCATTAACCACAAACTTATCATATTCATCTTCCATATAAGGAACACCAATCCTTGTGAACCGCCACAATCGTATTCTCTTCAACAAAGTCTCCATGACTTGTGCCCACATATGATAGGTGTGCTCGTTGAGCACCATAAGCTCCTTCTTAGAACAAATATTACTGCTAAATAATTTATTGATATAACAAGAATATTGATCGCATGTAATCCATTATATCAAGAATACGAGGGTTGAAGCACATTCTTCTTAGAACAAATATTACCGGCATGTAATCAATGATATCAAGAATATAAGGGTTGAAGCAAACGATCTTCTGATGAGTTTTGATGTTGTTTCACTTTTCACCAAAATTCTGGTGGATGATGCCATCAATATAATTAGGACAAACACGGATGAGGACACCACAAATCTCGTAAGAGTTTTCCTGAAATCAATGTACTTCAACTTCAGAGGCAATATCTACGAACAGACAGAAGGTGTAGTGATGAGATCCCCTCTATCACATGTGGTCGCAGACTTTTACATGGAATGGTTTGATAAATAGGCTATTGAATCCTTCCCCATGAAACCAAAACTTTGGAAGAGATTCATTGATGGCACACACATAATCTGGCCACATGGAAAAGAAAGCTTGGAGGAATTTAAACACCATTTGAACAATCAGGTTGAGAGCATAAAATTCACTATGGAAGTTGAAGACAACAATAGAATCCCTTTTCTGGACATCCTTATCTCGAAAAAGAATAATGGCTCCATAGCGCATCAAGTATACCAGAAAAAGATGCACACAGACAAGTATCTACATGCAGATTCTCATCACCATCCTGCGCAGAAAATTTGTGTCATCAACACATTGGTGACTAGAGCCATTAGGGTTTCTGATGATGATCATATAGAAGAGGAGTTAAAGTACCTAGCTGAGGTTTTCACAAAAAATGGATATAAGGAGCATCAATTCAAAAAGGTTGTCTTCAAAGCGAAGAGGGGTCATCAGAACACTCACAAGCATGAAGAAGGGATAATGGTTACTCTCCCCTATAAAAGGCACCACAGATAGAATGGAAAAAATAATAAAGAAATGAAACATCAGAGTTGTGTTTACGACACCAAAAACTCTTGGGTCTATGTTGGACTATGCAAAAGATGTTATTGACCCTCAGCTTTAGAAGGGCGTTTACATGATTCCATGCTCATGCGGAAAATACTGTATTGGTGAAACAGGAAGATCTCCAGATGATAGGCTCAAAGAGCATTGCCCAGACATTAGGCACAATCAGATTAATAGATAAGCCCTATCCAAGCACTCACATAATTTGGGTCACCTCATTTACTTTGAGAACGCCAAAATAATAGCTAATATTGGCCATTACACAAAAAGAAAAGTTCGTGAAGCCCTAGAGATCGAACTCAATAAAAAAAACATCAATAGGGATGAAGGTATTAAAATCAAGGAAGCATGGAAACCCATTATTCAACAAATAAAGAGTGCGCGAAACATTTCACATTGACAACTAGAATTCCAAAAAGCAAAAATGGTCGAGAAGCCCAAGCATTGGCTTTAGAATTTGAATAAACACCTTATTAGTATTTAATTGTAATTGAGATCTAGCAAGGCATTGTAAACCTCCTGGTGATGATCCCAGCTGAGGGATTAAAACTAGTCGAGGATTTATGTATTATTTTTATGAATATACTGAATTTATTCAATGCAGATCCTCTTATAAAAAATATTACTCCTACAATGGCTTGATCCAAAATCCCTGCGAGTACAGATACAAGTCAACTCTTTTTAGAAATTTGACTTCTTAGGAGTACAAATACATCCACAATGTTTGTAAGATGCGACAACCTCCAAAAACTCTTTACAATAATAGAATTGAGCTAGGATATTCAAAACATTAGGCTCTGATACCATGTTAAATCATAGGTACATTAAAGAAATATAAAAGAAATCCAAGCAAAGTTGGTTGTGTTTATGATTATTGTCATAGAATTACGCAACACAAGAACATTATTCACATAATTTCTAATCATGTAGTTCAATCCCTAGACCATCTATTTATACACTTGATTGCATAACCAATCTTTGTAGAACATGGTTGATTTAGTCAACTTTTATCTCCCAACTCAACCTCAAAGTAGTTAGACAAACCACAATTTTTGACCCTTCTACACTTAATTGATTACAATCGACCTCGTTGGGACCTCTCATTTGTTCTTAACTAACAAATAAAAACATCTCAGATAATCAGTTTAATTCTCAATGAGTCCACCCATTTACACCAAAAATTAGCTTTAATTCACAAATCCCAACATTAAACAAAGCCATTAACTAGGAAGAGGAATTTTCTCCAATATCCGAGAGGACCACTTTCAAGATAACGTTAGATTTAGATGCACAATATAGCTATAGAATCCATTGTTTTCACAATAACTGTTATATTTATATTATAAAATGTTTTGGTCAAACTTGACAATGATGTACTATGAAAATGAGAAGTGGTGGCCATAGCCAAAAGTCCAAAATGCAAATTGTAAGTCCCTTAATCCACATGGTTGGTCTTCCTTTGTTCAAACATATAGAGGTTTGGAAAATGTATTGCCTTACATATTGCTTAAGTAAGGAAACTACATAACAAAATATATATAGACTATTCAAAAATTACTAGTTTTCATGCTCATTGTGGGCGTTTGCTTGCTTGTCCTCCTTTGGCTCACTTCCACAAGCATCTAGGTGCTTCTTTTCCTCAATTATGATAGCACGGTTGACCTTGCACATGCCTTCATTCATTTCTATATTTTGAGAGCACAAAATAATTTTATGATCCTCCAAGACCAAAGATAATCCATGGAGGGTTGGTTCCACAAATGGGCCTAAGTCTTTAGGAGGGGAAGATTAAACAACCTCCAGAGGTAGATCAATATGGGTCGCAATTATTTTAACCAGTAGCTACAAATATCTTAACTATAAATTGACCTCTAAACGTTTCTCATGTTGAATCCCCATGAATGTTTCATCTTCTAATTTCCACCATTCATGAATTTCCAACACATGCTTGGTCATGTCCACTACATAGGAATCCCTAGCACAAATTTTATTCTAAATTTGCTTCTCAAACTCTTCCTTTCATTCGTCCCAATGAATGGTGGAATTCACCACATTGCACTGTACCTCCACTATTTCCTTTGCACAACACTTTACTCCCCTTTTCACCTCACTAACTTCACATAAGATGAAGTGGCCACTCTTGCAATGGCAATGTGACATTGGCACCACCCTAGCAGTTTGACCAAACACCAAACAATTGTACCATGTCCATTGCTTACATTGGTGGCCAAACTCTAGAATAGAGATAAATAGCTTAGACAAAATCACATTTCCTAACCAAAAAATCCCACTCACCCATCACTCGTGCTTGAAGAGGGAGCCATAGACTAGATTAGGGGTGAATAATGTAATTTCCATCCCAATGCTAGGATAAATAAACCCACATGCAACACTGAACTCTTCCATAGCACACTTGTTTATTGTTTGTAACAGAGATTTGAAGAAGGAGTGAGGGGTTAGTGTTGGTTTATTAACTTGTTATCCGATTGGCTTTGCATGATTTAACAAGTGCTTAAATGAGAAGGGCTCACCATAAGATTCAAATGCATAATGGGGGAAGTTATATAGTGGACCCCCTATTTATTTCACACTCACCCATTTGCAAGCTAGTTCCCTTGTTAACCTGTTAATCCATGAGCTTGTTTTGATTTTGTAAAGCATGAAAAAACCCAACCTTTTCAAAGTCTTGAACCTCTACGAGTATTATTTGTGCTAGCATGGATAGATTGAAGGTCACTATAAGGATTTTGTGGGGAATGGATCCTAGAATTATTCCTGAGTCGTCCACCACCACATTTGTGTGGACTTCTTTGTCTTTTAATTTTAATAAACCTTCGTAAAATGGTAAGGCTTCCAACTTATTATTAGTTGAAATATCAACTCTTTATGCAAGTTTAAATTCTTTTGTTTCTTCACAATTGAAATTAACTCTCCTCCCCACCACCCCCACCTACCAAACCAATACCTAACATTACTATAATCCACTAAATTGTTAACCATGTAGACTTGAAGCCAACTTTTGAGAAGGAAGTATACTATACATGAAGAGTTATAAGATTTTGTAGAAAGAAAGGAAAACCTTGTTTACAGAGCAAGGAAGGCATTGTATGGAATATAGTAAGTGCCAACGTCATGCTATTCTTGCGAAGATTATTACTTTAGAGAAACTTGATTCAACAAAAGTAATTTTGATCTAAATATTTTTTTCCTTTGCTTTGATCTAAATATATATGTGAATTAAACATGTATATATGTGAAGTAAACACGTAAAGGTGAAATTCTTATTATGACACTTTATATTAGCGATCTAATTATGACAGGCTTCTATGAGAAAGTTGTAGCAATGTTGAAGATAAATATGAACTAGAATTATGGGATCATGATTAGAAGATAAGTTGTAGTATTTTTTTTCAACGTTTCTTAGCTGCAAGAAGATAGCTCCAAGAAGATGGAAGGAAGACCTTATGTAACTTAGTTCTTGAATAGGGCACTCAGGAGAACTAAAGCTAAAGCAAGGAAATCACTGACAGTGGACAAATGTCAGCCCAACCTGAAGCTAGAGGACATAGACTGTCACATTCAAAAGGATGAATTAATTAAAGATATGACAGTCTCTCAATTTCAAACAGACATCAATTATGATGAAAACCGTAAAACTGTGCCATCTTTCACCCATGACTTTACTGCATCTCGAGAATTGAGTATAGGTAAGCTGGATGAGTTAGTATCATTGAATAATGAAGGTGATGAGATATCTTCTTCTTCATAAAATGTAAAATTTGAAGGAGCCACTGTACCTATTTTAAGTTCCAAGAAGGACCATCTAGAACCCTTTGGACTTGATGAACAATTCTCTATAGACAAAATTGAGCATACCCAGAAAAGGAAGTATGGAAAGAAGTGTGTAAAGAATAATATAAAACCATTAAACCTTGCCCTAGGAGTGGAGATCAAGCTCAATGCAGCAGTGGAGAATAGTGAGATGAATTTGGTTGGCAGATTCTCAGGGTGAATGGTTGGAGAACTTAGTTTGAAGGAGTGGACTGCTACTAGTTAGAGCAAGGTAATTGAAACTATACCTACCTCCTTTGTTCTTTCAAGAGGGTGGGAAGCCTTCAAATTTCAATCAAAGAAAGATGCAAGATATATTTTAAACAAAATATGGCTCTGGGAGTCCGGTATTTTGTTTTTAAAACGATGGACGTTTATGTTTGACGCTATGACGGAAAGGAATTACATCTCCCCAGTATGGATAAAGATGTCGAACCTCCCGTTCGATCTGTGGTCGGATGATATCTTCAAGGCCATAGAAAATTTCGTAGGTACATAGGTGGAAGCTGATTTATCCTATTTAAACACATGAAGAATGACAATAACACATATCCTGGTGATTCTTGATCTTAGGGAAGGACTTTTAGAGAACATCAAAATTCACATAGGATCTCTCAAGCATGAGCAAGCCCTAGATTATCAAGGGATTCCATTCAAGTGCATTAGATGCCACACTTATGGACACCTGAAGGAATATTGCGCCTTATCCTTTAAAAGGAATTTTAGGGTTGGAAAGAGTCATGCAACCAAGAAACTCCCTCAGAGTCATGCAACTATTTGGATGCCTAAGGATCCTTCTCCTGTCACCAGAAAAGAGCAAGTTGAGCAATATTCAATTTCAGACGCTAAGGAGACCTTTTGAAATGGAACTATCTAACAAGAAAGGCCTTGGAGATGGTTTGAATTCTAACAAGGATCCCCTGGGATATTTATCTATGAATCAGATGGGAAGGTCAGCAAGCAAAGAGGATCATATCCTTGATTCTACACCCTCTCTTCAAGATAAAATGTTCTCGAAAGCATCAACAACTCTAGAACAACTTCTGCATCTAGAATTGGATGTTACGGGTAAGCATTCTCAAAATTTAACCCCTCCGATGTTCCATAAATCCTATTCATTCAATGTCGAAAAGTTTAAGTCTTTAGACCATGGTCTAGAAACTCCTCGGAGATCTTCCTTAGATCTTAACTATCCTTCTTCAAATACTCCGATGGAAGAAAATTACAAACTCAAATTAAGATCAAATAAAGGATTTAAAGGAAATTCTTTACAATCTAGGCCAGAAGAGATTGAACTTTGTCAAAATCATAAATATGGAAGGATGGGATGAAGATCCTTGTTTCGGGATCCCTAAGGTAATAACCTCAGTGAGATTTCTATTGTTGCTCAAAACTTTAATTCTGGGACACTTAGAGTAGTGAATGTCCCCTTAGAGTTTCCCTAATGCTCTTAGGTACTCTAAATTTTTGAGGGATGGCTAAACCCTCTAAAATCCTAGCCATTAGTAGGTGAATAGAAGTTGATCATACAGATGTGATGTTTTTGCAAGAGATCATTTTCAAGGAAGTAAAATAGTCAAAGAGATTAAGAAGCATATTGTAGGGTGGTATTTTTTTATATAGATGCTAAAGGTCCCTCAGGAGGTCTTATAACAGGCTAGAGATATAAAGGTTTGTACCTTTTAAATTCTTGGTCCTTGGACTCTGTCTTGGGAATGGCTATGTTTTCTTCTGATTTGGGTTTAGAATTCATGCTTGTTAATGTTTATGGTCCTTACACAGATATAAGGTCATTCTAGAATGTTTTGTTGGAAAATGATTTACTTTTCCATGATAATATTATACTGGGTCGGGATCTCAATTTATCCTTGGGAAGCTTTGAAATTTGGGGGATCACAACTCTTAAAGAATGCCTCTCGGATTTTTTCATAAAAAAACTAGTGATTGGAGGACTCTTGGATATAGCACCTTTAAAACTGAAGCCCACTTGGAGTAATATGAGGGTTGTATCGACCGGTATTGCAAAAAGAATGAACCAAATCCTAGGAAGGGACAATTTACTATATCATCCTCTCGGTTTTAGGCAATGGCTAGGAACAGGTGGAGAATCTGACCATCAACCAATTTTTCTAGAGATAGCAAGAAATGTTTCTAAACCACATGCTCCTTTTAAATTCAGTTCTCATTGGCTTGAGGATAAAGACTCACTTACTGTGTTAAAAAATGAATGGACTCCCTTTGATTCTAACAGTCATGCCTCAACAACAATTCAGTTCTCAAACAATCTTAAAAAATCAAAGATTTTATCTACAGAATGGTCCTTTAACAGGAGAAAATAGAAAGACTTGGAACTTATCAATATAGAGGCTAGTATGAAAGATTGGTTAGATAAGGAAGTGTCTAGTTTTGCTTCCGAAGAATCAAAAGCTGAAGTACTGGCTCTTGAAAAAAAGAGGAGGAACATCTTGGCATTTCGAGAGGCAGAATGGAGACTCAAAAGCATAGTGATTTGGATAACAAAAGGTGATGAAAATACCAAGTTCTTCTATCAATATGTGAATAATAGGAAACGTTGTAATACAATCCGGAAAATCAGAGATGGGATAGGAAGGGAAGTAGACAACTTCAATGAGATATCCTCAGCAGGTGTTGATCACTTTGGAAATATTTTAAAAAAAGCAGAACATGACAATGTTGTTGAAATGGTAAGAATCATTCAATTACACCCTACTATTGCTAATGAGGAAGATAATTTGTTGTTAATGAAGGAAGTATCTAAAGATGATATTGAAGAATCCCTCCATAGTCTCAAAAAGGACAAATGTCCTAGACCTGATGGTTTCCCTGTAGAATTATTCTTAAGTTTATTTGACACCTTAGGTTTGGATATTTTAAGAGTTGCAAAGGATTCCAGAAGAAATGAGAAAATGCTATCTATCTTCAACTGACCCTTTCTAACCTTGATCCCAAAATCTTACTCGCCCTCATCCTTTGATCAACTATGCCCCATTTCCTTGTGCAATACCATCTATAAAATTATTGCCAAGTTAATTTCTAGGAGAGTAAAGCCACTTTTATCCACCGGCATGTCCTAAGAGCAATTTGGATTCTTACTAGGTAGGCAGATTCACGACGCTATTGGCCTTGCTAAGAATGGGATTCATTCAATCAGAGCCAAGCATTTAAAATCAATAGTGATTAAAATAGATATGTCAAAAGCTTATGATAGAGTCAAATGGTCTTATTTAAGGAGGGTTTTATCTCAAATGGGAATTTGTCATTCCTTCATCAAATGGATAATGTGTCGTATAACTATTGCCTCTTTTTCTATTTTAGTCAATGGTGCAGCCTCATATTTCTTTAGACCCGAGAGGGGAATAAGGCAAGGTTTCCCAATGGCTCCTTTTCTCTTTCTCCTCATAACCGATGGGCTAAGTAGAGCTCTAGACACAACAAAGAATATGGGATGGTTCAAAGGTCTAAATATAAGAGGTTGTTTATGGATTTCACATATTTTATTTGCGGATGACATATTAATCTTCTATGATGGAACCTTGCAGGAAAAGGACAAGCTACTCTCAATTTTAGACCTTTTTTGTCTAGCTACAAGAATGAAGATCAATGACAACAAGTCTTTTACAGCAGCCGAAAGCCTAGAAAAGATAGAGCTTTCTTTTTATTTGGAAGGTTTTAGCTACAATCAAATTGACTTAGACAATGGAATGAATTATTTAGAATTATGTATAAAACCAGGATCTTATGTAAAAAAGACTGGGACTAGATTTTGAACAAATGTGAAAAATGCATTTCTTGCTGGTGTTATTGATGGCTATCAAAAGCAGGTCACCTAGTTCTTATCAAAGTTGTCCCACATTCTATACCTGTGTACTGGATGACCTTAGCCCGGATCCCTATAGGAACCTTAGATAACATCCAAAAGCTCTTTTTTCAATATTTTTGGCAAGGAAGTTTGGATAAAAAAGGTATTGCATGGATCAAGTGGCAAGTTTTGTCAACGCCTAAAAAAAAGGAGGTTGGGGCATACAATATCTTCCAGCCTTCTCAAATGCCTTAGAAGCAAAGAACATCTAGAGGCTAATAAACAGCTCACGTCTATGGCTAGAAGATATCTTACAGAAATATATTTCCCTATCATCTCTTTATGAATGGATTTGAAAGCCTCTCAAATCCACCCTAAATGTGTCATGTCCCCAAATTTTTCATTAGGTCACAATGGCCTAAGCCACTTTGCCATATTCATGATAGTTTGTCAAATTGATGCTAAGTCAAATAATTGCCAAGCATGATGTCCAAGTTAGTAATAATTAAAATTAGATCGAAATGGACAAGGTGTGTCACATTAAGAGAAAATTCCCAATTCAAAGTTTGTAATATCCCCATCCAAATGAACTATCATGGAGGAAAATTACTAGTTCCCTAGGTTGGGGGTGGAAGCATTAAAAGTTTGAATAAAGGATCTACATGACCCAAAATGACCTTAGAATTACAAATTCACATTAAATGGGTCAATTAAATAATAATAAAAATAAATTAAGGTGGCATTGGATCATGAGGGCACATAAGAGGTTGTGGGACCCACATGTGGCAAGATTCCTCACTACACTTGGCATCATTCTCTCACCAATTCGAGTTCAAGATGAAGGGTAACATACTTGGGGGAGTTTAAGATGTATTATTCATGGCATGAATCGTGTAAGGTTGAATGGGAGTGGAAGAGTAACTCCCATGGAAGAGGAAGATGCATATTAGAAGAATTGTGACACTTGGAGATAGATTCCCTAACTCCTATGACAACAATGATGAAGATTCTATGACACTTATGACAAAGTTCAGACCTGATTCCTAACATCTGACATATATGACATGTCGGTGCTAAAAATATCCTCCAAGAGGGTGCACAAGGGTATTTATGGCATCCAATATTCCCCCATTCGAATTGATGGAAGAAGAGAGCTAGGAAAAGTTGGACAAGTGGCATTCATGGGAATCTCTCCCTAATTCAAGTTGGGATGAGTATATTGGAGGGTATTCAAGTTAAGGATGCCTTGGGAGGTTAATAAAATACAATAAGAAAGAAGGAGACTAGCTTTTGATCATTTCTCATTTGGAAAAAATTGGAGAGCTTAGCTTGTCCTTGCAAGGTGGATGCTTATCCTTCTTGCCTTAGAACCAATTTCGAGGGTGCAAGATTCCCATCCTAGTTGGTTTATGGAGAGGCCATTCATACCTCTCAAAATATATTCATGGATATTTTTTGATGCAGGTTCAAACCCCAACTGAGTTCGAGTTCATCTTCTCTCATTCTTCTCTAAGCTTATTCTACTATCTTTCTCTCAATGTCATGTAAATGTGCAAGGGTGCACTTGTTGTTGCATATAGTTAGTGAATGATTGTTATTTCGACTTCATGGACATGTTAGCTGCTATATATCTATGTAATAATCATATCCTCAGAGCCACATCTCGAAATATTATTTATTTCAAGTGATATTTACATCCAAGGAAGAGATTCAAGCCATTTTCCCCATAGCCTTTGCATAGTTATTTTGGAATGATATTGTACCGGTTTTATATCAGAGTTTGCTGAGTTATTTATAATATTATTATCTGCATATGGAGTTACTTTGATGGCCCAAATTATGTGTGCATACCTTTGAAGTGTTACTATGGTTTATGAAGAAATTTGAGACTCCTTGCCCACCAATTTCACCTCAAAAACTAGACTCTAGAAGCTGATGTTCATTAGGATTCCTATTCAACCCTAAAACCAAATATAATTATGCACATATACTATTCCTAATGTCCTATAACAGAGCCAAGTATCAGACCAAGAATTAGTGAAGTTCGTACAGTGTTTGGAAGAGCATCTAATGTCAGACCTAGGGAGATCTCCACTTCTCAAATTAACTAGTCTTGTTCCGAAACTTCTTCCCATGCAATTTGCAGACCATGTATGTATGATAGGTGTGTTAATATGTCCTATTCCCCACCAAGTACTTCCTCCCCAAATTCGAAATCATTTGGAGGTGTTTGGAACCAGTTGTAAACAAAACCCTAGAGTCAAAACAAGGTGAATCCAAGGACTTTCCTTTGAAGGGATATTATAGTGGTATCAGAGCATGGTCCTTGAACCTGTGAATTAATATCATAAATTGAAGAATAATTTTCATCCATGTCTTACTATTATGCTGAATCCTATGAGTACAATGCTTATGAGCAGTATGAAGATGATTCTGAGCAATATGAAGAAGAATGTGAATGGTACGAGGAAGAGGTGCCATCATGCAACACTTCTCGCAATTTCATAAGGAATGAAGGTTATTCTTATGAACCTATGTATTATGAATATGTATGTGCTAAACCACCAAAGGATAATTCTATGAATGAATTACAAAGATTGAGAGAAACATGTAAATCCTTGCCCCAACAATATCAGGCATATCTTGTTCTGTATAAGGGAGATACACAAAAGCCATTACTTTTGAAGACTTTGCTGATTGGGTGTTTGAAAATAGGCCCAAAAATGAAGATGTGGAGTTAGTGAAGAAATTTCTATGCCCTTATTGCAAAATACCTTGGAGAGAAAATCATATATGTTTGAGTGAAAAGGAGGAGACCCATCAGCCAACTAGTTCTGAAATAGGTAAAACAAAAGAAACATTACATGAAGCGGGTCAAAAGTCACTCCCAAGTGACTCTGAAAAAGATGAAGAAACCTAACATGAGCATGAAGAAGATTCCATTGAAAATATTGAATATCATTCTGAGACACACTCAACTTTGGACATGAATCAAAGAGCATCTACTGATAGATGCTTGAACTATGAAGGAGTAACTACTGATGGGTGCTTGCACCTCTATGTTGGTGACATAGAAATCACTTTTGAAAGTGTTGCTGCAAGACAAAGTTCCATTAAGCATGAAAATGAAGGCCTTGTAGCAGTTGAAGAAGAAACAAGATCAACTTCCCCATCACCACCTGAGCTTAATGAAGTTGGTCCAAGTAGAAAGTACAAAGAAAAGGAGGTCCCTCTACAAGAGCCTCTTTTTCTTGAAGGGTCATCAAAGATGAATGAAAAGAAGATCCAAGATACCCTTAGCATACTCCATGACACTCAAGCATTGGTGTCAAATTCTTGTTGGAGAGTTTCTTCATTGAAGGATCCATCCTTCCTTGAAGGCATGGAGAATATTCAAAGAGAAATGTGCAACATAGAAGGTAATGTCATGTCTTTGCTTTTTGATAGAAACAATTTGGTTGAGCTTAATGAATGGTTACATGGAGCATACTTGAATAATAATGAGTATATTCATAAGCTCAAAATGAAAAATGAGCAACTTCTTGATAGGTTGCAAGATACTTGTTCTTCCTCCTATGTTTTAGATTGTCAAATGGTAGATTGCTTGGAGGATTCTCATGACATGATGGATCATGAGAAACACGGAAAATTGCAGGTGCTTTATGTGTTTGAAGATGAGCCTGATGAGATCCAAGCACTTTTTGTGGTGGAAGAGGAACTTGAGTTGCCTTTTGGAAATGGTTACACACTTTTTGAAGAAGTGTATGATTCCACTACCTTGGAACCAACCTATGAGGAAATGTTTGCACTTTTGATGGAGGTGCATGATCCTACCCTTATAGAGCCTTCACATGATGACACTTTTTCATTTTCTGATAATTTGGGTGAGTTGGTTCATTCTCCTACATCCTACACTTCCATATTTTGCAGCATTCATCCTAGTGAAGTATGGGTGAAAAGTTTCTTTTTGATGGTGCCATATGAGGAGTATGAAACTCCTATCTCTCCTTTAGATGATGAAATAATTAGAGCACTTTCTTATTTATGTTTGCATCAACATCATTTCTTACCTTATGATGATGCACATATACATGGATGCACTTATGATGTTCACTTGAGTCACTTGAAGACTCATGATTTTCCTTGCTCCTTGCTTAGTTCAATTGATGTTGGAGGAAATTCATCCAATACTTGAGTGAAGAGATATATGATTAGAGAAAATTCTTATTGGCAGCAACATCCTTTGTTATTTCTTGATGTTGCACATATACATGGATGCACTTATGATGTTCACTTGAGTCACTTGAAGACTCATGATTTTCCTTGCTCCTTGCTTCGTTTAATTGATGTTGGAGGAACTTCATCCAATACTTGGGTGAAGAGATATATGATTGGAGAAAATTCTTATTGGCAACAAAATCCTTTGTTATTTATTGATGATACACATGTTCATGGATGCACAAATGGTACTTCTGTGAGCCCCTTGAAGGCTTATTGTTCTCTTTGTTCCCTACTTGGTTCCATATTTTAGTGGAGATTCTTCATTCACTTCTTGGATGAAAGAACACATGGCTGAGTATTTTGATGCATCTTACATCCTTTTGGAACAACATTATAGGACATGGGATCCTCACCTATGTCATTGGAGCATATTTGATTGGTCACTTGATGCTTGTATGCACTTGGAAAATGGTGGTCTACTTACTTGGAGGTATAACTTTCATGATTCTTTGATGAGGCACCTCCTTGATGTACATTTTTACTATGTTGCTATGTACTTGGATGATATATATTTTGTACTTATGATGTTTGGAAGAATGCATACAAGGAAATGGGATCCATGAATTCTCTTGCCTGATGGTATGGGTTGGAGAGCACTCTTAATTGTTGGAGTGCAATACAAGCAATGGGACCCTGGGATAAATTTCAGTCTCATTGGTTTCATTTTTTTTGGGAAACAAGTAGTATGGGAGATTGGGTCCCCACTTAATAAGGTGATTGTAATAAGAGTAGTGCAGCAACAAGCATGGTGTTTCCTCTCTAAATTTTTCATGGAATCTTGAAGACTCAAAGTTGCGAAACTCGGTGGCAACTTCAAAGAATTATACAGTGGTATCAGAAAGGGTTTCCAAAATATGAAAGAGGTAAAGAGTAATTGTGAAAAATTTGTTTTGATGGATTTAATTAATATTTGGGTGTTTAGTGGTGATGTCACAGGGGATATCAATATGAAAAAGAAAACCCACATCTCCTTGCTTTTGGAAACACACAATTGTAGTACATGAGTGTCACTACTCAGAGTTTTAGAAGGAAAGTTTTCGAAAGAAATTAGGTTCTTCAACATCCATGTTTGAAATTGATTGAGGACAAGCAATATTGGGAGGGGATAATTTTTCATGTCCCCAAATTTTTCATTGGGTCACAATGGCCTAAGCCACTTATCCATATTCATGATAGTTTGTCAAATTGATGGTAAGGGTCAAATAATTTCCAAGCATGATGTCCAAGTTAGTAATAATGTAAAATTAGATCCAAATGGACAAGGTGGGTCACATTAAGAGAAAATTACCAATTCAAAGTTTGTAATATCCCCATCCAAATGAACTATCATGGAGGAAAATTACTAGTTCCCTAGGTTGGGGGTGGAAGCATTAAAAGTTGGAATAAAGGAGCTACATGACCCAGAATGACCTTAGACTTACAAATTCACATTAAATGGGTCAATTAAATAATAATAAAAATAAATTAAGGTGGCATTGGATCATGAGGGCACATAAGAGGTTGTGGGACCCACATGTGGCAAGATTCCCCACTACACTTGGCATCATTCTCTCACCAATTCGAGTTCAAGATGAAGGGTAACATACTTGGGGGAGTTTAAGATGTATTATTCATGGCATGAATCATGTAAGTTCGAATGGGAGTGGAAGAGTAACTCCCATGGAAGAGGAATATTCATATTAGAAGAATTGTGACACTTGGAGCTAGATTCCCTAACTCCTATGACAACAATGATGAAGATTCTATGACACTTATGATAAAGTTCAGACCTGATTCCTAACATATGACATATATGACATGTTGGGGATAAAAATATCCTCCAAGAGGGTGCACAAGGGTATTTATGGCATCCAATATTCCCCCATTTGAATTGATGGAAGAAGAGAGCTAGGAAAAGCTGGACAAGTGGCATTCATGGGAATCTCTCCCTAATTCAAGTTGGGATGAGTATATTGGAGGGTATTAGAGATAAGCAGGCCTTGGGAGGTTAATAAAAGACAAGAATAAATAAGGATACTATCTTTTTATCATTTCTCATTTGGAAAAAATTGGAGAGCTTAGCTTGTCCTTGCAAGGTGGATGCTTATCCTTCTTGCCTTAGAACCAATTTCGAGGGTGCAAGATTCCCATCCTATTTGGTTGATGGTGAGGCCATTAAGACCTCTCAACAGAGATTCACAGAGATTTTATGATGCAGGTTCAAACCCCAACTGATTTCGATTTCATATTCTCTCATTCTTCTGTATGCTTATTCTACTATCTTTCTCTCAATGTCATGTAAATGTGCAAGGGCGCACTTGTTGTTGCATATAGTTAGTGAAGGAATATTCGACTTCATGGAAATGTTATATGCTATATATCTCTGCAATTATATCCTCAGAGCCACAAATCGAAATATTATGTATTTCAAGTGATATTTACATTCAAGGAAGAGATTCGAGCCATTTTCCCCATAGCCTTTGCATAGTGATTTTGGAATGATATTGTACCTATTTTATATCAGAGTTTTTTGAGTTATTTATCATGTTATGAGATTAATATGAAGTTAATTTTATGGCCCAAACGATGTGTGAATAACTATGAAGTGTTACTATGGTTTATGAAGAAATCTGAGACTCCTTGCCCACTAATTTCACCTCAAAAAGTAGACTCTAGAAGCTGATGTTCATTAGGATGCCTATTCGACCCTAAAATCAACTCTAATGCTGCACATATACTGTTCCTAATGTCCTATAACAGATCCAAGTATCATACCAAGAATTAGTGAAGGTCGTACAGTGTTTGGAAGAGCATCTAATGTCAGACCTAGGGGGGATCTCCACTTCTCAAATTAACTAGTCTTGTTCCGAAACTAGTCTTCCCGTGCAATTTTCAGACCATGGATGGGTATATCAGTTATTTGGATGTCTGATAGGTGTGTTAATATGTCCTATTCCCCATCAAGACCTTCCTCCCAAAATTCGAAATCATTTGGAGGTGTTTGGAACCAGTTGTAAACAAAACCCTAGAGTCAAAACAAGGTGAATCCAAGGACTTTCCCTTGAAGGGATATTACAAAATGTCTCGAACATGTGGACATCTGAAATTTAATAGTTCCCATATTTCCAAAGGTATATCTTGAAAGGTAGGGGATGGTTGCAGTCTAAAGGTAGGAGAGGATGCATGGATTGGGAGCAAATAAAATCACCTCTTACCGTTTCATATGAATATGTATATGAGATTTAAAGGATTGTTGACTCTCAATCAATTCTCAGAAGTTAATAAAAAAATCAGTTTTGGGAATGGATGGAAGAGTGCAGGTTCTTTGATATGTTGGGATAATGACGTTGTCATTTGGCAAGCTTATACGAACCCATTAAAAATTTCTCATGTACATTTAAATAAAGAAAAGGACAAGCTCTTATGAGCCAATGACCCTCATTGTAAGTATTCCCCAAAATTACGTCACGAAGTGTTGTCGGTGAGGGACAGAGTTGATCTGGATTGGTGGTGGAGTAGTATATGGAAGTTTAATGTACCATCGAAGGCTAAGATCTTAATGTGGTTATTTCTGTGAAATAAAGTCTTGACATGGGATCACATCCAAAACAGAAATAAGGCTGGTCCTAGTATATGCTTCCTCTTTAAGTATGCCGAGGAATCAAATCATCACTTGATTGTGACTTGCAAATATGTAATTCATGTTATGAAGGAATTAGAGGTATTGTTAAATATTGAACTCCCATGGGGGACAGGCTCCTCAATTAGTGTTTGTCTTTATAACTAGAAGTAGAAAGTTGATCTTAAAGAATATAAAGCTCTTCCATTAATCATTGCTTGGAAAGTCTAGATGATCCAGAATAAATGCATCTTTGAAGACAACTATTCCTCGCCCCTTACTTGTGCAATAGTCCTTCATAGCTACTCGCAAAACATCAAATCACCTAAAAAATCGCCACATCAAAGAGGAAGAAATCATCAAGGGCTAGTCGTGGTCATATTTTTATGGGGCAATGAAGGAAGATAGAGGGCTTTGTGGTGTTGGAGGCATTCTACATATGCCACTTAAGAAAATAAGGCTCAAAGGAATACTAGGATCTAATAAGATTCAAAGCAGGACTAGGATTTGGATCCAATAATTTTGTTGGATGCTATGGACTAAAAATGCTCTTAACTCTGGCAGTGGAAAATAATCTAAAAAAGATACAAGCATTTGGAGATGCATAGCTTGTCATCGATTGGCTCATGGAAAAGAAGTTATGTCATAATATTTTCTTGCATCCTCTTCTTCAAGAGATCATTCTATTAAAAAATTAGATGGAGGACGTCACTTTTTGTCACATATATAGGGAGCGAAATACTAAAGCTGATATTCTATCAAAGGAAGGCATCCAATTGGATATGGGACAATGGATGATATATGAAGATCAAGGAGGACTAATACCATATTACAATCATGTTCCATGCTAAACTTAGAGCATTTTGACGTGAATTGTAAGCTTTGTTGAAGGCCATTTAGCTGGCTCTTTCTCTGTTTTTATCATGCTCGGTATAAGCTTTATAAACAAGAATCTGTAGTTGTAGGACTGTTTGCATATATTTCAACACAATGCTATTCAATGTGTAAGTTTTATCTGATGTAGGACTGTATGCATATTGACATAGTCATGTTGATATAAGCAGGAAAAATCAAAAGACTATTTAGGAATTTTTTTTGACTCAGGAATAATGTAATGTTGTAGTTTTCAATATCACTATAACTGTTTTGTGGTCATGAGGAATGTAACTTTGTCAATAAAAGTTAAGATTTTTTTTTGTGAAAACAAAGGCTCGGGAGTAATACCTTAATGGATATTTATATAAAAAAATTGGGATATATTTATCTCATAGACAAAGTATTCCACACATCTATAAGCAATGCTTATGTTTAATTAACTTTAATATGCAAGAGTGTAAGTATAGTGACAAGCTTATGGGTTCATGTTTGAAGTATAAAAAAGATGATGCAATGAAGCCAATTAATACAACCATGCATAAATAATTAGTAGGGAGTCTAATATATCTTATCATTGCTCGACTTTGATGTTATCTATGTTGTAGTAATACCGAGGTACAATGATGAACCAAAGCATATAAACATATACACAAAGTCCATATTGTAAAACATGAAAATAATTTTAGAGTATGGATAAGTGAGAAGATTGAAATAGAGGGAAACAAATTATGATTATGGAGGATGTATAGACTCAAAAATATAAAATTTTAAATTTCATTTTAGTGTTTTGAACTTAGAATGAGATTCATCTTTAGGACAATGAGTCGATTGTGGAGTTCTTTGATTAAACTTATAATATTTATTAAGATACATTCATATATAGGTTCTTTAATCCTAGGATGATGTAAGTTTCATACCTTTGGTGAGGTAGTTGGGGTTAATTGATCTATTACTTTGTTGATTGATTAAAGAAACCCCACTCTCATGCATCTCAAAATCCTCATCCCTATTCAAGTTATTTAGGTGTTTAATTATTTCCAAAGTCTCCCCAAACTGGCATTTGTAATAATGGTCTTCTCTTTCAAGGATCCTTTACTCAAGGCGCATATGGAACTTTGGTACATGGTTTTAAGGGATTGTTCCACTAAGGCTAAGTTACATGCACATTCATTTATAATTTCCACACCATGTTCCTTGATTCTCGCATTAAATGAGCATCATGTTTTGCTTACATAGCATTTCACATGAGAGTATGCAACTTCATAGACACTCGTGTATTGATGATAATCAATGGTGTCTTTCACTAACCTCATTGTGAAAATGCTCATAGTAGATCCAAGAGATGATGTAAACCTCACAATGAAAGAATTTAGGAATAATAGAAGAAGAATAGAGCAGTAGAACATAGATCCAAAGGAGCTCAGATAGAGGAAGAATAATTACACATGTTACATTAATCTGAATAGTAAAACAACAATTATGCAATGCTCAGGATTCGAATACACTAGGTGTGATTCGAATTAGCCTACATGGATAGATCCAAAATCAGTGGAGTGTCATCAAAGCACAACTAAAAGTCTATCTCATCATCGGTGGAGTCATCAATGCATAAGTAACTGTCAACCATCAGTCAAACTGAGTCTAACTGAGTGTGGTAGGTGTAACTGGCACATGGAGGCACTAACTGAAGGAAGGAGGCTCAGTGGAGGGCGCATGAGGAGCTATCTGGAGTCAAAATGGGCAGTCAAATCTCATCGGAGTGATACAGTCAGTTGAGAGTCAGTCTAGCCTTAAATCAAGGAAAGAACTGATGATAACTCAACTAACTGAAGTACAACAGGAGTGGTGGGTGAGAAAAGGCACCCTTCTCAAGTGGTGGGTGAGAAGTGGGCGCCTCCCTATCTAGGAGGGCTAAAACTGATCTGAGAGAAGCTCCCAGGGCTAGCTAACTGAGGGCTAGGTGTTGGGATTGATGACTGGGATGCATGCAATTGCATGCATGCAAGACTGATAATGAAAATAACTAAAACGATGGTAGGACTAGGATGGAGTATAGGAATATCCTAACACTCATTTCCCCCCTAAAGGTTTCCAAAGGTTCAAAGGAGGTTAAGACCTTCTTTTTCCTTAAAATTTGCAATCCTATCCATGACCTATGTAAGGTAGGTGGGTCCTTTTGATCATGGGTTCGTTGTTATGTGATCTAGAAACTTTCCTTGCTCTTTCCATAACTCTTATTATGTCACTATTCTTGTAGCCCTTACTCTTAAATTCCCTAGTCAAGTTGTATTTTTCTTTCTTAAGATGCTCTTCATCTAATATTCTAACTACCCTCATAGCTAGCATGTAAAGGACCTTGATATTTTGAGTAGGGTGATGGTAGGGGTCCACATGAAGATAAATTTTGATATGGGTTTTTCTTTGAAAACTCAATTCCCAAAAGGTCCATCTTGCTGGTAACTGACACATTGAGGAATATAATGCTCCCATTCTCCTCTACCTCCATGATGAGCTTAATGTCATTAGATTGACAATTGAGGTGTTTGAATAACTTGCTAAGTTCTTCACCACCATGTGGACATTTCATGTTAATGACTTCTATGTATCTATTACATCTTGTTGGTTTGAGGGGATATTGGTCAAGCGCTCTCTTTTCATTTCCTCCATAAAAAGGTCGACAACCATGGGTGAGATAGGGGACCTTATTGCTACACCATTTGATTGTTCATAGATTTCCCCCTTAAAACTAAAGAGCATAGAGCAAAGGTAAACCTTTGCCAACCTGACTATCTCTGAATCATTTACTTCATTGATAACTTGCACTGCCTCCTCTACAGGAATTTCTATAAATAAAGAGACAATGCCAAAGTTGACGAGGATATCATTTGGTTCCACCTTCTCATGTTTTATGAGCTTTACAAAGTTATTAGACTATTTTATGAATGAAATTATTTTCCCGACTAAAGACTGAGAAGCTTTGACTTTTCTAGCCCATTCTTGAAGAATCAATTGTCTTAACAACCAGTGTCATAAATACACCTCCCTTATAAATTTTTGGTCATCCATAAATTCTTAGTATAATCTCACATCTTAGAATGAGTGCCTTCTTTATTCTTTCATCTAAGTTAAACCCTTTCATTACATTCTATCCACCTTTCACTACTTTCTTTACCTTTTTTATCACCTTTAATATTAAATTACCACCCAACTTCTTATAACTACCCCTCAAAGGTGAGGTGTTATAACAATTTCATTATGTAATTCATGTAATTAATTACCACCATACTCCCACCTTTATCTTCCTAAAAAATAATATGATGTCATTGTCCAAATTTTTATACCTTCACTTTCTCTTTCCCTAATATTACACTTGACAGGGCTTCACCCTCGTCAATACCATTTCTTATTACCTCTTCACTTTCTCTTTCCCTAATATTACACTTGACAGGGCTTCACCCTCGTCAATACCATTTCTTATTACCTCTGTCTCCTCATGGGGCAACGCTTGTACGGTATATTCCACCTTAGAAATCTTAGAACTGAAATCACAATGTTATTTAATAGGTTGAAAAACTAATATGTGAAATAATAATGTTATTTAGAGAGCTTAGAAAATGTACAATTACATGTGATGAGAAACATAGGTTCATTTTCACTACTTAAGGTAGTTACTAGGATAGGGGTATATCAAGTCGAAGTTTTATCAGACCATAATTAGATTGTAAATAGTAAAAGCAAAAGCAGTGAGCATAAATTTGTTTCAGAAGTTTGAATATTTGACGAATAACATTTTCTTATTAAAAAGGGGTGTTTTAAATAATGGAAAAATGGATGGTATATTTATACAAATTATTGCTAAAGAATTTCAATAATATAAAGATGATGCATATAGGTATAGCGGAAAAAAATTGTTATTTTCAGAAAAAAGAAGGTATAGATGGGAGTTGATTTGATAATAATTTTTTGATGAGGTAAAACAAAAAAAATAAATTAAATTAAAGTTAATCATTCAATAGTAAATTAAGAAACATAATCCATTGTAATTTCTGAAAATAAATGTATAGATGGGGAGTTGATTTGATAATAATTTTTTGACGAGGAAAAAAAAAACAAATTGAATCAAAAAGCAAATTAAATCAAAGTTAACCATTCAATAGTAAATTAAGAGAGAGAATCAATTGTACTTATAACACCTTGTGTTAGATGAAAGTTTGTTGAGTTAAATAGTTAGCAAGTTATTGAACAAAAGTCTATGAATATAATGTTATGTGGATTTGTTGGGGGTTGGTTAGTACCTGAAAGATGCCTATCCAAAGGGAATTATGGTTGGGAAGGTTGCAGTAGCAAAAGCCATTGGAGCTTTTCTTTTCTAAATAAGAAGAATCAGTGTTATTCTCAATGGACCAAACAAATGAGTAACCGAGAAAAAGATTAGTGATTCATGAGAGTAAACTTCAATGACTTTGGTCCGGCAAAAAATTAGTGTGTTGCACCCGTTTTCACCACCTATAAATATAGAGTGAAAGGCTACGGGGTAGAGAGTTGGGTTGTATATATTAGGTACCTTTGCTATCCGATCCCTCTCCCTAAGTCCACATATAAAAGCATTTATGTTATATATAGAAACAAACAATTAACTACCTTAGAAAAATAAATGCAAGCTATTGAAGTTGTAACTTAAGTCGCAAGGCATATTTTGTAAGTGTTATTGTGTGAGTTTGAGTATTTAAAATATTGTTATGTAATATAAGGGTTGTGAAACATTGGTATGTGAGACAAATTAGGTTGCGAATCAACATATTGTTGTGTAAATATTATGTTGTATAATATTGGAAAAAAATTCACTCCAAGGGTTAGTTTGATTGGTGTATACTTTTGTGATAAGTTCATAGAGGTTTTTGGATCAAATCTCATCGGGTCCTTTGGGGTTACCAACCACCTATGTGTTTGGCAATCAAAACAATTTTTATCCAAAGTTTCTAGGAAAGAAGAGGAAATATCTGAGAGGACTAACCGGGTACCGACACTCTCGATCTTCACTTAAGTGAGTAAGAATGGAGCAAAATCATCTCCAAAATTGTGTGTGTGAAATTTTTTAATTAATGCAATATTATATTTTTCCTACATATAATATGTTTCATTATGTAGTCATTCTCAATGTTTTTAGTTATGAAATTATTATTAAATCATAATAACACATCATACTTAAATCATTTAAGTGTATGTAGAAACCATTCAAACAAAACAAAGTATTATTAAGTCATATAATAAATTAATCTATCAAAATAGGTGTGTAGTTAGTTAATTACATTAGTATTGAAGGACTTTTAAGTGATGTATAATTGTGTTGGTTCAGATTAATGAAAGTTATTTCAGTATTGGTCCAGGTCACAAAGTTATGTTATATTGACATTACAAAACAAAGCTTCATGATAAGAGACTACAAAAAGTAGTCGGTCAAAATTTCCAACATGGGATATCCCCTTAACTAGGCCTTAATAAACATAATAAATATTCCAAATATAGAATATATAACATATAACACGCCGGTGACATGGGGTAGTATTCAATAATCAATAACAAAATATCATTGATCCAAGGGTCATTACATTCGAGGAGTGTGATGAACGCATCACTACTCAGGGTAGATTTACGAAGACAATGAAAGACAAATTCTACCTACTAAGATATTGTGAAGATCGATACATTAAATGGAAACAACACCAATGTTGTGTTCAATCCAATCAATTGACGAGTTGATGTAGGAGTACTTGTTAGGGAGAAATTGTCATAACATAGCAAGTTTGAGTGATAATGTGACGAGTTGATGTAGGAGTACTTGTTAGGGAGAAATTGTCCTAACATAGCAAGTTTGAGTGATAATGTGATGAGTATGCAAGAGATAATATGTCCCAATGGATAAAGAGATAAGATGTCTTAATGCATAGCTTCAAGGAAGGAAGTGGCACTACTAGGAAAACAACATGTAATAGAGGTTTTTAGAAAAGTGTTTTTTAAAACTTATGTAGATGTGGAGGTGTGTAGTAAAGATTTTTTTTTTTATAATTGTAGAGGTTCTCATTAAAATCTCATGGTCCACAGGTGTTAGTATGCATGATACACAAAGTATAATGATACTCTTTAAGCTTGGAAAATGCACCCTCGCTATAGTTTATATTTCAAATGAAATTTGATGCAGTTATATTATACTTTTTGGCCTGTAGATTTTATATTAACACATCATCAATGGAATGTCATTGTTATTGAGGCACATTGATGATGATGATGGATCATATAGTATTGGATGTACTTGAATTAGGGAAACTTGTGTAAATTGGTTGATGCTAAATTATTAAGGTGCACTAGTGTGTCGAGAGGAGAGACTCATTGTCTATGAATAAAATTGTAAAATGGAATTTATGCTTTTTTCTTTCATAGTTACAATTCACTTTTGGTGCTCTCTTTCTATTCTAAAAGATTAGGGCACCTTCATACATTGAGTTATACCCACTTCTTGATTACTCATTTAGTGTCCATCCATCATTATTATTTGATCAACATAAAAGGGTTTTGAAATTCCTCCTTAAAAAACTTACAATCATTTTCTTATATATCCAATCTATGGAGCCTTAAGAGTAAGAATTGGACTAGGTAACCTTTAAATTGTCGTTTTGAAACATTTTTACTACAGTTTTCTCCCTTTTATACATTTGTTGCTTTCAAAATATGTGTGGTGATTTGAGTTTGTTGTCAATGCACTCTAATAATCCACCATAGTTATTTGAAGACATGATATGATCTATAGCAATAAATATTTTTTAATTTATCTTGTTACTAGTGCATCGTTTATGTAGTATTAAAGGTGCAATTTTATTTTTTACAAAATCGTTTAAAGATTTGAAGTAGAAAACATTGTGACCATACTAGAAATTTAAATTGTAATCTATTGAAATTGCCACTATGTAATAGTTCTAAATCAATCCTCTCTCACTCCTTCCATTATCTAGCACTTTTTATTTGTTACTTCTTTATGGCAATATCGGGATGATTGGTAGTTTAACTATACTTATATTAAGGATACAATATCAATTGATGTATGGATAGGGTTTTGAAATTTCTCCCCAAAAACCTAGTAATAATTTTCTCCTATATCCATTCCATGGAGCCTTAAGAGTAAGAATTGGACTAGGTAACCTTTAAATTGTCCTTTTAAAACATTTTTATTATAGTTTCCGTCCCTTTACTGCACATTTTTTTGTTTTCAAAGCATGTGTGGTGACCTGACTTTGTTTTCAATGCACTATAACAGTCCACCATAGATAATTTTGCACATGATATGATATATATCAATAAATATTTTTTAATATATTGTGTTACCAATGGATCATTTATGTAGTATTAATGGTGCATTTTTATTTTTTACAGAAAAAGATTTGAATTAGAAAACACTGTGACCATACAAGGCAACTTGCAAGTAAAAAATTCCTTGGGATATGAACCCATCTTGCTTGTATTGTGTTCTCCTGTCCAAGAGATAAATGGGCATCCAACAATGATTCCTACAGTTGTTCTTTGTTAATGTTTCTTGAGTACATGCATAAATTCTTACAAATTGATTGCATAAGCAATACTTAATTATCGCTATGAAGGGACTCTTTTTCCCTTTAAAAGGGGTAGAGTTCAAAACTAACTGGTAACTTGAGAATCGATTTGTGACAATTTATTTTTCTCTTCGTTCTCGGTTGGATTTCCTTCCCTTTGTGAGCAAAGGAGAGGGATGGGAACCTTTCTTTAGAATTTCAGTGAAAGAGGGGGATTATGATGTTCCTAATGAATACATAAATTGAGCTAGGGGTGTTTCCGAAGGTACCCCAACTTCCTTCACTTCCACCACTACTTCTCTTCCTCATCCTCTATGTCCTCAGAGTCTTTTGTTGCTTCTTCTTCTTCCTATGCCTCCTCTCATCCATTCCAACTTAATTTTCTAAGAGGGATGTTTTTCTTCCCTTTATATTAAGTACTTCTTCATTCATTGTTGTAGTGATCTTTGGTTCAAATGTGGGGGTCTGCGAAGGATCTATTTCGACCTCCCAATTTTTTGCTTCCTTTGGATATTGAAGAGCCTCATATATGTTGTTGGTGGATAGCCTAGCCTGAGGTCATTTAATTCCCTAGGTTCCCTTGGTCTTCTTATTCCAACGTGTTTTGGAAACCTTCTTGTAAGAGTCATGCTCTACTTCATTGTTTTGATCTGAATATGCTTTAGAGAAGTTTGAGTTTCTTGAGCTCTTGGACACTTCTTTGCAAAGTGTCCATACTCATGACATATATTGCACTTGAATGGGATCTATTCATAATCTAGGACTTGTAAATGGGCCCATCCTAAAATATTGAGTTCTATCGCCTCCAAAAGTCCCTGCTCTAGGTCCATTTCCATACAAATTCTGGCATAGAAATAAATACCTCATTGAAGATGCAAATTTCTATAAATAACATTAGCATAATTGCGAAAAGGTCAAACTTATTTTTCACTAGATACATTTATATGCATTGTATTTATTTTTCACTAGATACATTTATATGCGTTGTATTTATTTTTCACTAGATACATTTATATGCCTCGTATGCATTGCATTGTTGTAATGTCCCCACCCTTGGACCCAATGCAAGGAAGGGAACCTGATGCTATTCTATGGGTGTTTTCATAAAAACTCACCCAATTCATTAGATTTTAAAGCAAAGAAATACATATGTGTAGATGTAAATCAATTTAACATGCACAGCAGAATGAAAACCTCATCCACACACATATTACATGAATGTTATTCAATTTAACACAGTCAACAAATTAACACATTTGCAGAAGTAAATACCCAATAAAATACTTATCTTGATGCAATGCTATCCCGAACAACTAGCTATGTCGCTGCAATGTTCCTACCAGCCATTGGTCTCTGCTCAGCCTGTATTCTTTCAGCACTCAGAGACCACCCTCGAGTTGGGCATGATATCTACAAGGAAAAGGGAACCCTCAAGTTCAACTCTGTTAAATTTTCAGTATTAAATCACAATACTATACGATCTTTGCTGAGAGAATAACATCTACAGTATATCAATGCATGACAATCATAATATGACAAGCATCACAAGCATCATAAGAATCAAAAGCATAGAGACAAGAGACACAGAGTTTCCGTGGGGAAAACCCTAAGGTGAAAAACCCCACAACTTCCTCAGAGATAGAGAGAGCAATGGCTCAACCAAAATACAACCAAATAATACAGAGATAGTCTCCTAGCAGATGATCCTCCTCCTCCTCACTAGTGCGCCACTTTCCAGAGAGAGAGATAGATACTTTTCCGAGTGAGTAAAATAGAGATCTCCTATCTCTATTTATACTCACCTTTTTGCCCAGTGACCTACTGGGGCCGACTTGTCTACTTGAGTACATCCACATTATATTATATATTAATTAGGGCCGACCCCATAAGGTGGTCTAATAACCCATAGGCAAGTACACACACTTGCGACACTTGTCAATCCACATGACGACACTTCCTTATAGAGGAATAACACATCTCTTATAAGGGTACAATAAATATATACATAATACACAGATGAAATACATTCCGAAGTTACATATACATCAACACTCCCTCTTAACTAGGAAGGTATTTCTCGACACAGATCTGCTAGACAAGTCTTCTTCTCTGGATCATCGTCATCGATGCATCGACATCATCATCGTCACTGCTGCTGCTATCTCATCCAATCTCTGTCTCTACTCGTCATAGGAAGTTCTACAGAGCCAATCCTTTTTCATACTGGATGTAGGCCCACCACCTGCAGGTCTTCGTCATCACTGGCCATACTGTGGAATCCTCAGGACTTATTACGTGCGTCACAAAACCTCGAAAGAGCATCCCAGGATATTACGGGTACACAACTCCAACCTGTAGGATCTCCCAGGGCGCTATTACATGTGACCCCACCACAAAACCTCGAAAGAGCATCTTAGGATGTTACGGGTACACAACTCCGACCTAAGATCTCCCAGGGCACAAATTACATGTGGTCCACCACAAAACCTAGCAAGAGCATCTCAGGATGTTACGGGTACACAACTCCGACCTGAGATCTCCTAGGGCACAAATTACATGTGGTCATGGCAAAACCTCGCAAGAGCATCTCAGGATGTTACGGGTACACAACTCCGACCTGAAATCTCCCAGGGCCCAAATTACATGCCATAGGACAAAACCTCGCAAGAGCATCTCAGGATGTTACGGGTACACAACTCCGACCTGAAATCTCCCAGGGCACAAATTACATGTCCTCCCAGAGCAATGTCTCGAAAGAGCATCCCAGGCTGTTACGGGTACACAAATCCGACCTATAGGATCTCCCAGACATGCTCATCTGCACAACCTGATCCACGGCCACAGAGTATCAACCTGATACTCACCATACATCATCCTGATGTACTCATGATCGTCCTGATCATAATCACTGCAACGTCCTGCTGCAAGTCATCTGGAGCAACATCCTGAAGCTCGTCATCCATGATCGTCCTGATCATCAATGCAACATCCTGCTGCATGTCATCTGGAGCAACATCCTGAAGCTCGTCATCTATGATCATCCTGATCATCACTGCAACATCCTGCTGCATGTCGTCTGGAGCAACATCCTGAAGCTCGTCATCTATGATCATCCTGATCATCACTGCAACATCCTGCTGCATGATCTACCTGATCATCAATGCATCTTCCTGATGCATACCAAGTATCATACATGATCCTCCTGATCATCAATGCATCTACCTGATGCATACCAAGTATCTACCTGATACATATCATCATACATGATCCTCCTGATCATCAATGCATCTACCTGATGCATACCAAGTATCTACCTGATACATATCATCATACATGATCCACCTGATCATACAATGTACCCACCTGATACATATACAGATACATGGTCCAAGCATCCAACATGATGCATAAACAATACATACACATGATCCAACTGATCATATCCAGCATCCAAAGTGATGCGTACATACATACATAAAATGATCCAACTGATCATATCCTGCATCCAACATGATGCGTACATACATACATAAAATGATCCAATTGATCATATCCTGCATCCAACATGATGCGAACATACATAAAATGATCCAACTGATCATATCCATCATCCAACATGATGCGTACATACATACATAAAATGATCCAACTGATCATATCAAGCAGAAACTAGAACATCATCCGGATGCTCATCATCCAGCGCTTACATCCACAGCCATGTGAAGGATCCTCCTTCCAACATGCTTGGAATGGCTTCAGCAAATGTGTCCGTCACTTCTTCCTCGAAGTGTCCTCGATCTGAATAACGCCAAGCCTCTCTCTGAAGTACTCGAACTTCACCCTGGCTAGTGGCTTTGTCAACACATCTGCAATTTGCTCGTCCGTCGCAACATACAGGAGCTTCACAGCTCCTCTCTGCACCATATCCCTGATATAGTGATATTTGATCTCTATGTGTTTCGACCTGTCATGAAACACTGGGTTCTCGGACAGCTTCACACAACTCTGGTTATCACAGAAGATACCAGTAGCCTCCAACGGGAGATCAAATAACTCAGACAGTAGCTTCCTTAGCCATACTGCCTCACAACTAGCTGAACAGGCTGCAACATACTCTGCCTCAGCTGTACTCAGTGCTACGCAGGACTGCTTCCTGCTAAACCAAGAGATCACACCTGATCCCATACTGAAGCAACACCCAGATGTGCTCTTCCTATCTGTAGCACTGCCAGCCCAATCTGAATCAACATAACCCTGCAGGTTAAACTTTTGATTTGCCTCATATCTGAGCCCATAATCCACTGTACCCTTTAGGTACCTCAGAACATGCTTTACAGCAACCAGGTGAACACTCCTCGGATCCGTCAGGAACTGGCTCAATGTGTTCACAGCAAAGCAGATATCTGGTCTCGTGTTCGTCAGGTACATCAAGGACCCAATAATCTGACGATACATAGAAACATCAACTGGCTCAGATGAAGCATCACAAAGAAGCTTCAGATTCGATTCCATAGGTGTGGCCATGGCTTTGCAATCCATCATCCCAAATCTCTTCAGGATATCTACTGTGTACTTCCCTTGACCAAGGAAGATCCCACCTGCATTCTGCCACACCTCCATACCTAGGAAATAGTGCATCATTCCCAAATCTTTCATATCGAATTCAGCTGCAAGCTTCCTCTTGGTATCTGCAATCATTCTGTCATCTCCTGTCACAAATAGGTCATCCACATATAGTAGTAGAATCACAGGATTCCCTTCCTCAACCTTGTAGTAAAGGTTGGAATCTGCTTTACTCTTGGTAAAGCCCAAACTAGATAGGAAACTGTCCATCCTACCATACCAGGTTCTGGGAGCTTGCTTCAAGCCATACAAGGCTTTCTTCAATCTGCATACATAAGATTCCCTGTCATGTATTTCAAAGCCGAGTGGCTGTTCCACATATACTTCCTCTTCTACTACACCGTTCAGGAAAGCAGTCTTGACATCCATCTGGTGTATCTTCCATTTCATTGCTGCGGCCAAGGCAAGTACTGTTCTGATGGAAGTATATCTGGCTACAGGTGCAAAGGTTTCTTCATAGTCTATTCCTTCCTTTTGAGAGAAACCACGAGCTACGAATATTGCTTTATATTTTTCCACACTGCCATCTGCAGCATGCTTGATTTTGTAGATCCACTTGGAAGTCACAACAGACTTCCCTTTAGGTCTTGGGACAACATCCCAAACATCATTCTTCATAATTGATTGATATTCCTCAACCATAGCATCCTTCCATTCTTTCTTTTCTGCTGCCTCTTCATAACTGGAAGGCTCTTTGTTCATGATGTCACAGAGTAAAGCAACATAACTGGTGTGTGATCTGGTTCTCTTCTTTGCTCTGTGTTCTTCTTCTGGAATGCCAAATCTTTCTGCATCATGAATGAGCTCTCTAGCCCATACAGGTTTCCTCTTGTGAGAGTTATCCTCACGAGGTGGATCTACAGGTTCTTGTGGATCTTCAAACTCACGAGCAGTTTCTGGAACTGCATCAGTCATGGTAGTGTCTTGAAATCTTGTTTCCTTAGGTTCTTCATAATTTTCAATAGGTGCCTTTCTTGATTTGATGAATGCTGAATTTTCATCAAATGTTACATCCCTGCTGACATTAATCTTCTTGAACCCTGAAAAATATATTCTGTAAGCCTTCGAGCTTTCACTATAACCCACAAAGATGCCCTTCTTTCCTGAAGGATCTAGTTTAGTCCTCTTCTCCTTTGGGACATGAGTGTATACTGGACAACCAAATATTCTGAGATGGCTGACTTCAGGTTTCTTACCAGAAAAGACTTCTTCTGGTGTTTTGTTGTCCAATATCTTGTGGGGTGTTCTATTCTGCACATATACAACTGTTCTAGCTGCTTCTGCCCAAAGATGCATAGGAAGATCCTGGTCATGCAACATTGCCCTTGCTGCTTCCATGATGGTTCTGTTCTTCCTTTCTGCAACTCCATTCTGTTGAGGATTATATGGAGCAGTCAACTCCCTCTTAATCCCTGAATCACTACAAAGCTTCTTGAAGTCATTTGAGGTGAATTCTCCACCATTGTCAGATCTGAATGTTTTGATTTTCTTGTCAGTTTGATTCTCCATCAAGTTTTTGAATTCCTTGAATTTATCAAACACCTCATCTTTGCCCTTCAAGAAGTATACCCAAGTCTTCCTGGAGAAGTCATCAATAAATGATACATAGTAAACATACCCACTTAGGGAACTGGATGACATGGGGCCACATACATCTGAGTGGATGATTTCCAGGATGTCTTTTGCCTTGCTTTCACTACTTGGTAAAGCCTTCTTAGTGTTCTTACCTTTTGCACATCCTTTGCAAACCCCTTCATGTTTGGTCTTGATTTCAGGAAGACCTTCTACAGCCTTGCTTGCAATTGGAAGTGCTCTATAGTGCATGTGAGCAAGTCTCCTATGCCAAAGTTCACTTGGCTCCATGGATTCATGTACCATGGCATGTTCAGGTTGACCCTTTAATTTGTACAAGCCTCCCTCTTGCTCTCCAATCACTACTGCATCATCTATAGTCTTTCCCTTTGGCCACATTAGTACTTGGCCATCAACAAATGCAACCCTCATACCTTTTGCATCTAGAGCAGAGATGGAGAGTAAGTTCTTCTTGAGCCCAGGTACATAGAGAACTTCCTTCATCTTCAGAGATTTTCCAGAATCTAAGTTGTAAGAGGCTTCACCACTTCCTTTGATTGGATATTGATAATCATCCCCAAGTTTCACCTTATGGGGTGATTCATGTTCAGAAAGGTTCACAAATGATTCCTTGAACCCAGTCATGTGTTTGGAAGCCCCACTATCAATCAACCAATCATTACATCCATGGGAGATGGTACCTGTAAGAGCGGAAATTAGAACATATTCTTCTTCACTTGATGAGTCATCATCACTACTACTTTCTGCCCTAGCCTTCTTCTTTGGAGGTTCATCATCTTCAGCAGCATGGGCATGAAACCTTCTTTTGCTACCTTTCTTCTTCTTACTGGAGTTGTTCTTATTATCCCTTTTGTTCTTGGGACAATCTGAAGCAAAGTGACCCTTCTCATTGCATGTGAAGCATCTTAGGTCCTTCTTATTCTTTTGATGGAATCTTTTGGGCTGAGGGTGATCCTTCTTGGTTTTGCTTCTTTTGGTGTGAGCTGCAAGAGCTTGATCTTCACCTCCCATCTTTTCCTCACGAGCTATAAGTCTAGCTTCTTCTTGAGAACATTCTTCCCGAAGTCTACTGAAGGAGATCAACTTCTTCCTTGCACAAATTCCTTGAATAAAGGAATCCCATGACCTGGGTAGACCATTTAGAGTGGTCATCACCACTTCACCATTCTCCACCATTTCATCTACTGCTTCTAATTGTTCCTTGATCTGAGAGACCCTTGAAAAGTAGGATTGAATGGTTTCCCCATTCTGAAACTTTACTGCTTTCAATTGGTTCCGCAGGGTCATCTTCCGATTTATGTTCTTTCCTTCAAATAGCTTGGTCAAAGATTCAAACATCTCTTTGGGTGTCTTGAGAGAAGACACATGGGGTATGAGATGGTCTTTGATAGAATCAACAATGATTCTCTTTGCCTTGACCAAGTTCTTCTTGTGCAATACCTTGGCCTCTTCATCCTCTGGGATAGGGATGTCTTCTTTCACATATGAGTCCAACTCATTCTCTTCCAGGATTAGCCCAGTCCTATACTTCCAGGCTCGGAAGTTATCAGCCCCTTCAAGCTTATCCTCAAGCTTGGTGTGAAGAGACATCTTTAAGAGTACTTCAAATGGAAATAGAAAAGATTTAGAACTTACCATTTGAAGTGTTGAAAACTGGATCTGGTCCCGGATTAGGGTTTGTCAGAGAAACCCTAAAAATTCAAAATGTGAATTTCAAAATTCTGAAAGGATAGAAAGATGCGCCTTGGAGAGCTGATCAGCCTAGTACATTTAGAATTTGAGATCAGCAAAGTCTTGTCCTTCAAAATTGCCTTTTTGTCCTCCCGGGTTCACTAGGGAGAGCCCTGAATTAGGGTTTGAGTTTCCCGGAGATCTACCCAGCCAAAAATCTCGATCCAAAGCTCAAACCTTCGATTTTTGCAAGGAGCTTCCAGCTGTACCTTCAGTTTCCAGAAATTCCTATTTTTGTGGAAACCCTAATTTTTAGGGCCAAAACTGAAAATGCTCGGAACTGAAATCTGATTGGACAGAAAGATGCGCCTTGATGAGTAGATCCAATCTACTATACTGAATTTCAAAAATCTGTGGAGAGAAACCCAATAAACAAGCAATACAAGCTTCCGTCACTGCAAAATGTCTTCTTCTCAGTTAAGCTCTGATACCATGTTAAATTTTCAGTATTAAATCACAATACTATAGGATCTTTGCTGAGAGAATAACATCTACAGTATATCAATGCATGACAATCATAATATGACAAGCATCACAAGCATCATAAGAATCAAAAGCATAGAGACAAGAGACACAGAGTTTCTGTGGGGAAAACCCTAAGGTGAAAAACCCCACAACTTCCTCAGAGATAGAGAGAGCAATGGCTCAACCAAAATACAACCAAATAATACAGAGATAGTCTCCTAGCAGATGATCCTCCTCCTCCTCACTAGTGCGCCACTTTCCAGAGAGAGAGATAGATACTTTTCCGAGTGAGTAAAATAGAGATCTCCTATCTCTATTTATACTCACCTTTTTGCCCAGTGACCTACTGGGGCCGACTTGTCTACTTGAGTACATCCACATTATATTATATATTAATTAGGGCCGACCCCATAAGGTGGTCTAATAACCCATAGGCAAGTACACACACTTGCGACACTTGTCAATCCACATGACGACACTTCCTTATAGAGGAATAACACATCTCTTATAAGGGTACAATAAATATATATATAATACACAGATGAAATACATTCCGAAGTTACATATACATCAACAAACTCAGCCCAAAGCTATGGATAACCAACTCAACCCCAGCATTCTCTTGCACACCAAACTCAGATATGGGCTTGTAAACACACTTTCAGCAATGGGACATAGAAGCTAGATGGACACGGGTTTTCCCAAAAGTGTAGGCACACCAAAAATGGATTTGTGGGAAGAGGGAATCAATCCCAGGGAAGAAAACTAATTTCTCCCACAGATGTATGAGCATTCAGTGGGCCAAACAGCCTCAATAAAACCCCAAATCGTTTTCCCTTCTTCCTCACTTTTAGCCACAACAAAAACACCCTTTCCAGCTAGGAAAATGAAGGTAAACACAGCAAAACCAGTGAGGAAAATGCCCGGGTAGCTCCAAACTCCTGAGAGTGCAAAGTGGGTTGATGGTTAATGGCTTGGGGAGCAATTCATGGCTCTTTTCTTGGCCAAGAAGCCAAACACGAATTTCCATGCAGGGTGGCTTGCCCATACCCGAATTTGGACAACCAGACCTCCCATTCCCCAAGACATTAACTACCTCAACCAACTCTTGGGAGAAATCAATGAGTGGGTACAAAAGTCAACCTGGGTAGTTGAGGGTTCATGGGTTCTCTCATTGACACTTGGCTTGACTTGATTGGATCAAGGGTTTGAATATTTCCCTCCCAATTTCCTTGTAACATCATGCCCCCATATCTTGTTGCATTGCATAGCTAGTTGTGGGCTTTTATATTAAAAATGCATATTTACAATTCCCATGGTTTACTAGCAAATGGGTAGCATAATTTCAAATACTCGCCTCTTCTAGATCGAGCGTTCACTAGCGGGGCCTTGACCTTGAGCTCCATGCTAGGAATCATACATAATATGCATACATTATTTACATTATAGCCCAAAATATTACAAGTGTCAAAATGGGGGACATTACATTCCCCTCCCCTTGGAATAACACCGTCCTCGGTGTTCCAATACCTAGGAATACATACACGCTATATACATGTCCAAAATTCTCAAAATATAGCAGATTTGTTTTGCATTTCACCTTTAATTGGGTTTTCAGGACCAAGTCCTTTGGTCCTCACAAACGGCTCCTGCTGGCTGGGATCTTCTAGCTCTTCATGAGGGCATTGTTCCAAAACAATCCCTTCCCTTTCTTTACCTTCCCGCTGATCTACAAGTCTGGAAACTTTATGGAGGCTACCCTCTTGATGTTCCATTGTTGAGCAGTTACGAAGGCAATGATTTCCTCCACATCCCCAACATTTCATTGGTTGCTTTACATTTTCCTGCTCAAATTCCCTTAAGTCTTCCCTCCTGGAACGTTTCTTAATCGGTCGATTGGATGAATGATTCTTCATGGATCCACTTTCCTTTCCTTTACTAATTGCTCCCAGAATGATTTTTGTCTCTTTTTGTAGACGAATAGAGTCCTGCAAAACCTTGTGGTTCATCTCATTCTGTTGCCTCTGTAGCTTGAGCATCTCTCCAAGATGGGTTCTGTCAATTGTTTAAAGAAGACTTTCAGCCAACTCTAATAGCCCTCGGTCTGCTGCCATGGTCAATGGGAACAACTGACCACACTTTGCTTACTAGCAACAGTTGCTTGTGCCGGCTGCAACCAATTGTTTCAATTTCTTACCTGTAAAATTCATCATGGAAATTCTTTGTTAGGACAAGCATAACATAAACATTAAGATTAGTCAATTATTTTTCCAATTGACATGGAATGTCCATCCTTTATTCATGGGACTTCCACACTTTCATGCTTTCCACATACATGTGAACTCATTCATGTTCATTCTTTCACAGGAAATTTACTATTTCAGCATTCACAATTCATCTCAAGCAATTAAACACAATCTATTTTCAGCCATGACATGCACTCAACAATCTTTTGTTTTATAAATGCATCAATCGAAAGGAAAGAGAAGAGTAGGAGTTTCTCCCTCTTAGTCTTATTCTATTATGGAGCTACATCATCATTGTGGTTTCATGCTCCTTAGTCCCTTTCACTTCAACGTGAATGCTTTGACTTTCCTTTCTTGGCTATGACACTTAGTGTCTAAGGTCTGTCTAAGGATTTTCAACTAGGAACCCTCCTCCATAGTTGCCTGCAGAACCTTTGGCTGCTATGACCCACTCATGTTCACTAGCACCATCTTTAATTACTGCTCATACTGATCTCTTTAGGATGGTCACATATCCATCTGCATCCCTATGATGCCTTCATAGTCCTTGCTTCCAACAATACCTACACTCAAACATTGAATCAATTCACATGTTTAGTTTATTTCCACAGGGTTTATCTCTAAACAAGAGTTTAGAAAATCATAACCATATCATATACACACGTATATTCATAAGCAAGAAGTTGCAAGATAACCGAATACTTATCTGTATTGGATGTCTTCACTTTATTCCACAGGATCCTTCTTTGCTTTGCAAGCCTTGGATTTCCCGTGGACACAATTATGAATGTTGGGATAGCATGTAGGCTACTCCACAATCATTCGAATAGGCAATGCTAGGCCAGTACGCCGACTAGGTTTATCAATTGTTTAAGGGGTGTTGGGCCATCATACACGTTGCTTTACCATATCAAGTAGTTAATGCCCAACTAGTCACTCTTTGGACTTATCAAGAACTTTATAGCGTTCAACCAGCTACTCCCTGGATTTCTCAATAATTTATATCGCCCACTCATTTACTCTTTGGATTTACCAACAATTTATAGTCTTTCAGGGTCTTGCCTTCCTGCAATGACCAAGGTTTCCAACAATGAAACAATAGTGTATCGGCTTGGCTGTTAGAAGACTTATACCTGAAATCTTCGTTATTCCAAACAAGACATAAATGAAAACGAATACTTATCTATATTGTGCGTTTCCCCTCTGGTCCACAGGGTCCCGCTTTGCTTTGCAAGCCTTGGAATCACCTATGGACTTGGATATTATTAATGCTTAACCAGTAAACCTCCCCATCGGCTGGATTTACCAAGCATTTGGTGGTGCCCAACCAGTCCCATACCTGGTTGGCCCTCTCCAGTGCCGAGCCAACACATTCGTCTGGGTCATCGACCAATGGAAGGAAACTTCGCCACCTGACCATTATAGGTCAAGGCTCTACTATGGAGCCATAGGCATCTCAGGGTTTTCAGTCAGTCTTGGCGCCCACACTCTTACTACTGACCCAATAGAGATTTTATGCCTTCACCAATGTCACCACACCTTCTTGCACCATAACCCTTCACACACACATCAACTCTTCATTCATATAAGGATGCCACTCCTTCTCTTGTGCAAATCGTTGGTTCCTTTTAGGAACTTTATAGGTGACTTTCTTGACTACAGGTTAACATGGCCCCACTCACATAAGGATGATACCCCTTTTCACTACACAACTCCCCGGGTTTGTTCATTCCTTCCAATATTATTTAGTGTGAGCATAGAAAGGTTTCCAATTCCTATATAGTCCTTCTACGTACCCTTCTTCACTTTTCCTCTTAATGTGTAGTACCAATGTGCACTTGTGTAGGTTGACAACACAAGAAGGATAAGCAGGCTTATCAGTATTGCTTCTCAAAATCGCAACCACATTCCATATCATTCACTATCAAGTATTGAAACACCAGGAATGCATCCATTCCCTTAGGGTGTAGTCAATATTGACAACCCTATCATGACCCGACACCAGAAAAGGTGTACACCCCCTTTCCAATGTGAGCCATGTAAGCCCTAATCATACTCAAGCAGTCTGAAATGATATATATAAATAAAGTAGAGCATGCTCTGCAGATTAACCCTAATAATTTAGACATGCATGTTCTAGTCTAGGGTCACAGAATACTCATTCATTTTGCAGATGTATCTCACATGCCTCCTTGGCATAGCTTTACCATCTCACTCTCATGGTTTACCGACATGCGGTTTGGATGAGACATTATCAATGGCATTTCACCCGAAACCCTTTTCCAAAGCATGGGGTCCTTCCCCATCTAGTTTGGCTTTTGCAGGCCATCACTCCTGGTCTTCCTGGCACATTTATCAAATAGCCAAACGGTTAGCAGCATCTAACAATAGAATTCGAATCTAATTTCTCTAATCAGTCAATAGTTAAATTCAGGTATGAATTTGCAATTCTGTCCTCTACAGCAATTGATTTGCTTAGCCATGAGTCTATTCTCATATCGTTTGGCTCTTGCTCACAGTAGATTCCAATCTTCATCATGGACTTACCCATATTTTCCATGCCCAAAACAATCTACCTGAAATCTGAAACTTCAATAAGCCAAACATGTTGTGCGTATCTATGCATTTAATCCTTTCATTGCTACAACAGTCACTGAAGTGATCTCAGAATTATAACACTCAATAATTCAAACATCTTCAGCTGTTAACATTTGAGATGCAATGAAATATACATATATATATGCATCGTTATTATAAATAAAATTGCAAGACATGGGTACACTATCTGTGCAATTTAAATAAACTGTAAATACTCATTACTTCACATTCCATGCAATCTTTGTCCTTCCACAGAGCACTCTGGTAGCCCATCATCATGTCTACCTTCTTCATGCAATCTTTCTCCTGCATTCATAGTAGCTCATGAAATTCTCTCAGTATTAACAATGGTTCACCATTTCATCTATTATCTAAATGCATTGAAACATGTACATATCACAACCGTGCATTCTTGCAATGCATCCTAACCTGTGCACTTACACATATGCATGCACATTCACAACATTTACATTATACTTTAATGTGCATTCACTCAATGCATAACCCTTCAATACAACCTTGCATTAATCCATGAATACTAGGCATTCCAGCATATTATGGCCTAACCATGCCTATATCATATGGCATACACTCACAACCAGCATACACAAATGGTATGATATAATTTCATATGAATGCATTGAGGTTTCTAAGAAACTATAGGGTGTAAGGTTCCTTTCCTTTACTTACCCACACATCACCATACTCGGTGGGTTGTCATTCACTTTTAGGCACTCAATACCACATGCAAACCAATCAACATAGTTTAAACATAGTTGAGGGGATCTTACCAAATCCTCTTTCAACATTCATGCAATTAAGCATAATTAACCATTGCCTACATGGCTGTTATTAACATTGCTTGATGTTACCTGATCAGTTGGCCTCTTACCAATGCTTCACAGTTCTTTTTCCAACCTCATGCTCATATATTTGTTGCACCATCTTTTCCTCATAAGGTTGTTGGTCATATGCAACAATCATCATCCACGCCCTTAGTCATGCTTTGGTTATCTTTGGTCCTATAACCATTGCAAACACGACTAGTTATTTAACAACCACCATAATCATCTTTAAGTGGCTACTTGCATATGCAAAACCTCACTATTCTACCAATATGCAATATCGTATATATATACAAGTATTCTTACATGCACTGTGCAATGTTTATCAATATGTCATCTAGTGCATATTCATTTCAGCTATCTAATCTCTTACATTTTCAATCATGCTTCTATGGTCTGATTCATACTACCATTATCAACAACATTACTGGTGATCAACCATAAGCAATACCATTAATGGGCTATTGCATGTGTAACTTCACTATTTTTTTCAATATGCAACATCATGCTCATGCATAAGCAATTCACATGCATTATGCAATGACTCTCTAATCATGCCCATTAATTCATATGCATTATTCTCTTGCATTTCCAGCATCCCTATGCCATAATTTCTAGTATATAAAACTCAGGAAATGAAAACACAATAGCAAGAGAGGAGTTAAGGAATTCTCCCTTTCCAATTCCTTATCATGACATGGAGTTCCTCCTCCACATCATAGCTGATCCTTTTCTTGGATTCCCTACCAAGCATGCAAGGAATCATTAGTTGTCATTTCTCACCAAGTAGCAATTCAATATATACATACTTGTATAACATTCATTCTTACTATTTTTCAAACATGCAATACTTTATGTTATAAACAAAAATATTTTAAGGTGAGAGATTTCCCTTTATTAGCATTGCGATTTAATCCATTCCATATCCATACAGAGTCTTTTTAGGGTCCACCATATGTCCTTGTTCCTCATCCAACCAAGGGACTTGCTTTCCTTTACCATGGAAGTACTTTCCACAATTCCAAACCATTGAATTACCCCACCAAGGAGCAAAATCTCCATTTCACCCCACAAACTTCTTTCACAATGCACGACTGTCTCAGGGGGACGACGGGGGTCAAGGGGACTTGCCCCCTTGTGGCTCGCCATTGCAGGGCGGGTCGAGGGCAGCGCCCTTGTTTTTTTTTTGTAAATCCTTCGATTTCGTGCAATCTGGCGCATAAGTTCCATGACATTTTTCAACTTTTGGCACCTAAAAAATCTCCCTGGAAAACAACTGAAATTTTTTGTTTCGGCAGACTTGGCAATTTTCTTCCGGCCCATTGTGGACAAACTCGTTGAGTTCTTCTGGTCGAAACTCAGCTTTTCCTTTCGTCACTGCAGCGGAAACTCGTCAACTTTTTCTGCCGTTGTGGAGCAAAACTCTTAACGTTTCTGCCATTTTGTTTGCGGAGCAACTAGCCAAGTTTCGCCGGCAACTTCAGCGCAACTCAACGAGATTCACCGAAACACATCAGCTCAACTCCACGAGACTCGCCGAATCAGTTAGGTAAAACACTTAGAATTTTTTTTTTTTTTGAAATTTTGAAACTTTTCTTAACGGTCTGTGCTAGGTAGGAATCATACTTACCTCTGCAAGCTGTGATAGGTAGCCCATGAAGGCCCTAATGTTGCAACCTTCGCTCTGATACCAAAATGTAATGTCCCCACCCTTGGACCTAATGCAAGGAAGGGAACCTGATGCTATTCTATGGGAGTTTTCATAAAAAATCAGCCAATTCATTATATTTTAAATCAAATAAATACATATGTGTAGATGTAAATCAATTTAACATGCACAGCGGAATGAAAACCTCATCCACACACATATTACATGAATGTTATTCAATTTAACACAGTCAACAAATTAACACATTTGCAGAAGTAAATACCCAATAAAATACTCATCTTGATGCAATGTCGTCCTGAACAACTAGCTATGTCGCTGCAACGTTCCTCCCAGCCATAGGTTTCTGCTTAGCTTGTATTCTTTCAGCACTCAGAGACCACCCCCGAGCTGGGCATGATATCTACAAGGAAAAGGGAACCCTCAAGTTCAACTCAGCCCAAAGCAATGGATAACCAACTCAACCCCAGCATTCTCTTGCACACCAAACTCAATTATGGGCTCGGAAACACACTTTCAGCAATGGGACATAGAAGCTAGATGGACATGGGTTTTCCCAAAAGCGTAGGCACACCAAAAACGAATTTGTGGGAAGAGGGAATCAATCCCAGGGAAGAAAACCAATTTCTCCCACAGATGTATGAGCATTCAGTGGGCCAAACGGCCTCAATAAAACCCCAAATCGTTTTCCCTTCTTCCCCACTGTTAGCCACAACAAAAACGCCCTTCCTAGCTAGGAAAATGAAGGTAAACACAACAAAACCAGTGAGGAAAATGCCTAGGTAGCTCTAAACTCCTGAGAGGGCAAAGTGGGTTGATGGTTAATGGCTTGGGGAGCAATTCATGGCTATTTTCTTTCCCAAGAAGCCAAACATGAATTTCCATGCAGGGTGGCTTGCCCATACCTGAATTTGGACAGCCATACCTCCCATTCCCCAAGGCATTAACTACCTCAACCAACTCTTGGAAGAAATCAATGATTGGGTACAAAAGTCAAACTGGGTAGTTGAGGGTTCATGGGTTCTCTCATTGACACTTGGCTTGACTTGATTGGATCAAGGGTTTGAATATTTCCCTCCCAATTTCCTTGTAACATCATGCCCCCATCTCTTGTTGCATTGCATAGCTAGTTGTGGGCTTTTATATTAAAAATGCATATTTACAATTCCCATGGTTTACTAGCACATGGGTAGCATAATTTCAAATACTTGCCTCTTCTAGATCGAGCGTTCACTAGCGGGGCCTCGGCCTTGAGCTCCACGCTAGGAATCATACATAATATGCATACATTATTTACATTATAGCCCAAAATATTACAAGGGTCAAAATGGGGGACATTACAATTGTATTGATACCTTTATCCTAAACAAACACGCCTACACATGTAATAGTTAAATCCACAGCGAGTTCCTAATCACCCCTTACTTTTCTTAATATTTCATTAAAGTGGTGTATCGTTCAATTATGTAGCATTGACTTAGCGATGCACATTATGGTTGAAGGCACACTACTCTTTTGGTGAGCAAAAGATGTGTCCAAAACCTCACGATGCATTCACCCCTTACCTACTTACCATATGGTGCGATATACCTATTACAATTTACCACAAACTGGTATAATAGTCCACATCTACTAGGGATGGTGTGCTCCACTTCATGTAATGCATTGGGGCATTGCTCTATTTAAAAATTATAGAACTGCTATATATATATATATATATATGGACACGTGCACTAATGTGTTTGTAAAGCATTGATACGCTAATAGAATAACATAGCATTGATGATATTTTTTTATAAATTAATAATTTATATTTAAAAAATATCTTATATTACTTTAGTAAGTTAATAATAATAAAAAGATTGTTCTCACAAGTTTGTTGGTCAATGCATATAGTGAACCACAACAACACATAGAGGTTACTAGAGTCACACGAAAGGGAACCCTTTGATTGATGAGGGACATCCTATCCTTTACAATTCTAACTTACTAAAATACACCGAGGAAAAACCATTCTTAAGGGCAAAGGATGGTTTCATGCAGCAACTAAGTCATTGATCAGATTAGGGTGACCAAGCACTACATTGATCGGATTAGGGTGACCAAGCAAGGGGTACAAATGTTTTTATTTTTTACTTTTTAATTTATTTAAACAAGAACATGCAAGTTTTATATACTAAAAGGCTGAAAATACAACTAAGAGATTACAAAATTATTTACCTTGCTATTGTGAGGAGCAAGATATAGGATTTGAAAGCCAAAATTCCCCTTCGCATAACCAGTCTAACAAAAATTTCCCAGCTATTACAAGATGGCTATAGTTGTATAATCAAATATATTGTCGTAGCATACTTACACGTAAGTGAAACATAACACTAAACATGAAGGGAAAAACATGCAAAAAGCTTCAAAGGCACCATCAATCAACATGCATAGAGGAGTCTAGATCTATATATTCTAGTGTGGGCCGATGTACCGAATCTTCTTTCGAATATTTCAGTGCCGTGGTATAGTTGTTTTGGACGCGACTTCCCTAGTTCATATTCAACATCCTGTCCACATATTCTCATAATTTTTCCACCTGAATTCCTTGCTCCTTGATGTTGCTCTCCATACCATCCATCCTGCTGTCCAATTGAGAGATGTGATATGTTAGTTTTCACATGGCTTCCATCATACCTTCCAACCTATCGTGCAAAATCCTCATTAGACATGTAAGGTTGCAGATATATCTATGAACCCCATAGAATTTCTGCTCTCTAGGAAGACATTATGGTGCTTGGGAAGCCACTATTTCGTAGATTAATAACCATACCAAAATGTTGTTCCCTAGCATCTCCAAAAACTGAAACAAGACCCATTTCAACACAGTACCCTTTATAGGTAGAGTTAAATATTTTTTAGATGTTTTTTTCTTGCATTAAACCTTGCTCATTTTTCTAGCACCGGTGAAAGGTTGGAACTTGCTTATGTATCTAAGTCACGATGCATATTTCTTTAGAGATTTCTCATCACTTGACCTTTGACCTGCCCTATCCCTTTCCAATGACCCCTTCTCATATGATGAGAATGGGGATGTTAATGCCCAAAGAGGGGTAGCCAATATAATCATTCACCCTCGTTTTTTTTTTTTCCATGATTGATATGCATGGGAATCCTCATGAGCCTAATTTGGATATGAAACCATATCCATATGCATGCATGGATTGGAAGTAGGTCTAGAACTTGCCCTTTTCCATTATTGTTCTAATAAGCGATAAAAGTAAATATAATCATAGTAATTCTAACTAATATACTTTAATATTTTCCATATTTAGTCTGCATGGATGTATGTAGAAGGGCATGTATGTGAGAGGACTAGCAATGTATCACCTGTGCACTTGATCGCCACAACCTGATATTGGGGTTAAGGGCGATGGAGTTCGAGGAGGAAGATCTACTAGGCTATTTAGTGTATCCCTACAAGGGTCTAGAGGCCTTTTCCTCATCTAGGTCCTTTCAATTGATAGAAGACTCTAAATCATTGGAGGCTACGTGTCCTAGGGAGGTAGAATTGAAAAACATTAAAGGGGCGAACTTAAAGTGCATAGGATCAAGTTTGCATAGAGGAGTCATATGTAACATTGCTTGGTAGATGTGCTTAGGAGTACATAAGAGGGTTTTAATTATCAAACAAAGGGAAACATATCCAAGGAGGAAAAATGTAATGGCGTTATTCATACATGCTAGAGGAAGGACATGGTTGATCCAAATCCAAGAGATACCCAGGTTGGAGAAAATACAATAGAAGTTAGGTAATCTAGTGTGGTTGATTCGATAGAGCAAGAATTTTTAACGTGTCTAGGGGGTTATGATTCATTGAAAGAAGCCTTTACTTAGAGAGTTTGAGTAGATTTGGGATGACAAGAAGAAGGGAAAAGGACGAACAATTGCATATGTGAGAAATATTACAACATGTTATATGTTATAACACGTCACAGATAACATGTTATAACACGTCACAGATAACATGTTATAACACGTTACATATAACATGCCATAACATATAACTTGTTATGCGACATGTTATAACATGTAACATAACATATAACATGTTATGTGACATGTTATACCATGTAACATAGCATATAACATGTTTAGTGACATGTTATAACATGTAACATAACATAACATATAATATGTTATGTGGCATGTAACATATCATATATTACATTGCATGTTACATATTATTATAATATATGTTACACATGTTATATGTTATAACTTGTCACATATAACATGTTATTTTTTTTTTCCTCGGAAAAAATCGTAATTTTATTTCAAATAGATGATCAAAATTACATTCTGCACATGTAGTAGGATCACTGAGATCCCTACATTGTCACATATATTCTATCCCTTATATTCGTCATATCGATCCCATATTACTGCTGTCTATTCAATATTTCTGCTGTCCTAACAACCGCATTATCCGGTTTCTAAAAATACTGTTACATAAACGTAACCATAAATGTAATGCTGCATATCTCTCACATCTTTGCTTCAATTTCAAAGAAAAGGACTGTGATTATAGCTGAAAGTGCCCTCAGGTGAATGAATTGTAATCCTCCAAGTGCCATGAGCTAATTCCTGCTGCGTCGCGACCTTAGATAGCTGGTCAGCCATCCCATTCCTCTCCCGGTATATATGTGTGAAAGTGATGTGATTAAAGGAAGTCTTTAACCTGATCACCTCCTCCAGAATGGGTAATAGTACCATAACATGACAGGAATTTTTCTCCTTAGCCCAGTTGATAACTAGCAATGAATCCCCAAAAATCTGAAGGGATAGACAACCTTGTTCAAGAGCAAAAAGCATCAACAATTTGAGTGACATAATTTCTGCAAAGTTATTCGTTCCGCTCCCCAAACCTGCCACAATATGGAAAAAATGGGTTTCAGATTTGTGAAGGACTGCCCCCCCTCCACACACCGAATGCTGTTCAGTTGATGCGCCGTCGAAGTAGGCCCACGGCATGGAGTGATCGATCATCTCCTCTCGCACCGGTCGCGTTCGAGGCACCTGTACAGGAACCAGATAATGATGTAAGACCGCCACCACTCGAGCTGCCACGAACTCCAGCGGATCCCCTCTGTTCTGAAAGATATGCGAATTTCTGGTTATCCAGATGCCCCAGGCAAATATACACGGGAAGGCCCGATATGGTTTTGCCTTGTTTATGGTCCACCAGCCTTCGAATGCCTCCAGAACATAGTCACCCATCCACCTCGTCGTGATATCCATGTAACTGCTACTGCAATCCCAAATAGCCTGTGCGAATCGACAATGAACAAATAGATGGGCAGTGGTCTCTTCCGCCTCCCTACAAAGTGGACATATTCCCGGACCCTGGAGAAATCGTTTTTGTAGAATGTCCCAGGTAGGTGCCTTGTTCTCCAGTATTGCCCAGAAGAGTAATTTCGCTTTACCTGGACACCGAAGCTTCCACAGATATTTCCACCACCACACCAATTCCCTGTTATGGATTTCCATCTGCAGCTGGATATATCCATTCTTTGGTGTGTAATTGCCCGAGGGATGGTGATCCCATATAAGCTCATCAACCCGATTGGTCAATCGAATATTAGTAAGACGTAAAATCTGCAGAAAATCCACCCAAGCCCCCTGCAATTCTGCAGACATCTCCAGTTGCTGTGCTGAAATCCACCCCTGATGCCAATGTGTTGATGTACCCAGATCCTCAATGTCCGCCAGGAAATTACATCCTCGAGCGGCCAAATAATTCCTCAATTCCATAGGTAAGACATGACCTCCCCTGCTACCAACCCAAGGGTCCAGCCCAATACGTAGGAGACGCCCATTACCTATCCTCCACACTAATCCAGACCCGACCAAAGAGAAATGTTGCACCACCGCTTTCCAGACCACAGAGCAATTTGTCCTTGACTTATTTCCCAGCCTGATCCATTCGAGAAGAGTAAGAGGGGCAATATATTTATGATATACCACTCTTGTCCAAAGACTCTGTGTATGGATAAGACGCCACGATACTTTGGCCCCCAAGGCTTTTGCGAACAGAAAAATATTCTTCAACCCCCATCCTCCCAGTGCTTTAGGTGTAGCAATTCTTCCCCATCTGACCCACACCAATGCCCGATGCTCACCCTTCCCCTTCCAAAGAAAGGCAAAACACAACCTCCGAATCCGCTCCAGTACTCCAATGGGGATCCAAGCAAGAGACATCCAATACATCGGAATTGCTTCCAAGACAGATTTAACTAAGACTAGCCTCCCAGCCCGAGAGAGCCATTTGTGACTCCATCCATGAAGGCGCGGTTCAAGTTTTGCAATTAACCAGTGCCAATCAGACTTCAGATAAGCATTCGGTTTTAGGTGGAAGCCAAGGTACTTTAAACCATCCTCAATATCCATAGTCCTATAAGGTAGTATGTTAGCCAATCTATGGATATCCTGCTCAGTTAGTTGCGAGCATGTGATAGAAGATTTGTCAATATTTACCAACATACCCGCTGCAATTTGCAATAATTGAATGCCTTCAACCACCTTATCAATATCTTGTCGCGTGCCATCACAAAATATCAGGATGTCATCAACGAAAAGGAGATGTGTAATAAACAGAACCTGTGATATGGATATGCCCCTAAAGGAGCCATCGGCTTTAGCAGACAATATAAAACAGCTGAGTCCTTCAGCAACAAGTAGAAACAGCAGCGGAGAGAGGGGGCACCCCTGTCGTAGACCCCTTCCCGCATGGAAAAAGGGACTAGCAGAACCATTGATAAGTACAGAGAAGCTCACTGTTGTGATGCAGGCCATAATCCAACGAATAAATTTGTAGCAGAACCCCAGGTGAGTTAATAACATCCGGATATACAGCCAGCTAACCCTGTCAAAAGCTTTGGAGAGATCAATCTTAATCACAGCACCCTTCTGTTTCCGGACTTTCAGAGTGTGTAATCCTTCCTGGGCCACTCCAATGGCCTCATGTATTTGGCGACCTTCCAGGAATCCAAATTGCTCACAAGATATATGCTGAGACAATATTTTTTGGAGTCTTCGCGCCATAACCTTAGAGATGAACTTATAGATACAATTGCAAAGAGAGATAGGTCTGAATTCATCAAAGCTTACAGGCTTGTCCGTCTTCGGAATAAGAGCTATAAAGGTGGAGTTGAAAGGCCCATGGACAAACCCAGCCTTACGCGATTCTTCCACCACATGCAATAACTCCTCCCCGAAGAATTCATAGAAGCCTAAGAAGAATTCAATAGGCCAGCCATCTGGCCCCGGGCTTTTATCTTTTTGAAATGATTGCATAACCATCGAGAGCTCATCCGGCATCACCTCCTCCATCAGCATCCTATTATCTGCCTCCCCCACAAACCGAGGGAACAGCTGAGTCACCCGAATAACCTCAGCTATGGAAGCTCCAGGTTGTGCAGTGAATAAATCGCCAAAATGTTGGACACCCATCTCTGCTAAGCCATCAAAACTGGAGACCAATTCTCCTTCAGCTGTAGTTAATTCCCAAACAGAGTTTGTGAATTTTCTCCCTTTAGCATAATTTTGAAAAAATTTTGTATTCTCATCACCACACTGTAGCCAAATCGCTCTACTCTTCATTCTCCACATCTCCTCTCGCTCACACAGAATATCATTTCTTCTTCGTTCCCACTCCGTCAGTTCACCTTTCTGCTGATCATCCAGAAATCCCATCCCCAGACCCTTAAGAATCCTATCAATATGCATCTCAGCAGCCCGCAGAGTCTGCTCATCAATTGCGCTCTTCTCATGAGCCCAGGAAATAGTGGCCTCTTTAATTCGCATAAGATTGTGTTGAAAGTGTGCCCCCGCATGCAATTGAGAATCATGAGGGCGATGTACCCACAGATCCTGCACCAGCTTAAGAAAATCCACCTCCTTCAACCAGCTAGGATTAAATTTGAAGGAGCTAGGAGGTTTTTTCCTTCTGCCTCGTAGCTCCAAAAAGATGGGACAGTGATCAGATATCCCACCTGATCCTACCCACTGTCTGACTACATCAACACCCTGTGCCAATACATCTGCCACCAGAAACCTGTCCAGTCTCTTCGCCACCCTGTGATCCCCAGTTCTCTTATTTCTCCAAGTTGGATTTAATTTGGGAGGTAAGATATCAAGTAGATCCTTCCTGGCAAATGCTTGTATGAAAAAATTTGCTAAAGCATCCTGAACAGCCCTAGGGCCCCACACTTCAGAAATCCCCAGAGAAAGATTTAAGTCCCCACCCAAGATCACATCCTTACCATCAAACAGATCCATGTCCAACAAGGAGTCCCAGAATCCCACCCTTTTTAAATAGGGCCCATAGATATTGAGAACAGTGATCTTCCTACCGATCTCTGCATCCCAAACTTCCAGACCTATGCCAGAAGGGATTCCCCAAGTATTATCACATCTGCAGCATTTTACCTTCCATCCCGATTCCAGCCCGCCAGAACGCCCCCGAGCATCCACTCCAACAAACTTCCAGCCTGGAAGCAAAGATTCTAAAGTCTGTACCACATCAACACTGCCTCCCAAAGTTTCTTGCAACAGTAAAACATCCGGTTGATTTAAGTCAACCAACCTCCGAAGCGACGATTTTTTAATGGGACTCGCCAACCCACGACAGTTGAAAGACATAATTTTCATAAAGAACCCCCATCTAGGGTTGTCACAGCTCTAAGCGCCCACTCAATGGATGATTGTGTACCCATCTCAAGATCCACCTTAGCCCGATCTTGAGCTTTAGACAAAAGAGATCTACGACCCCGTCCTTTCCCCCCACCACTAAATGCCAAATCGGGAAGTCCCTTTCCCCCAGAACCAATGTTAGGTATCTCCCTACTGCGAAGAGCATAACGAATGATGCTACCCTCAGAGCTGGTTGAGTTTTTTGTGGACGTATAAACGCCATCCTCCTCAGTCAAACAACAAGTAGCAGTCGGGCAAGGTAAAACCGAATGGGCAAGTGGGGTAGACCCTTGCCTACCCACCCCCAAATCAATAGAGTCAGCAGATAGGGAGACAGGAGTGGATAAGAAATGAGACTTACCCGTGGATTGCGTGGGTGAACCCCGTCGATCAATGGGATGCTCCGATAGCTTGCTGGAAGTGACCCGAGTAGTGGGGGTCGCTGGAAACACCCCCTCATGAACAGGAACAGCACTCCCAGTATTCACCAAAGGAGACAACAATGCCTCTGAGCCCTGACGCCCACTAATATCCGAAGTGACCACAGAATCTAAAATCACCCCCCTGTCATGAGCATACCCACTCCCATCATCCACCACCACCTTGGAGCTCCCCTTTGACAGTGGATCTGCACCAACTTTAGCAGCAGCTCCGATCAGGGGCTTACTTGTCCGAAACGGTAAAGGGCAGCTGGCTACCAAGTGTCCCTGGACGTGGCAGCGGTGGCACCTAAACGGCACACCCACATAATCCAGAATTTGTACATAGTCCCCTTCCTTATATTTAACATTAATCTCAGCAGAGAGTCCCAGCCGAAGATCTATATTGACCAGAATCTTAGCCACCGTGTAAATGCCAGTCTCAAGGTGGGAGGAATCAGAACACACATATTCACCAAGGAAATTTCCAATCTCAGCGAACCTCGTTTCATTCCAAAGGTGCATGGGAAACCCAGGAAGCTTCACCCACGTCGGTTCCGTTTCAATCTTCTCCGATTTTGAATCGAAGAAGGGGGACCAGCTCTTCAGAACAAGAGGGACACCCGACATCGACCAATGTCGTCGTAAAACAGCGTCTACCTCCCCTTTGTTTGAAAAGATGAAGGCGAACCATCCTTTCGTCAATACCCTGACTTCAGGGGCTGATGTCACATAATTTTGCCACTTCTCAGCCGCCCAACGCTGAAGGAAACCACGACCAAATCTTCTGCCCCTAACATGCCCAACCACAGCCGTGAGAGAGTAATCCTCCGCCTCTGCCATCAAGACATCCACCCCCAGCACTAACAGGTCCTTCCGCTTCCGTTCTTTAACCGTCTGAGCTGATTTATGGTGTGAGTTAGCCTTAGCAGAAGGCCCAGATCGAGGACCAAGTAGAGAATCGACGATTGGTGAAAATTCTCCACCACCCTTGGCCTCCTTCACATGACCACCGGAAAATAAAGACCTGGGAACGGGCCCAGAATTTTTCCCTGTCCCCCCGCCTGTCATGGAGGGACCAGACAGAGGCCCCGACCGCTTCATCCCAGCAATGAAACCACCATCAGCAGAGGTCAGGCGGTCTCCTCCTTCAACCGAGGTGAGTCCCGAATCTTTCATCAATCCAATCCCGAGCACCAATCAGGATTACAGAACCGCTGCCAGACTGGAACCCCAGAAAGATAAAATAAAGAAAATAAAGAAGTGGCCGACCGCCAATCCACTGTCCCAGAGCTTAGCAAACAGCACCACGATGCCTACTTCGATCAACACACAACCCCCAATGAAATAAAGAACACCACCTTCGTCCCCAGATGATTAGCAGGACCTACCCACGACGCTCCCCATCAAATGCTCCAAAAGAACCGACCAAATGGAGCAAGGGATGCCTAAATGGTGATGCCAATAACCCAGGCAGGGAAGGCCGCAAAAGATAGTGCCGAGAGGAGGTATAATGAGCAGGTAATTTTAAAAATCCTGTTCCAGCCAGATATCCACTGCTGCAGTCAACCAAGAAAGACCAATCCAATCCAATCCGTTATTCTCCAGAGAATACGATTCCCTCAAATGTAAACAACAGATCAACAGGGTAGCTGCTCACGGCCCTCGAGCAGTTCTCCAGGATGGACCATGACGGAAGATGTATTATCTTGAATCAATTCCATAACGCTAACAGATCAACAGGGTAGCTGCTCACGGCCCTCGAGCAGTTCTCCAGGATGGACCATGATGGAAGATGTATTATCTTGAATCAATTCCATATCGCTAGCAGCTCCAGAATCCCCATCCCATGCTACACAGCTTGTTCACCAGAAAGCCAAACCCATGGCTACAAGAAGAATCGATACAGACAATCGATCCTCAGTGATCATCAGCTAGTAATGCACCAGCAGCAAAAAACGCCAAAGACTAGCGTACTCCTGTGAACTCACTTCTTGGAGCTCCTCCTTCCCGATCATATTCAACTCCTGAAAAACCTTCTACATATAACATGTTATATGTGACAAGTTATATCATATAACATATCACATGTTATATATTTACATCGTAAGGTGTTCCCCTCTTTGAATCATATGTTTTCAATAATTTTCTACTTTGTTCACGATTGTCAAATCCATTTGACGACCATTGGTGCGTTTCTAATCGCCCATCCTACATTAGATGCTCATGTTGTCACCATGGAAGTACCCCTATTGTCCATTTTTTTACAACCATAGGAGTTACCTTAGTTGTCCATCCATGAAAGTGAGGATAAGCAAGGATATTGCACTTAAGAACATGGTTATGTATTGCTTGCTTGAAATGAAAACGATTCTTGTAATCCTACTACTTTACTGTTATTCATTTACTCTCACCTAATTCGACTAGATAACTTACCAATACTTGGCTAAAGATTTTGTTCCCAACTATCCTTGAAATAACTTATAGTGACGCTTGTCTAAATATTTTGTTTTCGGTTGTTCTTTAAATTACAAGGATTCCAAGAGATTGGTTTTATGGCAATATTTTATAGATATACAACCTTGTCCATGGCGAATATATAGATACCTATAGTATTTGTGTTGGGAAAAAGAGCAACATAGCCATTAAAACATTCACATAGAATTTGCACCATGAGATCACAAATATGCTTCAAACCTCACATTATATTGATCTAGATTTCTCTCATTAACAATAGAGTACAATAAGATCCCTTTATATAACAATAGGTAACCATAACAATCATGTCATAATAAAAATTTATGTTTAACCATATGTATAACTATATCTCACCATATCTCTCTTTAAATCTCTCAAATGATTTTATGACATCCTCATCCCTAGCTTTTCTCATTGTATCCATTTTTGTTGATTTTGTTACATGAAACGAAGTCATAGATTGGAAGCAATCAACCATATATAAAATTGATGGGAGATTGATGGTTACATTTGGTTTGCTTTTTAGTGACTGGAACTTGTACCTCTATCAAAAGACCACTTGTATTATTTTATAATTTGATTTAAAGTACAAAGAGACAAAACGAGATGTTTAGGAGTTGGTGAAACAAACATATCAATATAATAGGGCTAACTTCCTTTGGGATTTGGTTATCTCGTAATTGAGTTGATGAAATATAGATATCAATATAATGGGCCAGCTTATGCGATAAGTGCGATCTTGGCCTTTGTTTTTTTCAGTAGATCTTGGCCTTTGGTTATCTCGTAATTGTAGCGTAAATATAATATTTCCACATTAGATTGGAAGTTGTTATTGAGTTGCAGTAGCATTCAAAGAAATTGAGGATATTGGAGCTAATGTATTGACTAATAAAATTAAAAATTGTTGCTGCTCTATAGTATTAACCAATAAATTTAAAATTTGTGTCTACCCTTAATTATTGACTTATTAAATTAAAATTTCATAAAGTAGTACGTTCAGATTTGTTGCTTGTGGGGGAGGTTAACATGGTTAAAATCTCCTTGATTGGATTACTTTTTGTCGCTCGTTGTATAGATGAAAAGGGAGAATATATGTTATGTTTTGAGTATAAGGTGAAAACTGTTTTAATTTTATGTTGAAATGTAAATATCAATCTATTTAGTGTCTTTTACTAGGATATACTTTAATAGAAGGTCAACGATAAAATATGTATTACTAATTGCCTCGGAATTTATGTTTGGAAGGATCAAGAAAGTTAAAGCCAATTTTGAGATTTTTCTAATTGAATATATATAGAGAATTCAATTCAAAAGTTAATCGGTTATTTAAAAAAGTGCTCAAACTTAGAAGAAGGCACCATGATTCTACGTGAATTCAATGAAGATGGTGAACTGCTAACAATGGTTTAGTCTATATTCTAATGGGTTTATGCTTTTTTCTTTCTTTCTTTTTTCAGATATATCGTAGTCTATACTTTTCATTTGGTTTTGTATATAGATATGGAAATGCATGTTTCTCTTTGGGGCATGTTTGGGTTGATATTGTTGAAGGTTTGTAATTATGTAGATTAGTTTAGTGGTTAATTAGAGTATGATAGAAAACTAAATTAGCACGGTAGGCCTGCACATGTATATTTTGATTTCGACTAAAATATCAAATATAAGTTTTTATTATTGGAAAGGAAAAAAAATAATGGAAGGTTATTGTCATAGATTACATTTTCTAGGAAGGTTTCTCATTTTGTTGTTATTGTCTTCCTTTTTGTCATGGTGATTAGATCTTCCTCTCCCCCACATCTATCTTAATGATGTTGCCTTCAAACAAGCCAATGAGAGGCTTAGTCATGGTTTCATCCTCAAATTCAAATGCAACATCATTAGGCATTTCTTCTACTTTAGGCAATGGAATGGTGGAATGGCAACGAAGAATTAATGCCTTGCATCAACATCTATACATGTAGTGTAGTCATCAAGGTCACGCATCCTTTGTGTGAGTCCTATGTTCTGTCTTATGACGTGGGAGATAACTATGGGTTTTCTAATTGAGTTTCTCACATCAACCCCACATCAACCTTGGGCATGGCTATTATGAAAAATATTACAAATATTTAGAGGTTGGAGTAACCAGTGGTGCCCAAAATTATGTTATGGTTGCCGACGGAAATTGTTCTCATTAGTGTTGATATTCAAGAGGTTATTGGAAACACATTTGTGATCAAGGTGGCCACTCATAGATTCATTCCCCATTTGGGATGCATGCTCATTAATATTCTTGATTGTTTTGAATTTGGTTCAATAAAGTCATAGGATGAATATTTGGGTCGGTACATTCATCTCTACTTTATGCTCACCAAAATAAATCATATTTAATATCTTTAGAATTGGTCTCTTTACTAACATCAGAGAAATTATTTTTATAGAAAGTGTTGGAGCGCTATGTACTACCTTCCATGGCAAAGTACCATACGTTGTTAAGTTCCTCCCACCACGGTTGTGTTTATTTAAAAATATTTCCTATTCTATTTCTTCTCTTGTATATTTATGGCTGCCACATTTCAAGTTTGTAGGCTATGTTTTTCTACCATGATTCCTCCCTAATTCTATTGATTATGGTTGATGCTCATCTATGCATGAGTACATATCTAACACTTGCCCCATGTAAGGAAATAGTCAATGCCGATGAAGACACTACAACCAAGGTTGTTATTATACCTTCCTGCATTTAAACTCTAATCTCAACTTCAATTAACATGAAATTATAATACATGGAGGGTTTTGATTTATTTATTCATATTCACTTTTGTTGCAGGATTTACAAGAGATGAAGAAGAGGCTCAAGGAGATGGAAGAAGAAGAAGATGCCCTCAAAGATATGCATGCTAAAATAGAAAGATAACATTGTTGTATGATGTGATCTTATTTCTAAAAGCACTCATTGATTTGTAGCTAGATTCCCTACTTGGATTATTTATTATAGTAATCACTCTTTCATTTGGATGGATGTTTGTTGAAACTAGGGCCCTATGCAAGAGAATTTTTGTTAGAAGTCAGAACTTTTGTTCCTACTCATATATTCAAATGATATCAAGTAGGTCATGAATATTTTGGGATGTAGTACTATGTCCCACAACATTTATTTGCACTCAATGAACTAATGGGGGAGAACTTCTTGCCATGTTATTTATGATGCAATCTTTCAAGCCACAAAGTAGATGTAAGATCGATTGTCAAAGAACTTATTTTTACATAATGTTGTTCATAATTTCCCTTTTTGTTTTCTAAGAATTTAATAATTTCATCTAACCTTAAAGTCATCTCTATACCCAAATTTTGAAAAAAATAAGGGTCATTGCCACATTTTTTGGTATATTCAAATAACTCTTTGTACTAGATATCGTATAGATATCTTATCTTGTCTTCATATTCCTCTTTATGTGGAATAATAACTCTTATAATATACACTCAATTGAGTGATCTTCTAAAGTATTTGTGAAATTGTTTTTTCACTTTGAGGGTTGTTTAGAGTTTACTTTCCTTATATTATTATGCCCCACAACATTTATCCTCACCAAACTTTGATGCAATCATAAACAATTGATACAAATAATAATATTGGATTAAATACTAATCATTAAAGTAAAACCACATGATTTCACACACATAATCTATACTCAAATCCCTTTTTTTCAACGAAATCTATACTCAAATCCCTATAATACATATTGCATTTTAACATAATTTTTTTTATTGTATCCTTTGCATCATTAGAAACAATTGCTAGTATAATAATATATATTAAACATATTATATGTTATAACATATATTACATATTAAAACATGTAATACATTATAATAATTTATGTTAAATATATTATAGGTTATAACATATAAAGCATAACATTTTTTTTTCCATAGAAAGAAGTCTCACAATTCATTTTTATTAAAAATATAATGTATCACATTCTTAAGGATTTATGACCTAAGTTACACAAAACATTGATATATCTTGATATATTTTCAACATTTTAGCTCTCATCTTCCAGCACTGTATGTAGTGACTTACACTTAGACCTCATTTAACTTTACTCAAAGAGCAGATAATAGCTACGGACTACATCTTAATAAACCCTATTAAAGAGCAACGAGAGAGTGCATTGTGGGCAAAATAGAAAACTGCTCAAAGATAGCATCCAAAACTTCTCAAAGATAGCAAAAAAAGAAGCAGAAAGTGACCAAATGTATATGCCTTCTCCGATGAACAAAACCGTCTTTCCCTACACATGCAACGACATTCGATCACCGTCACACTAAGCATAACATATTATATGTTTATAACATTTAACATATGGTTCTTTTATTTATTTAATATATTATTGATATGTTATATTATTAATTTTTAAATTTGTTTATGTTATTTTTTTAATTCTATATTTATTTTTATTAATAGTACAAACAATTAATAATATGATTATTTTTTGTCAATTTTTTTCTTTTAAGGAGATGATTGCGAGATTGATTGAATGTTTGAGCCCTTCTGATGTCCATTAGAGTGGAGTTGTTTTTAGTGGTATGGTTTGTGAAATGCATGTAGGAGATAGAGACATCTTAGTTTGTGTTAGTTTTTTTCATTACTTTAAAAGTGCTTACACCATCTTTAGGGTGCTTCATGAAATTTGGGGTACATGGTGTATGTTCAACCCCTTGATTGCTTGAGATGGATTGACACATGGGAGATGGTCCATGATGGTTTTGCATGGTTGAGATAGTTTGCTCAATGGATTATTGACCTTGGTTGATTGTTGGTTTGGTGTTCTTTCATTAGGTGTTGGAGATGTCTTCACAGTTTGGCGGAATCCCTTCATTGGGGCCCCATGGCAGAGCCACTTACTCCTAGAATGCATTACATGGAACTTACTAGGAGAATGCCTTACATGTTATGAGGAGTGTTATGGATCATTAAGGAGGACATCTGGCCCTAGTTGACATGTGGCATCTTGGATTCATATTTACAGGACTGGAAATGGCTCATGGATGCACGGGGCTTAGATAATGTTCTTGTAGGAGCAAATAACCTAGTGGAGTGCATTGCTTAGGAGGATCGATAGAGTTTGTGGAGGTTTGTGATGGAATGATATGGATGTACCTTATGTAGTTACATAACCTTGGAGCCATTCTTGTGCAAAATATCACCTAGGAGTATGACACATGTACTTTGGAGTGTAGCGTTTCACTTTTGTTGTCTACAAGCACAATTGTAGGTTGCTTGTAAGGGATAAGGCCCACATTGTATTGTTGGCCTCCCTTACCTCTCATATAATATAAGAAGGGGACAATATTTCCATCATTCATATTAGTGTTCATTCTTATAACACTCTTGTTTGATATGTGACCTAGAGAAGGGTGTGCACTAGCCCGTCTCTCTTTCTAGTGTCTTCTTTAGCACTTGATTTTTCTCTCTTTTAAGTTGCTAGTGTTTCTTGGGACTTTTGGAGTATTTGGGAGCATCTTGGAGATGTATAGTTAGGGTTTATCGTTTGAAGATTGAAGATTAGGGTTTTGTGATAAAACCCTAGGGTGGATCTTGGAGAAGAACAAGAGGAGAGCATGATTTCTTCCTTGGAGGATGTTTGGAGTGCTTATTGCATATTGGAGCTCTCTTTTTGCTAGGGTTTCTAGAAAGTTGGGAGGATTTGTACTAGCCTTGAGATAAGGTTATAGTATGTAAATGTACTTCATCTTGATCATATTAATGAAGTTCTAGATGTCCTATATACACTTGTGCAATTTCCATATTTGAATTTCAGCTATACATTTTCTTCCTTCATTGTTATTTAAAGTTTTGTCTTGTTGATTTGACATAAGTAAAAGGACATATTGTTAGGTGATTTGAAATCTAATGGAAAAACATAAGGGGCTAATTCTATTGCTATTGTAATGTTGTTATCGCTATTGTAAAGTGCATTTTTATATTTGGTTATTGATTGATAAGTCGTCCTATAAGGGATGAAACTTATCGTTATGTTTGGTATCTTCTCTCCTTGAATTGTTAGGAAGTTTGGGTTGTTTGGAAGTAAAAAAATGTTCCCTTTTCTCTATTGCTTTGTACTTTATTTTACAATAGTATTAGGTTTGAAAATTATAGGGTTAATATTCGAGAATCCTTCAAGGTTGAACGTGAAATTTTTGAATTGCAATGAATTTTTTATTGAAATATATTTTGACTTGGTATCAGAGCTTGTTATAGTTGATATCACTCTTGAGTAAGACATAAATTGTATTTCAGTAGGAGTTTACTTGGAACATGTACTTGACCTAGATGAAGTCATTGAGTGAGAAACCTTAGGTTGCTTGGGCAAAACATTTGTACAATAGAACATGTTTTGTCTACTCCATATACTATTTATTTTATGCACTTGCGACTCGTTCAGGATGTGTATGGTGACTCTCAATCTCAAATTGTGTGATAGGTTGGATGGAACTTCTAATGTTTTCCCATGGAATATTAGGCTTCATATTCTTATGGAGGAGGCCAATTTTTAGGAGGATCTTGAAAAGGAGATATTAGGACATGATGGTCCAACACCTTTGGCCACTCATCAAAAGAAGGAAGGCAAAATGAAAATAATTATTCTCGATTCTATGAAGAATTACTTCATCTCACACATTTAAGATAAGTTGACAAGTAAGAAGATATTTTGATTCTTTGGTTGATTTAGCTCAAAACGTTTGTGCTCGACAGATGCTTTTGTGAAACCAACTCTTAGTTATTCGCATGACCAGGACATATATTACTATGGTGATCTACTTGACCATGATCAATGAACTAAAGGATCTGTTGACCACTATTGAAACTAAGGTGGAGGATTAGGACTTAGTATCCATTTATCTTAAAGGGATCGATCCTTCTTGGACACCTTTTGTTCAGAGTATTTGTGCACAAGAAAATATACCAAATATTCCCAATCTTTGGGTTGATTTTGCGTAGGAAGAAATCATGTTGTAGTCTTGTTCAAAACAACAAGGGGAACTATATGATATTGGTCTTGTTGGGAAAATGAAGAGGAATAACAAAAAAGGATTCAGGAAGATGGTTGGGAAACATAATGGAAGTAAGGATTTAAGTAAGGTTATGTGCTTCCAATGTCACGAGATAGGACATTATGTAGGTTAACGTTCATTGAAAAAGAGGGGAAAGGGTGTGAGACAGCTTGCAACTGGGACTATTGCAAGTGTAGAGGATATGAACCCTTGAGAATGCATTTTCCATGACTTCTTGTTTATCTTCTAACACTATGTCTAGTGTTGTTTGGCATGTGCATAATGGATATTTGAGACACATGACATATGATAGGTTTGTAATTAATAGGTTTCAAGATCAAGAGGGAGGCATCAGTGTGTAGCTTGGAATTATGCCATATGCCCTGTGAAAAATGTTGCCTCTATTTCATTTCAGATGCCGGAATCAATTGAAAGGGGTCAAGATGTCGAATGGAGAAACCATTCAATCCTATTTCTCCAAGGTATCTCAGATCAAGGAACAACTTGAAGTTGTAGATGAAATGGTGGAGAATGGTGAAATTGTTATGACTACTTTGAATGGCCTACCTAGGTCATGGGACTCTTTTGTCCAGGGTATCTGTGCCAGAAAGAAGTTAATCTCCTTCAGCAGATTATGGGAGGATGTTCTCAAGAAGAAGCAAGGCTTGTGGCAAGAGAAGAGAAGATGATCAAGCTCTCACAGCTCACACTAAGAAGGGCAAGTTCAAGAGGGAGCCATCCCATCACAAGAATAAATCTTCTCATCATTTTCACAAAGACAAGAAAGATCTAAGGTGTTTCACTTGTAATGAGAAGGGTCACTTTACTTTAGAATGTCCCAAGAACAAAAGGGACAACCACAACAACAACAACTCCAGCAAGAAGAAGAAGGGTAACAAAAGAAGGTACCATGCTCATGCTGCCGAAGATGATGAACCTCCAAAGAAGAAGGCTAGGGCAGAAAGTGATGATAGTAATGATGACTCATCAAGTGAAGAAGAGTATGTTCTAATCTCTGCTCTCACAGGTACTATCTCCCATGGTTGTAATGATTGGTTAATTGACAGTGGGGCTTCCAAACACATGATTGGGTTTAAAGAATCCTTTGTAAATATGTCTGAACATGAATCACCCCATAAAGTGAAACTTGGGGATGATTATCAATATCCCATCAAAGGAAGTGGTGAAGCCTCCTACAACCTAGATTCTGGAAAATCTTTGAAGACGAAAGAAGTCCTTTATGTACCTGGGCTCAAGAAGAACTTACTCTCCATCTCTGCATTGGATGCAAAAGGTATGAGGGTTGCATTTGTGGATGGCCAAGTCCTAATGTGGCCAATGGGAAAGACCATAGATGATGCAGTTGTGATTGGAGAGCAAGAAGGAGGTTTGTATAAATTAAAAGGACAACCTGAACATGCCATGGTGCATGAATCCATGGAGCCAAGTGAACTTTGGCATAGAAGACTTGCTCATATGCACTATAGGGCACTTCCAATTGCAAGCAAGGCTGTAGAGGGTCTTCCTGAAATCAAGACCAAACATGAAGGTGTTTGCAAAGGATGTGCAAAAGGTAAGAATATTAAGAAGGCTTTCCCAAGCCGTGAAAGCAAGGCAAAAGATATCCTGGAAATCATCCACTCAGATGTATGTGGTCCTATGTCGTCCAGTTCTCTAAGTGGGTATGTTTACTATGTCTCATTTATTGATGACTTCTCCAGGAAGACTTGGGTATACTTCTTGAAAAACAAAGATGAGGTGTTTGATAAGTTCAAGGAATTAAAAACCTTGATGGAGAATCAAACTGACAAAAATATCAAAACATTTAGATCCGACAATGGTGGAGAATTCACCTCAGGTGACTTCAAGAAGCTTTGCAGCGATTCAAGGATTAAGAGGGAGTTGACTGCTCCTTATAATCCTCAACAAAATGGAGTTGCAGAAAGGAAGAACAAAACAATCATGGAAGCAGCAAGGGCAATGCTGCATGACCAGGATCTACCTATGCATCTATGGGCAGAAGCAGCTAGAACAACTGTATATGTGCAGAACAAAACACCCCACAAGATATTGGACAACAAGACACCAGAAGAGGTATTTTCTGGTAAGAAACCTGAAGTCAGCCATCTCAGAATATTTGGTTGTCCAGTATACACTCATGTCCCAAAGGAAAAGAGGACCAAACTAGATCCTTCAGGAAAGAAGGGTATCTTTGTGGGTTATAGTGAAAGCTCGAAGGCTTACAAAATATACTTTCCAGGGTTCAAGAAGATTGATGTCAGCAGGGATGTAACATTTGATGAAAACTCAGTATTCATCAAATCAAGGAAGGCACCTATCGAAGTTTATGAAGAACCTAAGGAAACTAGATTTCAAGACACTACCATGACTGAAGCAATTCCAGAAGTTGTTCGTGAATTTGAAGATCCTCAAGAACTTGTAGATCCACCCCGTGAGGATAACTCTCACAAGAGGAAACCTGCATGGGCTAGAGAGCTCATTCAAGATGCAGAAAGATTTGTCATTCCAGAAGAAGAACACAGAGCAAAGAAGAGAACCAGATCACATACCAGCTATGTTGCTTTACTTTGTGACATTATGAACAAAGAACCTTCCAGTTATGAAGAAGCAGCGGAAAAGAAAGAATGGAAGGATGCTATGGTTGAGGAATACCAATCAATAATGAAAAATGATGTTTGGGATGTTGTCCCAAAACCTAAAGAGAAGTCTGTTGTGACTTCCAAATGGATCTACAAAATCAAGCATGCTGTAGATGGCAGTGTAGAGAAATATAAAGCAAGATTCGTAGCTCGTGGCTTCTCTCAGAAAGAGGGAATAGATTATGAAGAAACTTTTGCACCTGTAGCCAGGTATACTTCCATCAAAACAATACTTGCCCTGGCTGCAGCAATGAAATGGAAAATATACCAGATGGATGTCAAGACTGCTTTCTTGAATGGTGTAGTTGAAGAGGAAGTATACATGGAGCAGCCACTCGGTTTTGAAATACACCACAGGGAGTCATATGTGTGCAGATTGAAGAAAGCCTTGTATGGCTTGAAGCAAGATCACAGAACTTGGTATGCTAGGATAGACAGTTTCCTATCTAGCTTGGGCTTTACCAAGAGTAAAGCGGATTCCAACCTCTACTACAAGGTTGAGGAAGGGAATCCTATGATTCTACTCCTGTATGTGGATGACTTATTTGTAACAGGAGATGACATATTGATTGCAGATACTAAGAGGAAGCTTGCTGCTGAGTTTGATATGAAAGATTTGGGAATGATGCATTATTTCCTAGGTATGGAGGTGTGGTAGAATTTAGGTGGGATCTTCCTTGGTCAAGGGAAGTACACAGTAGATATCCTGAAGAGATTTGGAATGATGGATTGCAAGGCCATGGCCACACCCATGGAATCGAATCTAAAGCTTCTATGTGATGCTTCATCTGAGCCGGTTGATGTCTCTATGTATCGTCAGATGATTGGGTCCTTGATGTACCTGATGAACACGAGACCAGATATTTACTTTGCAGTGAACACATTGAGCCAGTTCCTGACGGATCCGAGGAGTGTTCACCTGGTTGCTATAAAGCATGTTCTGAGGTACTTGAAGGGTACAGTGGATTATGGGCTCAAGTATGAAGCGAATCAAAAGTTTAACCTACAAGGTTATGTTGATTCAGATTGGGCTAGCAGTGCTACAGATAGGAAGAGCACATCTGGATGCTGCTTCAGTATGGTGTGATCTCTTGGTTTAGCAGGAAGCAGTCCTGCGTAGCACTGAGTACAGCTGAGGCAGAGTATGTTGCAGCCTGTTTAGCTAGTTGTGAGGCAGTATGGCTACGGAAGCTACTGTCTGAGTTATTTGATCTCCCATTGGATGCTACTGGTATATTCTGCGATAACCAGAGTTGTGTGAAGCTGTTTGAGAACCCAGTGTTTCATGACAGGTCGAAACACATAGAGATCAAATATCACTATATCAGGGATATGGTGCAGAGAGGAGCTGTGAAGCTCCTGTATGTTGCGACGAATGAGCAAATTGCAGATGTGCTGACGAAGCCACTAACCAGGGTGAAGTTCGAGTACTTCAGGGAGAAGCTTGGTGTTCTTCAGATCGATGACACTTCGAGGAAGAAGTGATGGACACATTTGCTGAAGCCATTCCAAGCATGTTGGAAGGAGGATCCTTCACATGGCTGTGGATGTAAGCGCTGGATGATGAGCATCAGGATGATGTTCTAGTTTCTGCTTTGTATGATCAGTTGGATCATTTATATGTATATGTATGTACGCATCATGTTGGATGTTGGATATGATCAGTTGGATAATTTATATGTATGTACGCATCATGTTGGATGCTGGATATGATCAGTTGGATCATTTATATGTATGTACGCATCATGTTGGATGCTGGATATGATCGGTTGGATCATTTGTATGTATTTTGTATATGCATCATGTTGGATGCTTGGACCATGTATCTGTATCAGGTGGATACATTGTATGATCAGGTAGATCATGTATGTTGATATGTATCATGTATTTGTATTTGTATCAGGTGGATACACTGTATGATCAGGTGGATCATGTATGATGATATGTATCAGGTAGATACTTGGTGTGCATCGGGTGGATGCATTGTATGATCAGGTTGATCATGATGATGAGCTTCAGGATGTTGCTCCAGATGATATGTACCAGGATGGTACAAGTGATGATGATTAGTATGATCATGGGCATCAGGATGATGCCTCGTGCGATGATGATCTGTTGGATCATGAGTATCAGGTTGATACTTGGAGGTCAGAGATGATATGTGGCAAGTTGTGCAAATAGCATGTAATCAGTCCTGGAAGATCTTGTCGGTCGTGCTGCGGCACATAAATGTTCTGGGGGTACTCTTTCCGGTATTTCTATGTAGTATGCAATCAATCCTCAGATATCCGATAGGTTGAGCCGTGTGCTCGTAATCAGTCCTGGGATGAGGTATTACTACGGAGACATGTAATCAGTCCTGGAGATCCGAGAGGTTGAGCTGTGTGCTCGTAATTAGTCCTAGGATGCTCTCTAGAGATCTTGCCGGTCGTGCTGTGGCACATAAATGTTCCTGGGATGCTCTTTAAAGGTTTTGTCTATCCACATGTAATCAGTCCTGGATATCTGAGAGGTTGAGCTGTATGCTCGTAATAAGTCCCAGGATGCTCTTTAGAGATCTTGTCGGTCGTGCTGCGGCACATAAATGTTCCTGGGATGCTCTTTAAAGGTATTGTGGAGGAGATGCATGTAATCAGTCCTGGGAGATCTTGCCGGTCGTGCTTAGGCACATAAATGTTCCTGGGATACTCTTTCTGGTATTACATCCGCACATAAAATTAGTCCTGAGAGGCCACCTCTATCAGATCGTTCGCACAGATGATGAAGACCTACAGGTGGTGGGCCTACATCCAGTATGAAAAAGGACTAGCTCTGTAGAACTTCCTATGACGAGTAGAGTCAGAGATTGGTTGAGATAGTAGCAGCAGTGATGATGATGATGACGATGCATCGATGACGATGATCCCGAGAAGAAGAATTGTTTGGCAGAATTGTGTCGAGAAATACCTTCCTAGTTAAGAGGGAGTGTTGATGTACATGTAACTTCGGAATGTATTTCATCTATATTTATTGTACCCTTATAAGAGATGTGTTATTCCTCTATAAGGAAGTGTCGTCACGTGGATTGACAAGTGTCGCAAGTGTGTGTACTTGCCAATGGGTTATTAGACCACCATGTGTGGGGTCGGCCCTAAAATATATATTATATTGTGGATGTATCTAGATAGACAAGTCAGCCCCATAAGGTCACTGGGCAAACAGGTTAAGTATAAATAGAGATCGGGAGAACTCTATTTGGATCATTCGGAAAGACACACTTCTCTCACTCAGAAAGTGGCGCACTAGTGAGGAGGAGGATCATCTGCTCTAGGAGACTATCTCAAGTGTATTTTAATTGTACTTTGGTTGAGCCATTGCTCTCTCTATCTCTGAGGAAGTTGTGGGGTTTTTCACCTTAGGGTTTTCCCCACGGAAACTCTGTGTCTCTTGTCTCTCATGCTTTTGATTCTTGTGATGCTTGTCATGCTTATTGTGATTGTTATGCATTGATATAATGTATATGTTATTCTCTCAGTAAAGATCCAAGAGTATTGTGAATTAATGCTCAAATTTTAACAATATTTAGTCTAGTTGGATGATGCCCTTGCTTCCTTGAGTTCACTCTACTAGTCCAGGTTCTCACACAGGAAGCCAAGAAATGGGATGGTGATATCTCGAGGGATGAGTTAGGTGAAGGGAGTCACATCCATAGGCAGTGGAGATAGACATGAAAGTAGTAGTGGGAAGTATTGTGGTTTCTCGGAAGAGGAGTTCTGAGAGTTTCTATACTGAGTGTGCCTCTACTAGTGTATCTGTGGCCTTACCTCGGGGGTGACTTGTTCATGTGAGATTTGACTTGACTGTGTCTATGGCTGGGTGGAAAGTTGCCATGTTGGAGCCAATTTCCCTTTTTGAAGATCAGTATTTGCTTATATGTTTATTCATGTTATTTTATTATGTTTATGTGCACGTGGAGGATGATTTGTATCGTGTTTATGTTGATGAATTGTATGCCAGGAATTGTATGTAGGATTGATGGCCTTCATATACATTATAAATCTGGATTGCTATGAACCTTCTCTTCTTTCTTATGATTCAAATGGCTGTAGGTGGAAGCCATCCTTTCTCTTATTTCTTATGATTCGAATGGTTGTAGGTGGCATCCATGAGATTCAATGTATTATTCATTTATATGGCTTGAAATAAAAACCATAAAAATATGTGGTATTAGTGTTGGATGGTTATAGTTAATGGCCATAAATCTGATTTGTATCAGTGATTGATGGCTGGAGGGAGGGCAGCCATAAAGTTTGATTTTTACTAGTCAAAGATGGCTGTAGGGGACAACCACGCGATATGATTTTAAAGGTTGTAGATGGAAGCTCGTGTCTCTGTTTTTGCCATGGTTGTGTGGACTGTAGATGGTAACTTGTGGATGTGTCTTGTTGCCGCTTGGATACACACATGGGGTAACGCGATATATATATTCAAGCCGCTTGGTGCGTCCTTGGGGACAAGTCTCGAGTCAAGTGCTATCACCCGATACTTGACTCCTACGTCTAGGAAAAATCCTAGCGAAGCCAAGGGGGGTGGTCCCTAAGAAAATAAACTAAGGCCTTTACACTAAGTTATGAGAATGAAATTAATCTAGGAGTTTGAAATGAAAAAAAAACTGAAACAAGAGCAACAACTGTGAATTATACCAAAAACGGATAATAAGATTAACCACAACACATAGTTTTTTAAGCAAATGATAGTAAATTGATAGACCTGTGCCAAAATAGTGTAAATGGAGTCTATTGAAAGGAAATGTTGTGCAAGTGCTTCTTGGTCAATTTTAAATATTATGGATGCGTTGATTATGGGAAGGGGAGTTCTTATATACACCAAGGTACGTGGAACAAGTTCAGATTTGATGAAAGTGGTTCCACACAAGAAGAAGGCCAAGATTAGAGTTGTGGGGGGATGTCCAACATTGACACCAAATGAGGGTGTATCCTGACGGGTCCTCACAATCACTACCTAGTTGTTCCCTTTTCTTTGTCAAATTTTCCCATAATAAGCAAGGGAGAGACACTGGATTTTCGTCCTTTAAGGGGAGTTCATTTTAAGTAAAGGTGAGTTGTTTAATTAAATCTATAATGTTATCAACTGCTATGATTATGTTTCTGATTGATCCAAAGCTCGGGAAAGCCTGTGATGGGCAAGAGCATACGCAGAAAATCGAGCTAAAAATTAGTTCCAATTATTTGTGAAGATAAGTATCGATTTTCAAAATCAATATAATGTTTTACTAATTACTACACGATGTGAATCTCTTTTTTGATCATCCACCAATTACTCGGGCAATCCCTTTCAAAGATGACGAGAGAATACTTTGGGAATACACATCCATGTTCGTTACTTTGCAAACGATAAATGAAACTTGAAAGACAATTAAACTAATTAAAAGCAAATCTACCCTACTGGTTAGCACATGAAATAAAAGAAAAAAGCGAAAAAATTTCACGCCAATGACGTAGGACCCCTAAGGGGGAAGGGGTGTGGGTGCTAAGTATCCCACTTGCCTTTATTATTAATTTACAAATTTTTAAAAGGTGGATGCCTTTGGTCCTTATAAATCTAGATCCAAAGGCTTACAAGGTTTGCAAAATAAATAAGATTGAGGTAAATTACTCTGGGAGGCCCAAGATGGCTTGAATCTCAGAATTTTCGGCAACACCTCCTCTTGCATGTTCGTTAAAAGAGTAAAACCAACCACCTGTTATGCACCAAATGTGTCGAATACAATGTTAGAAGCATAAAAATTTCAGGTACTGAAAGATAGGAAATAATCACAACTACTTAAACAAAGCTAGATCTACTGAAAATGAAGCATGGACAACTAGTTCTAGCAACATACATAGGTAAATCAAATTTTAAATATTCTTTTCAAAAGAAAACTAATTTACTTAAGCATGTATGAAAGTAACCGTAACCAAAAGAAAGAATTTTTGTTTAGAGGTGAAGGAGAGAGGGACAAAAAGAGTGTTATAATCTTGGGAACTTTTGGGCCATGGAGTTTGCTAGTGGAAAGTGGAGGGACTATGCTCCTTGGATGTTCTTTAAATTTGGAGGAGTCAAACAAGATCAACCAACTGTTCAAGCTAGATACCTGCACCAACTTGTAAATTCTTGCACAAATAAATGGTTAAAAGCAAGGGTGTTAACTACAAAAGAAACCTAGAACACATGCATTTAAACAAAAATAACACATGTACTTATAGGAGATGTATTGCAATTAATTAATAAGAAATAATCAAACAATACATTTCTTACCCTACTGAGATTAGTTCCCCTTGTAGGCCCACAACAAACCAAAGAAGTACAACAAATACAAGCAATATAGATTACCTCATAAGATATGCAATGTTCATCCACACACAATGATCCATACACCAGAGATTTTCCTCCAAACCCTTCTTTATGGCAAATGATAATACAATACAATACAAACTAGAGCATTCCTTTGGTCCTCTGACCATGAGAGAACAAGAGGAAAATGCCTGCTTTTATAGCCAAAAGAGGGTGATTTCCTCAAGGAGGGTGCATTAGATTAACTAGAGAGCAAGTGAATTCGAACTAGAAGTGAAAGGAGCTTATGTAGGAATGATTGGAGTTCACCAGAGGTGGCTTGGAGTTGATTTATGCCACCTCTCATCTAACATATGCACTCCCTCTCACCAAGAGACATGTCATACATGAGGAATGCGTCCTCCTTAACAGCAAATGCGCCCTCACTAAGAGAGATATCATTCATATCTCTAATCAAATCAATTTGACTCCCTCTCAATCAATCAAATCACCACCACTAAAATTAACTAAGATCATGCCTAGACAAATTTCCACTGATTGTGGGATTCTGATTTTGCCTTTATTTTGTCTTTTTGGCCATTTTTGAGAGAAAATTAATTTAAGTGATAAATAATCACTCAAATTATTCTCAGAGTGGGTTTGGGAGTCTAGTGGGTGCTCTGAGTTAGAAAAGGAGCACCCACATGGAAAATTGCACCCCCTAACCACTATTTTATGACATTTTTATTTTTATAATTAAAACATTAAAAAATTGACCCATTTTACGTGATTTTGTTTTTGCGGAAAACTTAAAAAACCTATGGGGGACTTGGGTACATGTTGATATGACTCAATATTGATGACGAGTATGGTAATATACATAGACTCCTAGACTTTAATAACCTCTTAAGGTTTAACCACCAAGGAAAATACTCCATCTTTGGAGGTGTCAGTGAAAAATTGAAAATTATACGTCGTTGAAGAGAAACGCATAATTAACAAGGAAAAAACACTCTAGAGTACCACATTGTTCTCTAAATCCTAGGAAAGACAAGTCTTTTAAAAATTACATCATGCTATGTCAACTTATTACAATTCCATGTAGGGTATGAACATGCAATTTTTTTTAAAAGGGGCCAAGTTGGCCCGCAAGGTCTTCTGATCTTTTGAATATGAACAAGTACACTTGTTCAATCTTTGCCGGCTCACTTGAAATCCAACTAAGTACAACTTAGGTGGTAACATGTCCTTAATGTTGTTATTGCTTACTAGTAAGCCAATCAACACACTCATAATAGAACTAATATCCTCATATCGATATACAAGTGGATGCTAACAACAACAATTATTTATTTACAATCATGTTTTCAATAATATTACAATCCAATAACTACTATCAAGTACATGGGATAATTGTATGTTTTTAATCATTATATGGTTACTAGAGATACCAATTATCGTTCCTTACTCATGTACAAGCAATGTTTAAAATTACAACATAATTGCATTCAATAGTATGCACACTGGGGAATGTTAAGCTTGAGTTTCATGCTTTTCACTTTAAAAGGGGTAAAAAAATTTAATTTACTAGTTGTATGGCTTGTTGGCCTAACCTTAGATCACCTTAATACACTGTTCTATACTGGTCTTAGCCCTTTTCCCTAGGCTTCCCAGTTCCTCTAGCCTTAGTTGGGTCAGGGACATTACAAAGTGGTATCAGAGATGAAGGTTTCAACACTGTGGCTGTGGGGCCTTCTACAAAGTTACAATCATTCTGTGAATATGCATTAGAACTACTATGCATTGAATAAGCCTTATAAATAATATCCTATAGATACATGCATCTTAATGTTGTGAACTATTTAATTAAAGTGTTATCCTAGGACGACTATGGAATTAATGTTCAACCGATAAGGAGAAAACCTTGAAAGTATTTCTAGCTCCCCTTTTTGTCCTTGTGACACCGTTGTCCAGTTAGGTGGATTGTGAGTAGAAGAGTTGACTTATTGCTTTATAACTAAAATGGAAAAGTAGTTGAATAACAATAAACTTATACCGGTGTGTAGTCTGCTAACAATAATTGATAATGAACACAATTCATTTTCCAGTGAATGATTGAGCATGAAGTGTGGCTATTGAGCATAAATTTTAATTGAACCAACGAAGACTAGAGACTCAGTAAGTACAAGTTCAGTAGTAGGAAATTAGAGATCGAAGATGTATTTCGAAGAAGGATAGATGCCCTATATCCCAAAAGAGGAGTTTGTTGGAAGAAGAGAAGTAAGGTCAAGTAGACATAAGAGGAGTAGTGAACCCTTAAGTTTGGAAGATTTAGTAGGGAAGTGTAGGGAGGATAATGAAAGGATCATCCAAATTCATGAACAAATAATGAATGATCTAAATTTGTTGAAGACCATCCAAATAAAAACTGACAAGAGACATAAAATATATTATGTGAGGTCTATATCATCTTCAAGGAAACATCATCACATAGTGAATAAGAGGGGGTATTCATGTAGTAGCTCAGAGAGTATCCCTAAAAGATCCCCAGTGAGATATAAGAAGAGGAGGTCTTCCCTGAATGAACTAGTAGGAGAACTAAGAAGGATCAAGCCTCCAACCTTTGAAGGAGAAGTAAAGAAAGGAGAAGATGCCAAAGCTTGGTTGTTAGGACTTAGGAAGTTTTTCTAGTTGCATCAATATACACCTAATATGGAATCAAGAGTCTCCATTTACCATCTGCAAGGTAAAGCATTCATTTGGTGGGATCAACTAGTTAAGCTGAAAGATATTGATTGTTAAGATTTAATATGCTAAGACAGAAAATAGCAGCATTACATTCCATTTCACAATAATAGCATATACAGGATCACTGAAGAAACAACAAGCACAACATAAACACAAGAGACACAGATTTATCTTGGGAAACCCTCATGGGGTAGAAAACCCAGCAAAGATTCCTCAATATAGATGACCAGCAATATACAAAGATGCAAACCAAAGACATGATCTCCTCCTCCACCATAGTAGACCTCTCCTCCACAAGTGCGCTACTCTCAAGTGAGTGAGTGTGTGTAAAATGAGGAATACACCTCCTCTATTTATACACTACTCTGACTTGTATTTTACACAAAACATGTAGGCTCGTATTTAACCAATGGGTTAAATACCCCACTACAACTGACTGGGCCGACCCCTCTAGAGTGGTCTAATAACCCTTTGACCCACATAACACATACAGGGCCGACCCCCACTAGGGAAGTCTAATAACCCAAGTTACCATATTCCGACGGAGGAATAAACATCTCCAGATATACAATAAGATCTTCACGGAGGAATGAATCATCTCCGGAATAATAAAGTACAAATATAATATTCTTTGAAGTTACAATATCTCAACACTCCCCCTTAATGAGAAGGATATTATAACAGCATCTGCACGAGCAAGGAGTCATCAACATCATACATGATACATCTATAAATCATTGGAAGCTTTCTCAACATCATCAGTAACTCAACCAGTTACTGGAACATCTTCAATACTGGAACATCAGCATCTTCAGTACTGAGTCCTTATCTTCTGCAGCACTCAAACAGCTACAACAACATCAACATTTGAATCCTCATGATCGTCAGCATCATCATCACACGATCATCAGCATCGTCATCACACGATCATCAGCATCATCATCTAGATCAACATGATCAACATCATCACATCATCTCAATCTACAGCATCTGGTTCATCACGATCTACAGCATCTGGTTCATCATGATCTACAGCATTTGGATCATCACGATCTACAACATCTGGTTCATCACGATCTACAACATCTGGATCATCTCAATCTACATGATCAGCATCATCATCATCTAGATCAACACAATCAGCAGCATCGTCATCTAGATCAACACGATCAGCAACATCGTCATCTAGATCAATACGATCAGTAGCATCATCATCTAGATCAACAATATTAGTATTCACACCAATACAAGTATACACATCATCAATACAAGTATCCACACAATACAAGTATACACATCATCAATACAAGTATCCACACAATACAAGTATACACATCATCAATACAAGTATCCACACAATACAAGTATACACATCATCAATACAAGTATTCACACAATAGCAGCATACCCTGCAACACACACGATCATATTACAGGATGATCAATCCTGCTCTCTTTAGGACATAGGTCCATGGATGATGCAATCCTGTCATGTAATTTTTGAACCGAGGTCCAAGGACGATCCAGTCCTACCATGTACCTTTTGAACTGAGGTCCAGGGATGATCCAATCCTATCATGTACCTTTTGAACCGAGGTCCAGGGACGATACAGTCCTATCATTCAATTCTAGAAGACCTCATGTCTACGGCTCAATTCACAGGACAAAGTCCGAGGACGATCCAATCCCCTTACCTGTTCATTCAGGATTTTATTCTCGGAGACATCTTGTCTACAGCTCAATTCACAGGACCAAATTCCGAGGACGATCCAATCCCCTTACCTGTTCATTCAATATTTTATTCTCGGAGACATATTGTCTATGAATCAATTCACAGGACCAAAGTCCAAGGACGATCCAATCCCCTTACCTGTTCATTCAGGATTTTATTCTCGGAGACATCTTGTCTACGGCTCAATTCACAGGACCAAAGTCCGAGGACGATCCAATCCCCTTACCTATTCATTCAGGATTTTATTCTCGGAGACATCTTGTCTACGACTCAATTCATAGGACCAAAGTCCAAGGACGATCCAATCCCCTTACCTGTTCATTCAGGATTTTATTCTCGGAGACATCTTGTCTACGGCTCAATTCACAGGACCAAAGTCCGAGGACGATCCAATCCCCTTATCTGTTCATTCAGGATTTTATTCTTGGAGACATCTTGTCTACGACTCAATTCATAGGACCAAAGTCCGAGGACGATCCAATCCCCTTACTTGTTCATTCAGGATTTTATTCTCGGAGGCATCTTGTCTACGGCTCAATTCACAGGACCAAAGTCCGAGGACGATACAATCCCCTTATCTGTTCATTCAGGATTTTATTCTCGGAGACATCTTGTCTACGGTTCACTTTAGGACTGAAGTCCAGGGATGATCCAATCCCCACATGTCCACCAAGGACTTCATTCTCGAAGACATACGTCTACGACTCTCTTTAGGACTGAAGTCCAGGGATGATCCAATCCCCACATGTCCACCAAGGACTTCATTCTCGAAGACATATGTCTACGGCTCTCTTTAGGACTGAATTCCAGGGATGATCCAATCCCCACATGTCCACTAAGGACTTCATTCTCGAAGACATATGTCTATGGATCCTTTTAGAACATATGTTCAAGGATGATGCAATCCCCTTGTCAACTTAGACCCTGTCTAAGGACCATCCACCAACCTCTCTATTGGCATTACTAATATAGGTATCCTCATCATTGACCTCACCGTCGATGCAGGCAATCTCATCATGAGTGATCACATCACTCCCCCTTTCGAGGAGGGTCCTTCTGAACTATATTAAGTCTGTCTCGGAAAACTTTACTTGAGGTAGAGGTTTGGTTAGTACATCGGATCGGTAGATAGTTCCTTTCTGCACCATATCTTGTATATAGAAATGTCAGATCTCTATGTGCTTTGACTTATCATGGAACACTGGATTCTCTGCCATCTTGATACAACTCTATTTGTCACATAGTATCACAGTTGGGTCTATCTCTAAGTCAAACAATCCTGTATCCATACTGCTTCACAACTAGTAGAGCAAGCAGCCATATATTCCGCTTGTGCTAAGAGTCATACTGGACTGCTTCCTACTAAATCACAAGATCATGGCTGATTCCAGACAATAACATCTTCTCGATGTGCTCTTCCTGTTTGATACACTTTCTGCTCAATCAACATCTGTGTAGCTATTTGAAGTCATGATCTCTAAGATAGCATAGATCAAAGTCTATCATATCCTTTAGGTACTTGATCACATGCTTTGCAACTAATAGGTGAACACATCTAGTTTCCACTAGATACTGACTCAAGGTATTCACAGCAAAGCATATATCTGACCTAGTATTTATTAGATACATCAGTGACCCAATAATTTGTTTGTACAGAGTTATATCCACTAACTCTGAAGAGTCATCCGCTAACAGCTTCAAGTTGGAATCCATGAGAGTGGCCATTCCAACACATCAAGTCCTTTTAATATTTATCGGCATATTTTCCCTGGTTGAGAAAGATTCCTTCTGAGTCTTGCCATACTTCCAGACCTAGGAAGTAATGCCTCAATCTGAGATCTTTCATTTTCATTTCTGTTTCTCATTCCTTGTCAGAAAGAGATCATTCTCATATAATAATGGTATGATAGGTTCATCATCCACAACCTTAAGGTAAAGGTTAGGATTAGCTTTACTTCTGGTAAAGCCCAAGCTTTGTCAATTCTCATTCATTCACACTCTGCATTGAATGATCTTCTGCATATCTATATGTGCCATCTCTCGTCAGATGGGTCTACTGATATGAGCCTCAAAATCATTCGAACTCTGTGGTGAGTTCCTTCTTGCATCCATGTCATATGTGTATAGAAGCCATATTCAACCTTATAGCAAAGGTTGAGATCCACATCACCCATGATGATCATTAAGCTCATCAATTTACTACCAATCCTGTGTACCCATACAAAACCTGATTCACACTTCTTCTTTAATTACACCATTAAGAGAATGGTCTTATCTATCCACTTGGAGAAAACATCTTGTCATGATTCTCTTCCTCTTTCTAAGAGAATCTTCTAGCAATGAGCCTTTCTATATTTTGTTTGATTTGTAAATCTTCTTGTTGAACATCCATCACTTGTTCGGTGTTCATCATTCTTCATGATCTTTCCTACATATCAAAATTAAGTACATGATTAGTAATACTTCATAATCATGAAATCATGTTGACATGATAACCTATTATGCATACAGATATCATTTACATAGTTAGTAATAATTCATAATCATGAAATCATGTCGACATGATAACCTATTATGCATACAGATATCATTTACATAGTTATGCAACTATGTTGACCAATACTTTGGCACAACACTTTTCCATATCCTGTATGCATACAGTGGCTATCTAGATGCCTTCCATCTCTATCGGAACATACTATCGAGAGTGTGCACAACTCTCAGCATGTTAGCAAAGAGGTTTCATTCTAGACAAGCAACAATGGAATGTTTGTCCAACTTACCAATCATATGCATATTAGTAGTATATTGTTGAATGTTTACACTCAGCATGATATATTCTAGGAATACAAATATGCATACAAGCAATATCATTTAATATTTGAAATAACAACTCAAATACTTATCTTTTATGTTTGTGTGGTTGCCTCCCGCTTGATCTTCTATATGTCTTTTGAACTTCTATTCATTCTGTACCACTGTGCATGCTCAAGTGTGCACTAGTGTCATCCTCATGATCTCATACACAAATATACATTCATTAGTATATTTCAATGTTATCAAAACATTATAGTTCTAAATAATCTTGAATATGTATAGTCATGATTATAGATAATATTCAAGGTTTCAGGGAAGTCTTCTTTTACTCATACATATTCTTGTTTGATCTGGTTAGTTAAATCATCAACCAAGATAAGAGACATAATATGCATAAACCCTTGATTACTAACTTTATGAATAAGCATAACCAATCATACCAGGTATACTTATATAAGGGATCCTAACACAAGGTAAGATTCTAACATGACATATGAAAACATACCTGGATTAGTATACCTAATCAATATCTTCTTTGTTCTCTTCAATGATTTAGATATCCTATGCTGGAACCTGCATATCTCATAGGTTAAGGATAATAGAACAAAGTCATACATACCTTGTAAGTAGAACTTCTATGTGATCAAAGATTGTGGATGAGTATTTGTCTTCATGTTATCATGGTCATGGAACTTGATTTGTCTTTCGTGATGTACCTGTATCTTGTTAGCAGACAACATCAACCTCATACAATACCACAGTGCATTAGTACAATCATATAGCCCTAAACAATGAATGTCTTCTATCATTCACATGCATTCATACTGTTACTAGGGTGATAAGAAAATTCTAATATTAATCAAGATTGTACTAATAAATAATATGAAGACAAACACATTATGAACTTAATCAGGAATCAGATTTCAAGACATACCTGAACCTCCTTAAGTCATACCTGTCGAGACTTCTTATAGTCTTCTTATGTAAGGCCTTAGCCTCAACTCCCCCTGAAACTTGATCTGGAGCTTGATTAGGGTTTTCCCTAAAAATTCAATCTTTGACTTTCACACTTCTAAATGGATGGAAGGATGTGTCTTGTTGAGCTGATCAAACTAGCATACTTCAATTTTGAAATCTCCAAAATTTGACCCCTCAAAATAGCCTTCGAAACTTCTGGATCTTGTGGACAGGATCCCGAACTAGGGTTTGATGAAGCCCACCCTTCTGCCCAATCAAAAGGTTTGATCCAAGGCTCTAAACTCTTATTTTTTTGAGGAGCATTCAGCCGTGGACTCCGATTCCAAAAATTATAACTTTCTCTAAAACCCTAAATTCCGGAAGCCATGAATGAAGGTGCTCCAAAAATAATTCTGTTTTGACAGAAATATGTACCTGATTGTTTCTGCTGTAACTCCAAAATTTTTGCTCCACAGGGTCTGAAATTTTTTCTGTGGTAGCCTGACCTGTCATTTTTCCATCCCGACAGGTCTGACCTCAATTGGATTTTCTGAGAGAGAGTTATACCAAGTGTCGCAACGTGACCTGTTTGTGGGATAAAACAGGAGAGTGAACTTGTACGGCGTTCCACGTGTCACTGGTTCAGCTTCGGCCTCTAAAAACTTTTTTTGAGATACTAAAGTCTGTGTACTACCTGTAATTTTTTACGAAATTTCATTTGGAGCTTCCTAGCCCAAGTTATGCCAAGTGTCGCAACGTGACCTGTTTATGGGATAAAACAGGAGAGCGAACTTGTACGGAGTGCCACGTGTCACTGGTTCATCTTCGGCCTCTAAAAAACATTTCTTGAGATAGTAAAGTCTGTTTAATACCTGTAACTGTTTACGAAATTTCATTTGGATCTTCCTAGCCCAAGTTATGACCTGTTTTCGTAGGTCACCTGATTTTGACTGAGATCTGGAAGAGGCAGAAACCCTAACTTGTACTGATCATAACTCACAAAGTACAACGAATCTGAGGGTTCCCTTTGGACACAAGGTACTTGGGGATGTTATAGATGATCTGTAAACTTTTCATATCCTGAAACTTCCTATAAATGGATTTATAGCGAAAGTTCCACGATAACTGGTTTTTGCTATATAAAACCCTAACCTTCAAATTGTCGCAAGAGAAGCAAGTGTCGTAAGTGCCATACATTGCCTTCCTTCAGGTTAGCTCTGATACCATGTTAAGATTTAATATTCTAAGACAGAAAATAGCAGCATTACATTCCATTTCACAATAATAGCATATATAGGATCACTGAAGAAACAACAAGCACAACATAAGCACAAGAGACACAGATTTATCATGGGAAACCCTCATGGGGTAGAAAACCCAGCAAAGCTTCCTCAATATAGATGAACATCAATATACAAAGATGCAAACCAAAGACATGATCTCCTCCTCCACCATAGCAGACCTCTCCTCCACAAGTGCGCTACTCTCAAGTGAGTGAGTGTGTGTAAAATGAGGAATACACCTCCTCTATTTATACACTACTCCGACTTGTCTTTTACACAAAACATGTAGGCTCGTATTTAACCAAGGGGTTAAATACCCCACTACAACTGACTGGGATGACCCCTCTAGAGTGGTCTAATAACACTTTGACCCACATAACACATACAGGGCCGACCCCCACTAGGGAAGTCTAATAACCCAAGTTACCATATTGCGACGGAGGAATAAACATCTCCGGATATACAATAAGATCTTCACGGAGGAATGAATCATATCCGGAATAATAAAGTACAAATATAATATTCTTTGAAGTTACAATATCTCAACATTGATGAAGATCGAATCTCTTGGAGAAAGTTTAATAAGTACTTCCATAAATAATATCTCTCTGAACACTACTATGACAAGAAGATTGTGGAATTCTTTGAGCTCAAGTTGGGAAGTATGACTATGGAAGCTTATGAGAAAAAGTTCCTAGAACTTTTAAAGTATGTTGATTTCATCATAGATGAGAAGGTAAAGATTCAAAGGTTCTTAAATGGTCTTCTAGAATATTCTAGAGATAAAATACAGTATGATAGACCAAAGAATCTTAAGGAATCCATCTAGAAGGGAAAACATCTATATGAACAGAATAAGAGCAAGTCTCCATATCAAAAGAATTGGAAGGACATAAAGAAGAACAAGCAAGAGCATAGAAAGAAAGGATTCCAACCTTCAACATTTAGAAACAATAATTCTTATCAGCAAGGACCACCAAGGGAAGAAAATTCAGGTAAAAGACTCCTTATTGAATGTTGGATATGTAAGGAGAATCACTTTTCCAGTCAGTTCCCACGTAAGAAAAGTAACATTAACAACATTCAAGAGGCCTCAATGGTTGGAGATGTTGGTGGAAATGTTCAAAGAATCTATGCATCCCTGGATGGAAGGAAAGATGATCACCATTCCCGAATGATTGAGGTAGCATATAATATTGCTAATAAAACTATAACTATTTTGATTTATTCTGGAGCTAGCAATAGTTACATTGCACCTAACATAGTTGAGAAATGTTATTTGAATAAAAGTAAGCTTGAGATAGCAAGTCTAGTATAGCTAGCTACCGGAACCAAGAGAAAAATCACAAAATTTGTAAGAGAGTGTCCTTTAGAAATGAATGGACTAAAAACCTTTGCAGACTTAAACATCATACCCTTGGGATGATATGATGTATTGATTGGCATCGATTGGTTGGATGCACATCATGCCATACTTGATTGTCATAACAAAACTTATAGTTGTTTGGATGAAGAAGGAAACCGAGTGATAGTCAAGGGTATACCTAGACCCATATCTTTGAGGCAAATCACAACTCTGAAGCTGAAGAAGTGTCTCAGGAAAGGATTCCAGTTGTATGCAACTCATGTGGAGGATCCAAAGTAAGGAAAAGAGCCAGAAATACAAGACTATCTAGTGATACAAGAGTTTACAGATATATTTCAGGAACCGCCCGGAATGAATCCTAAGAGAGACATTGATTTCTTATCGATTTGGTGCGAGGGACAATACCTTCATCTAAACCACCTTACAAAATGAGTACACTAGAGTTGAAAGTCAATTGCAGATGCAGTTATAAGAGCTACTGAAGAAAGGCTACATAAGACCCAATGTTTCACCTTGGGGATCTCCTGTGTTATTTGTAAAGAAGAAGGATGGAAATCTAAGACTCTACATAGATTATAGACAATTGAACAAAGAAACAATTAAAAACAAGTACCCCTTGCTAAGGATTGATGACTTGTATGATCAGTTGAGAGAAGCCAAAGTGTTTTTACAGATAGATTTGAGGTCAGGATACCACCAAATTAGAATTAAGAGTGAGGATATTAGTAAGACAACATTCAGAACAAGGTATGGACATTATGAGTTTACAATGGTACCTTTCAGATTGACAAATGCACAAGTAGTATTCATGTGTTTAATGAATGGAGTTTTCAGAAAGTACTTGGATAAGTTTGTAATTGTATTCTTGGATGAAATCCTTATCTATTTCAAAACATAATAAGAACATGAATAAAATCTAAGATTAGTAATGCAAGTACTTAGAGAACATCAGCTGTACACCAAGCTAAGTAAGTGTTCTTTCTATCGGAGTAGAATCCACTACTTAGAACATATCATATCTGAAGAAGGTGTTTCAGTAGATCATGAGAATATAAGATCTATTATGGAATGGATGACACCAAAGAATGTATCAAAACTAATATCTTTTATGGGTTTAGTTGGATACTACCAAAGGTTCATTGAAAGGTTCTCAAAGATAGCTCATCCTATCACATCTTCATAGAGGAAGGGTTTGAATTTTGAGTGGACTCCTAAGTGTGAAGATATTTTTCAAAGACTTAAGGAAATGCTTACCAATGCACATGTTCTGAAGATTGCATATCTTGATGGAAGCTTTGTTGTGTGCACAGATGCATGTAAGAAAGGAATTGGTGGAGTATTCATGCAAGATGGACATGCAGTGATCAATTATGAATCCAAAAAGTTGAAGGAACATGAGCACAACTATGCCACTTATGACTTAGATCTTGAAGCTATCATTCATGCCTTGAAGATGCAGAGACATTATTTGATGGGCAAGAAGTTTGAGTTAAGAATTGATCATGATGGTTTGAAGTATTTGTTTGAACAACCTAATTTGAATGCAAGACTAAGAAGGTGGATGGAATTTTTATGTGAATATGAATTTGACATCAAGCACATCAAAGGTAAGGAGAATAAGGTAGTTGATGCACTTAGTAGGAAGATACATGTGATGCATATAGTATCTATTATCACTAGTACACCAGATTTGAATGATAAGATCATTGAAGCGAATGTTACAGATGAACACTATCAACGAGTAAAAGAAGGATTGCAACAATAGAAAATACTATAAAAATTTGATAAGTATAAGTTGGAAGAGAATGGAATTCTCATGCATAAAGGTAGAGTTTATGTACCCAATTTTAGAGATATAAGGAAGATGATTATGAAGGACATTCGGGTTATTAGAAGATAGTAGCGATAGTGAGGAAGTAGTACTGTTGGCCAGGGATGAAGAATGATGTTGCAGAGTACATAGCTAGATGGATGGAATGCTAGAAGGTTAAAGTTGAACATCAATATCTAGTAGGATTGTTACAACCATTATTGATACCTAAATGGAAATGGGATGTAGTGACAATAGATTTCATCACAATTTTTTCTAAGACGAGATTGCAAATTGATGCTATCATGGTTGTGGTAGATAAGTTAACTAAGTAAGCTCTCTTTATTCCAGTAAAGACAACTCACATGGTAGCTAACATTGTAGACATTTACATGAAAGAGGTTTCTAGGTTGCATGGAATTCCGAAAGCTATAGTGTTAGATAGAGATTCAAAATTTACTTCTAACTTTTGGAAAGGATTGTTTAAAGGGTTTGGTAAAAGTCTAGACATGAGTGAAAAATAACACCCTTAGATAGATGGTCAGATAGAAAGAGTTAATCAAGTGATTGAAGACATGTTAAGAATGTATGTGATGGATCAACCATCCAAGTGGGAATATTATGTACACTTAGTAGAGTTTGCATATAATAATAGATATCATGCCTATCTAAAGATGAGTCCTTTCGAGGCTATGTATGGAAGAAAATGCAATACTCATATTAGTCGGGATAATCCAATAGACAAAATCATTGTTGTACCATAACTATTGAAGAATATGGAGGATCACATGGTTAAGATCAAGAAGAATATGAAGGCATCTAAAGGCAAACATAAAATCTATGCAGATCAGAATAGGACTGATAGACAGTTTAAAGTTGGAGATCATGTCTTTTTGAAAGTCATGCCCAAGAAGAGTTCCTTGAACTTGGGGAACTGTTCCAAGTTAGCTGATAGATACTATAGGACCCTTTGAGATCATAACTAGGATAGGGCCTATTGCATATGAGTTTGCATTACCTGCTTGCATAAAAGTGCATAATGTATTTCTTGTCTCTTTGTTGAAAAAAGTATATACCTGATGCTAATCATGTGATTGATTGGAATGTGATTCAGGTGGAACTAGAAGGGGATTTTTCAGTATAGCCTGTTTCCATTTTGGGTAGCAAGGTCAAGCTACTTTAGAATCAAGAATTTAAGCAGGTAAAGGTCCAATGGAACCACTACAGTCCTGAGGATGCTACTTGGGAACTAGAAGATGCTATGAGGGAATCATACCCTCACCTATTTTGAAATTTTGTGTTGCAACATGTATGTTATAAATATGCATCGAGTATGATGCATTGTTTTAATGGGAGGGGGATGCAATACCCCAGTTTTTAAGCCCCAGACTTATGATTATTTGTTTGTTAATATGACTATGGACTTTGGAATTATTATTATTGTTGTTATTTTTATTAAATTAAATAAACAAATAGCTCAACAGAGACAACTAAAAGAGTATGGGAGGACATGGACTCCACAGTGTGAGGGGGAATGGGTACATTCCTAGCACTTTAGATCTTGTTTTTATTCATCCTAGTTCATATTTGCACCTTGGTGACTTTTAGAGTTGTTGGTCACCCAAACATTGTACAACAGACCCTACTTTTGATTAGTTTGGCATATGGATTTACTATTGCACCTTATTCATGCCTTAGTGGGACCCCCTTTCCTAATGCACCCTCCTTGGATGAAAGATACTATTTTGTGGGCCTTGATTGCACTAAGGCATCCTCTCCCTAGATTCTAGGAGCTGTAAGCTAGATTTTAGCTTCCACCTCCTTGATTTTTGCCTCCATCTCCAAAAGTGCACCCTTGCTCCCCAAATCTAGCCGGAGTTCCCTATGTTTGTGTTTATAGGTCATTAATGATCCTATTGGAACCACTCTTTCATCCCTCATGAATAGTGTGTTCTTATGCTCCACTCCTTGGTTTTGGTAACTCATCCTCACGGTGCTAATCCAGGAAAGAGAATATCCTAACTAAGCCACCACTCCACTAATTTGAGTTAAGCTTCCATTGTGAAACCTAACCTTACCTCTCTCTAATTCGAGTTGATTCCCTTGGGTTAGAGTTAGCCTCCTTGTGCTATAAAATCATGTGCTCTCTCCTTGTTGAAGCTAATTCCCGAGCTTTGGATCACTTGAATTGTGTTATCCCACTATGTTGTGAGTGTTGATAGTATTGAGATTGTGTTGGGACTTAGTGTTTGTTGTGGGATTCTATCAGAGATTTAGTCTAGTTGGATGATGCCTTTACTTCCTTGAGTTCACTCTACTAGTCCAGGTTCTCGCACAAGAATATAGGAAATGAGATGGTAATATCCTGAGGGACGAGTTAGGTGAAGGGAATCACATCCATATGCAGTGGAGACAGACATGAAAGTGGTAGTGGAAAGTATTGTGGTTTCTCGGAAGAGGAGTTTCGAGATTTTCTATACTGAGTGTGCCTCTACTAGTGGATCCATGGCCTTGGATCGGGGGTGACCTGTTCAAGTGAGATTCAACTTGACCATTTCTATGGATGGGTGGAAAGTTGTCCTATTGGAGCCAGTTGCCCTTTTTGAAGATAAATATTTTCTCATATGTTTATTCATGTCATTTTATTATGTTTATGTGCCAGTGGAAGCTGATTTGTATTGTTTTTATGTTCATGAATTGTATGTAAGGAATTGTATGCAAGATTGATGGCTTTCATATATTATAAATACAGATTTCTATGAACCTTCTCTTCCATCATTTCTCTTCTTTCTTAGGATTCAAATGGTTGTAGGTGGCAACCATCCTTTCTCTTCTTTCTTATGATTCGAATGGTTGTAGGTGGAAGCCATGCGATTCGATGTATTATGCATATAGATGGTTGTAAACAACAACCATAAAAACATGTGGTATTAGTGTTGGATGGCTATAGTTAATGATCATAAATCTGATTTGTATTAGTGACTGATGGCTGGAGGGAGGGCAACCATAAAGTCTTATTTTTACTAGTAAAATATGGTTGTAGGGGAAAACCATGGGATCTAATTTTGAAGGCTATAGATGGAAGCCTGTGGCTTTATTTTTTCCATGGTTGTCTGGACTATAGGTGGTAGCCTATGGATGTGTCCTTAATGTTGCTATTACTTACTATTAAACCAATTAGCACACTCATAATAGATCTAATATCCTCATATCGATATACAAGTGGATGTTAACAACAACAATTAATTATTTACAATCATGTTTTCAATAATATTACAATCCAATAATTACTATCAAGTACATGGGATAATTGTATTTTTTATTCATTATATGGTTACTGGAGATACCAATTATCATTCCTTACTCATGCACAATCAATGTTTACAATTACAACATAATTGCATTCAATAGTATGCACAGTGGGGAATGTTAGGCTTGAGTTTCATGCTTTTCATTTTAAAACGGGTAATTTTTTTTAATTTATTGGTTGTATGTCTTGTTGGCCTAACCTTAGAACTGTTAAAGTTGCAGCATCACGAGTCATTATCCAGGTCAATCTTGTGTGTCAATATTGATCATTGTGTGTCGAGATAGTGCCTTATAGGAGCCTGAGTTGGACTCAGGAAACTTGGAGAAGAATCTTGAGTTTAACTCAAGAATGGTTAAGTTTCATGTGTTGAGTCAAGTGCTTTGTATGTCAAAGTGATGATGTTGTACAGTCTTGCTAGTAAAGGCTAAGGTCTTGTGTGTCAATACATATTCTCATGTGTTGAGGTGATGCTTTGCATGTTGAAGCATGTATGGTGTGTGATGTACTACTAACCATGGTTGAGCTATTAAGTCTCCCCTAGGGACTGGCCACCCCTAGGGTGAATTACTTTAGCATATATCCACTTGGAACGATAGTAGGACAATATGATCACATCATTGAGAAAATCTCCTTAGTTTATTTGGTAAGATAATTAAGCTGACACATGTGGATCATGAAGATAAGACAAGAGATAAAGATAAGATGTGATAGTATATGAGAGATTTCAAATTGCACATAAAAGAATTAATTAAGAGAGAATTCGAATTGTTAAACTTCAGTAAATCAAAGGAGAACTCGGATTGATCACTATAGTGATGTGACCAAGAAAGATTAGTTAAGAGAGTTAACTAAGTGATACAAAGGAAGATATAGTTAACTAAGTGTTATTGCACGATGGCACTTAAGTTAGCCACCTAACTAAGTGGGAAAACTTTCAGTTAAGGGGCGGTTTCATCCTAAGAAACCGTTCAGTGAGTTAATGCACTGCATGAGAATTGGGGCGCACTTCTTCATGCAAGTTTGATGCATCCATATGGAGGGAAAGTTCATCTTGAAGTCAAAAGACAAAAATAGAATCTGATGCATGTGAATAATGTATAAATATGTTATACAAGATTGATGAATTTAATGTGAAGTGAATTCTCTTCTTCCTTGAAGGAAAGGCGCTTCTCTTTGTGTAGGATATTATTTTGAGTCTCTCTTCTTTATATTTATCTTGCTCCGTAATTTCACCAGGGATGCTTGATGTAAAAGCCATTCTCTACTACCTTTCAATATACTAAGGAAAGTTTTGTTGGGGTTTTCTCCATCAATATAGAGGGTTCCCCTAGGGTAAATTCATGTGTCGAATGTGATTGCTTATGTGTGTCATTGTTACTTGATTTAAAGTACTATTGCATTTCCAAATTAAAAATTAAAAATTAACAAGATAACCTTAATCCGCTGTGCTATAATAGTCTTATCCTTTTTCCCTAGGCTTCCTAGTGCCTCTGGCCTTAGTTGGGTCAGGGACATTACAAATGGAAATGGTTTTTTTGCAATGATATATTGAAATTTTAATGTATATAAAATGATAGCCTTATTGTCAATAAAAAAACATTTGATTATGCAACAATCCAAAGTCGAAACCTAGTCAAATATCCAAGCACAAAGTCAATTCTCCAACCTTTTAACAATAATACAACATTTAGAAATGTCAATAAAGCGATGTTAGTGAAGTTTTTTTGTGTGTTACTACAAGTTACATGGCCAAAAATGACATAAATGATTTATGTCGAAATTAACGTTGTCTTTCCTTTTCCTGATCCCTTCCAAATAAGGGTGAAGGTTAAACACAATACAATTTGTCATTGTATTGTAGATGAAGGAGCCTCTATTAGTATTTTATTTATATATGATTGGATAGGTTTGGGTTCTCCCAACCTTGTGTCGACTGTTAATCAAACATTGGATTTTGATAGAAGACCTAGTGCAACTTTGGGATTTCTTCCTTAATTCCCTATTGCATTAGGTGGGAACTTTGTCTCCATCGATTTTATGGTTATAGAGGGCTTCATGACTCCAATATGCTCCTTGGGTGTGATTATGTCTATGCTATGAATGTTTTGGTGTCTATGATCTTTTATGTGATGTATTTTCCTCACAACAGAAGCATTGTCACTATTAATAAACTTGCATATGTTGTTCCTCTTCATTACCTGCCTTTAGACCAAGTATACCCTTTGTCTATTCCTGGTGTTTTGGTAGACACTACCCTGCCGCGGGTGAATTATGTGGCCTTATATCCCTTGTGTCCAATTTCTACTGAGAATAAGCCTCTCTATTCATGCTTTCTTTCTTGGGACTTGGTTTTGACACTTGACCAGGTGATCCATCCAATGGGGGCATTAGAGATTTCCCTCCACCCTATTGGTCCAAGTGAATGTTTTAACATGTGTTCTCTTTGGTATGACATCCTTCCATCAGCTGAATCCCTCATGGAGGATATGATACAGTTTGACATTCCTTTGGATATTTACGTCCTTTCCAATGATCATCTCCCTAGATTGGATCTAGTCGTAATCAAATCCATCCCCGGTTTTCCTTTTGAGTCAGATCTCACTGTTTGTGGATCCTCACACATTAGCAATTTTGAGTCTTTACACTCCACTATTGAGATGCAAGTTGGTCTTCTTGTGGAGTTTTATTTTTTTAGTAGATTCTTCGACTCCCATGATGATTAGTCTATTCCCATCGACTCCATTATTGCTTCCAGCTTCAATGTTCCTCATGAGTTTGATCTTATTAATTCTAGGTCCTTAATTATTGGCGCTCTCGAGTCTTCGTTGGTAGACTTTGCCTTGGTAATTAATACTGTTGGAGACAATGAAGTTATAAGTACCTCTACCAAAGTGACCCATATAAGATCTTTCCTTTCATATTTTTTAGATATGATCATGGTATTCTTGTTTCTTGGAGACAGGAATTTCAGCTGGAGTCATGGTTGTGTAGGAATCATTCTTTGCATGTTGCTTGATTTGATTAGGTATCTTTGGAAACTTGCTTATAGGTTTAGGCCTCCCCTCCATTATGATGCATTTGAACCTTTTGTTGCCCAAATTTTCCATAGGGTCAAACCTATTGGATATTGGTGTGTCAACAATCTTTATCTGCATTTTGCACCATTTTGATAGAAGAGCCTACTTAACATGGGAGGCCATAGTCAGCATCCTCTTTCCATTTTGGTGCCCATGCCAAGATTTTCTCATAGGATTGGGATCCTTTATAGTTTTACCATGAAATTGAAAAGAAGTCACATGCCTCTTTTTCTCATATATTTCTAGCCATTCCCTATAAGGCTCCCATTTTTGTTCATCTTGCATTTTCCTTTGCTCATTGCTAATTGCACAACTATGCCTAATGCTTCGTTGCAACTTTCATATTTCCATTTCATTCATCATGTTGCACGTTACTTGCATCCATTGAATTTACATTTTGGACTATATCCTTGGAAGAAACATGTTGACGAGTGTCCACCTCTTTCCCAACACCTTTTTGCATTTTGTTTTGCATAGGTCATTTCTCATTTCTTTAGCTGTAATATAGCATTATTTTATTATTTTTCAAGCTTTTATAATATGAAAAAGACAAAAAATCAAATATTCCAAAAATATGGATGGGAAAGAGTCAGTTCTTACTTATTTTTGGAAGCATTCTTGTCACCCTTAAACAAAGCACATTGTCTTGAGATTTTATTTCACCATATTGGGTATGGTATGACTTTTAGGAAGTTGAACTAGTTTTTGCATTTATACTCCACCGACTGGTTATTCTTCCAGTCATTATGGAGATTCTATTGATGTCTCACATGTCACAGTTTTACGTTTATGTTAGTTCTAGAGTCTATGCTTCCTCGGTCATGTATTGTGTCATGTTTTTTGTTTAAGGGAATTTTAACCTATGATGGCTACTCCTCAGAACTCTTGAATTTTGTATGTCGACCTTCTTGTATGTCAAGCATGTTTCAAAATCAATTAGTTTGTCCATGTCCTTTCAAATATTTGGCCTTATACTACTACCTCGTGTTGGATGATGGGGGATGCCTTAATTCCCTCCTTCCAACATATCACTTCCCATCGAAATCATCTCATTTTCTCTAGGATTGATTTCTAGCGTCTTTTTAGTATCTTGGGACTTGCAGTTATTACAACTAAAATATTACCATCATGAGACTCAGTGTAAACATCCCTAAAGTTTCCTTGACTAAGTCATTAACTTGGAAGAGATGTAGACCCTTTTATACTAGGTTTTGAGAGGTCGTCGCAGGTTATCCTCATGCAACCTGTGACGTCGCAGGTTGTCCTCTTACAGACTGTGACAATGTCAGTTAATTGACTAAAATAGCTTCTTCGAGCCCATTCTCGAAGCTAGATGATGTGTATCCCTATCCCTAGCCTTTGGGGAAGCTGGCATTCGGTTCCTAGCCTCTGTTGATGTATATGTAACTTCGGAATGTATTTCATCTGTGTATTTTATATATATTTATTGTACCCTTATAAGAGATGTGTTATTCCTCTATAAGGAAGTGTCGTCATGTGGATTGACAAGTGTCGCAAGTGTATGTACTTGCCGATGGGTTATTAGACCACCATGTGTGGGGTCGGCCCTGAAATATATATATTATAATGTGGATGTACCTAGATAGACAAGTCGGCCCCATAAGGTCACTGGGCAAACATATTAGTATAAATAGAGATCAGGTGATCTCTATTTTATATCATTCGGAAAAGTACATCTCTCTCACTCAGAAAGTGGCACACTAGTGAGAAGGAGGATCATCTGCTACTAGGAGACTATCTCAATGTATTTTGGTTGTACTTTGGTTGAGCCATTGCTCTCTCTATCTCTGAGGAAGTTGTGGGGTTTTTCACCTTAGGGTTTTGCCGACAGAAACTCTGTGTCTCTTGTCTCTTATGGTTTTGATTCTTGTGATGCTTGTCATACTTATTGTGATTGTCATGCATTGATATACTGTATATGTTATTCTCTCAGTAAAGATCCTAGAGTATTGTGAACTAATGCTCAAAATTCAACAGCCTCTTGGGAGGATCCCCTACCTCTCTCCTACCATATCTCAACCTACCCTATCCACTTAGTCCTATATAAGTGAAGTTCACTCCCATTCCAAGGGGAGGAAGTCTATAGTATCTATACGCTGGTGAAATTAGCTTAGGAGAGATCTCTACTCATCCTTGAGAGATCCATCATCCCTTTGGAGGCTTTGGCATTGGATTGATCAGAGAAATATTGCTACGTTAAGTCATTGGTTGTAATCTCTTCATCCTATGTAATTCCCTTTTAATACAGTAATATAAGTGCTTTCCACCAAATCTCATTGTGTTAATGATATTTTTGTTAGGATATTCCTATACTCCATCCTAGTCCCACCAGTATTTTGATCCTTTACATTTTCAGTCATGCATGCACTTTTAGGGTTTGCATGCATTTTGCATGCATCCCAGTTATCAGTCCAGCACCTAGCCCTCAGTTATCCAGCCCTCAGGAGCTTCTCACTATTCAGTTTTAGCCCTCCAGTTGCTTAGTGCGCCCTTCTTCATTGATTTTAGGGAGCAACTCGCCCTTCTTCACCTACCAGTCCAGTTGTCACTCAGTTACACTCAGTTACAGTCAGTTACAGTCAGTTACAGTCAGTTACACTCAGTTACACTTAGTTACTCTTAGTTACATTGAGTTACACTCAGTTACACTTAGTTACACTGAGTTACACCTACCAGAGTTAGTTTGACTGATGGTTGACAGTTACTTGAGCATTGATGACTCCACTAATGATGATGAAGACTTCCAGTTGCGCTCCGATGATCATAAGGACACCTAGTTGTGCTCCGATGACACTCCAGTGATCCTTTGATCACTCCATGAAGGCTAATTCGAATTGCCACCTTAGGCATTCAAATTCCTCATGCATTGTATTATTTATATGTCCATTTGTGATTAATAATCTAGTATGACCGAAGTATTATTGCTTCTATCTGAGTTCTACTGTACCATATTATTCTGTTGCTCATTATATTGCATGTATCACTCTTCTTCTATTTTCCTGCTTAATCATAATTACTCTTGTGAGGTACACATCATCTCTTAGATCTGCTGTGAGGATTTTCACAATTTTGTGTAGTTTGCTTACTTAACTGCTTACTTAGATCTATTATTGTGTAGGTGCATTTTACTATTTCTGTTGTTGTGTTGTCTTGACAGGTTTTACAGCTGAGATCTGAAGACCATCAAGCTTGGAGCAGTATTCAAGGAGAAAGGATCAGCGATATGAAAAGGTAAAGAATCTAGTTCCTTGATCGCTAATTAGATCTAGGAGAGTTATTTATATTCTGTCTCTATTTGTTCTAGACTCACGTTGAGCTAGGGAGATCAGGCCTCGAGTCCGCTCTTGGTAGATTGTCCGTCAAACAAATCTAGCGACCATACTGGGGAATACATTGTTTGTAGTTTTCAATTTGAATTGCATTTTCAGTTGATTTTCTTTTGCAAGCCATCTCTTTTTCCTCCTAAGTCTTTTTCACCATCAGATATTCACTTAGAAGAGTCTGTAGTCCTCCTATGAGTCTGTACTTACTATTTTCAAACCATTTTATTACTCATTGTGTGGAGATTTGTTCATTCTTGAACTTGGATCTCACCGATCGCACCTGGGTAGTGCAACCAGAGCATTGATTTGAACTCTGTTCTCTATCTTTTGGCTTGTCGTCGCAACCCATCCACTAGTGTTATGCAACATCGTCGCAATTACCACACTAGTAACCTATGACGGTCGCTCTGTGTATAAACATAGATTGCGTCGATCTGTCAAAATTGACATATGGGCATCCCCCTCCATTTTTTGATTTGAGTTTTGGTTTGGTGTACAGACCTCTCTGTGCTATAAGATCCAATCAGAGACCCTTTTGATCAGTGTGTTGAAAGTGTTTGGTTTTTGTGTGGGTTGTATTGGGCCTCATTTCTTAACAAGTTTCAGTTTTGTAGTGGTGGATACTTTTGTTCCCCCATCTTCATCCACTCGACCTTGTTATCCCTCCTCTCCTCACCTGATCTGATCTTTGCATTAGATATGATCCCAAACTTCTTTTTTGCACTTGTCATTTAGCTTTGTTTGCTTTTAGCTGCTTAATTGAGTGTTTTGAAGTGTTTTCAGTTCATATGAGTGCTTCTCATTTTCTGAGATTTTCCTGAATGTTTAGAGTATTGTAAATCAACTTTCTTTTCAGTTTTTGTGCTTAAAAATATCATTGTTATCAAGTTATTATCTTGGCATATCATTGGAAAATTAAAGGTGCATCATTTTTACTAATTTTCAAGTGCATTTGGAAATTGTAGTAGGAATTGCTTCATGCATTGGAAATTGTCATGCATTAGTCTTTTGGAAAAGTTTGAGAAGAATTAATCATTTGTGCTTTTCAGGAATTATGAATCATTCATTTTCTTGAAAAATTCGAATGAGATCAAGTTTTTACAAAAGTAATTCCATGTTTGAAGAAATTGTATGCATTCTTGATTTTTTATGCTTTTAAGCCATTGTAGTGAAATCGAAAAGTTAGAGTGCTCTAGATAGGAATTTTCACTCTTTTCATCTCTTAAAGTTTTGATTCGAAAAGAAAAAAGAAAATGTTTGGATTTAGTTGTCATGCTTGTTAATTTTTTGAGTTTTGCTTTAAAAAATGGAAAAAAAAACGAAAAGAGTATTTTTTTATCGAATTTGGTAGATTTTGGGATTGTGTTGCATTGTGTTGCTTTGGAAAAATCATTTGGAAAGAAATTTCTCCCTCCCATACATAGAGTTCATCAAAAGAAAAGTACATTTTTTTGCATGTAGTTAGGGCCTGCATTATGTTTACGATTATGTACTCACCTCATGCATTCACCTAACCGTCCAGATAAAATTACGGTAGAACTAGGGTAAAATTTTTAGTAACTTGTGTGTTAAGTTATAGACGTGTTCCGGCGTCGTAAAACGTGGCAGCTGTCGTTATTTTCCAGCATTGTATTCTGGGGTATTGTAGTCTTCCACGTACTTATCGATACATCGAAGCTATTTCACGTACCAACCAGGTATATCGAAGCTCTTTCACGTACCCACCAAGTACTTCGTGTACTTGGCGTATATTGAAAGGTGTTTCATGTACTTGGCGTATATAGAAAGTTGTTTCACGTACTCGGTAGTATATAGGAAGGTCTCGTGCCGTACGGTTGTGCATTAGACAACACCACTATGGATTTGAGCTCCCACTTACCTTGAGTATATCGGGAGACACCATTAGGATTCTTGAAACCAATTGAGTTAACCTTTTGGCCGTCTTGGCAGAGCAATACACCGAGAACAACACTCGGGGAAATTACTACGCACATAATGTCCAGGTAGTCGGGTATTCAGGCAAGGGTATGGTCCCAATCCTCCTTGTCACGTTTTACTGTTGGAACCTGCGGTATACAATGATTTGCAAAGCCTTGACAATCCTGTGAGGTTCCAGACTTTTGAATCCACTCTTATCACATAAGTTTGCTTGTGGCCTTAGTTTGTGTAGGATTTTTTTGGACTGTTTTTCTTTTGTTTAGCTTTCCCTAGGAGAAAATTTTGTTTCAGTCACTCTGTCTGACTTTCCTTGGAGAAGGACCAGTAGGATTCAGAACTTGCCCCCCGAATATCCCCTTAACCAGGAGGTAATTTTGAGGGTAAGAATGGACCCACAAGCCACGGTCGTGTCACCTGAAGTAGAAAACCCTACTTTGAATGTTGGTGCACATATGTTTCCTCCAGATTCACCTGCCTCCCATCCCCTGTAGGGTGAAGAGGCACAAACTTCTACTCCATAAGACTTACCTCCCGTCTTTCTGGGAGAGCCTGGATCGGTGGAATGGTTAAATCCACCCCAGGACGACCCTGCAACAGTTGTTGGTCCAGCAACAGCTTATTGGACAACACCTCTAGGCCACATAATGGCCCATTTTTCCATCGCATCCCCACCTAGTTGGCCTACTCCTGAAGAACTCTTCGGACCCATTCGTGATTGCTTGGATCGATGACGTGTTAGGGGTGATGAAATTCAAAGACAAATTCTTTCAAGAAGGGTAGAAGACCCGACGTCACATTCTTACCAACCACTCCCAAGTCTTGTTTTATCTTATGATTCACTGGAATCATCCACGCAACACGCGACCACTTCTGAACTTGTTCAACCATTATCTCCTGCACATACACACCCTAGACATGAGGCCAGTTCTATACCTCCAACGATCCAACCTGTTGAAGGACAATAATCCAACACACCTGTTACTACCACGGTTACATTACCCATTCCTTCCCCACCTCAAAACTCATGGGGAGGATACTCTTTACCCCCTACCTTCCTTACCGGTAATGTTAATCCTACGGTAGATAGTCAACAACCCGTGTTGGGTCAACCTTTACTTAGTGGTCAGCAAGTTGTTGCTGACCAGTGCACCCAAGGACTCCGTGGTTCGGGAGGGATACAAATGATAGGACAACGCAACTGGCTTATGCGCTTCCTCTTCACAACATAACCATTGAACACTTTTCTTAACACTTAATCATTCATCTACTACCTTAGATTATTTAGCTTTATGACAATTGCAAGTGGACGAAACATACAATGCTGCGCGCACCCGGTGCTGCGCGTCCAAGAGTTACACAATCCGAACTCTACATACACATGTGATTATTCAACGAACTGATACTTTCATAGACTTGGAGTACTGAGTATTCAACATTCATTCATTCCCGCAATACTTAACATATCAATCCCATCTTTCTCCTATGGCGAATACATATAAAAGAATTAACACACCAACTAATAAACGAGAAGCCAAGCATCCAATGTAAGCAGATAGGTAAAAGCAAACACAAGAACAATCACACTACACAGTATTTGACGTGGTTCACCCCCAGGATGGAGGCTACATCCACAAGAAATGTTGTTATATTAGCCTTTGGGAAGGGTACAATAGTTCTTTGTCTGCGCACTCAGCTTGCGGACTCTCTTCTCTCTCAGTCGGCCTCTGCGCACACAGCTTGCAGAGCCTTTACAAAATGTTCCTCACAAATATTTATCACCTTAATAATGAGAACAACACAAAATTAAGAGTAACAGTAACCCGAAAGATCAACAATGAAGATTCACCCTTTCCCATACAAAATATGCCTTACTTATAGATCATGCCCGTAGGTCATGTCTTTACAATTCGAAGGCTAAAACCCTTAGGTTTACAAAACTGTCATGGTTTTCCCTTAACCGGACTGTTAGCTTCTGGTAGCGAATATTCCATCGTGGCCGCCTTCAGCGCATGCCTCACGCCTCTATCGGCCTTCCTCTTGCACGCATGCCAACATGTCACTTTCACCGAGCCGTTCTTCCTCTAACGGTCTCGTGCGACTGGTTTAGGTAGTGGTTCTTTCGCATGTACGACCAGTCGCTTTCTTCCGCTTCTGCTCCTTACCCGTCGCCTGGCATTCTTGGAGCATCTTTACCAAAAGTAGACTTCCGACAGTCTAACCGGAATCTTGTGTTGTCTTCCGTCCAACACTCTGCTTTTCCAAATCCACGTAGACTGGACACATCGCAGTGCTGTCTCTTCACAGCACTGATCTTCGTAGCTCCTCCGATGCTGCGCTGCGTGCTACTTCGCAGCATCCCAAAAAATTATACAAAAAATGTTCTAGCTGAACTGCACTCAGCTCCGCAGTTCCAAAAATCCTTCTTGCTCAAAATGCCCCACTTGGGCCAGGCCCAACAGGCCCCTAACACTTACATTTGGCTTGTCCTCGAGCCACCTGGAACTTCTCCAAGCTGTTTCATCACCTGCGGAGATAGCTTCGTAGCGAACTCATTATATGTGACAATGAGCTTTTCGATTGCCTCCTTCGTGTCTTGCTCAACTTGCTTGATTGTCTCCAACATATCAGGTGTTATCTCATCGTCGATCTAGATTTTCACCTGTTCTTGATTTTCGTGCAATTCCTTTAACTTCTCCTCGATCTCCTGCAAGATCGTGCTGGCGTCCTCCAGTAAGGGTTGCGACTTGTCTCCCATTTCAGTCTCTTTTTCTCTTAAGGCTTGCACTTCTTTCTTAAGGGCATTGATTTCTCTGTACTTTTGAAGCCTGTCTCTTGGTAGTAGGGCTTTCACTTCTGCATCCAACTGTTCTAGTGCTGCTTCCTTGTCTTTCACAATGTTCTTTACTTGTAGCAACCCTGGGTCCGCTTCGAGGGCGGTGAATGCCTTTGACGCCGCTTCTAATAGACTCTGGCACTTAGCCACTTTAGCAACAATACTCTCTGCTGCGGACTTCACTTCCCTTTCTCTTAACTGCTGCTGATTTGGTGGGGTCCGTGGGTTGGTCTATGCTTCCAAGGCAGCATATCTTGCATCTCTGTCTTAATACTGTTAACTAGTTCACCAATCTTAACAACAGTGTCCGCGGGGTCTACCTGCACTTCAAATTCTTCTATATCATCTGCGACCGCAGTGATCGTGGACTCTAGTATTTTTCGATGATCATGCTCATCCTGTAGTTCCATAGCTCTCCGCGAGCTAGACTCCTCCAATTGCTTATTAGCTGCTTGTAGCTCAGCCTGACCCTTCAGCGTGTCAGTGGTTCTTTCATGCATTTCTTCCACAACCTGCAGATGCAAGTAGTGTAGACTAGGCAGTGGTATCTTTGCAAGCTCGAGCTCCACACGCTCGATGTCCTTCGTGTCCAACACTATTGGTTCTGGAAATGGTAGCCTTACCATTAATGGATTAAGATGGAAGATACCGAACTTTGCAGGAACGGTCATAGTTAGCTACGGCTCCTTCTGCTGGGAAGTTCCTCTCGACTTCCCTTCGGACTCTGAGTCCAGCAGCAGGGGTAATCTCTTGTGGACTTCTTCAATTTTCTCTATGATCCCCTGCAGCATAGTCAGATTCATCTACATACTTTTCTGAATTGGTTTGTCCTATTTCTCCTTCTTAGTTATCAGATCTTCCATCTGTTCTGTGACCTTTGTTGCAATTGTTTCATAATCCTCATCGTGGAGGACTGCGTCTGACTGGCTCTTATCAGATTTCTACTTCTTCCGCGCTCCCTTTTTCTGTCCTGGGCTCTCAGGTTCTTTCCTTTTCCCCGTCTCCTTTTCTTTAGTGATAGGAGATCAAATAGGTTCGTCCTCGGCGGAGTCGCTTGCGACATCTACAACTTCCACTCGGAACATGGCAGGCCATTCCCTCATGATATTATCAATATCATCTTCATACATGTGGTAGTTTCCTGCAAACCATTCCACGTTCCTCTTCTGTGCTTTGGATGAATGATGAATACTATGCATGTCAGCATAAAAATCAACAATGCGAATGTATTTACTCGTTACCTGCTTTGATATCCGCGACATGCTCAGAATTGCTTCGCACAGCTGGCTATAATATTGGTAGAAAACCTCAGATGTCGCGTGCTGTCTCTACGAGTTCATATTTTCCCAAAGGTTTGAATAGCAGGCTCCTCTGCAGTCATTAGTATTGGTGATTACGCCAGCATAATCCTTCGGCTCCTTCCACCCTATGAAGGTGATCAACACAATTATCCATGTATAGTGGAAATTTACACCATTGATCTGTGTGTCATTTAGTTTCTCCAGGAACTTGTTCAACAAGTATTGGCACCAGTTGAACTGCTCGCCCTCCAAGACCGTAGCGCCAAGCAGTACTTCGCCTGCAGGTACCTCTAGTGGCCTGCATTTTCTAAAAATCTTGCCGGCTAACAGCTGCGTGATAAACCTCGTTGCTTTATCATCTATTTATTCCATCTGAAAGCCCCTCTTTCCTTTGACGATAGTTTGAGTTTTCTTCATCTTTGCCATGACTTCTTTGTCCTTGCTTTTTCCTTGGAAAAACTGCTTCGGGTCTTTACCCCTTTTACTCAACTTGGTGATGCGGTGGATAATGTCAATGGTCAGGTTGACATTGCGGTCAAGCCACAAATATCCCTGGTGAATGCGCTCCATCAGATTTCGCACCACAACGTTCAACTCCGACGATCTGTCAAAATGCGGGAGTCTGAGCAAATTGAGCAGTCCTGACTTAACTACTCCCACTAACTAGCTTTCCGCGACCAAGGTGAGGTCGCCCTTTACATATTTCTTCCAATACACGTACTAGTCGGGATGGAACTGTGGGAACCTTGGTACATTGGGCTCCTCCGTCTGCATCTGAAGCAGATCATAGTCTTCCCACTTACATTCTGGAATTTTACCCAGCAAATTTTTATCGACATCGACGTGCTTTGATATGGGTGATAGCGGGATGTCGTATTTTGCATTCTTTTGTAACTTGAAGACCGATGCGTCCAGTACACGCGGTGAGATATAATCTGGAGTCATTATCAGAGGTATCTCCTTATCGACTATCAGTGGCTTCTGCACTATCGAACCCATCTTTGGTATCTTCGTTCTCGGCCCCACTGGATCTTTTCCTTTGTCCTGCATTGTTGGACTGTGTCGAGGTGATCTTCTGGATGCTTGACCCTTTTCTATGATGACGGGCTTGGCTGGGGTTCTCATTAACCCTTTGATCCCTCCGTATTCAAATACTTTCACAGTCTCCTGGACCGTGAATTCTTCTTCATTGGAAGACCTCTCAGAAATCCATTGGACAACTTCCACAGGGTTTCATACAGCTTACTGAAAATAATTTGTAAAGTTGTGTGTGCAGGAAAATTCTAAGTGTCTGGTAATGCCTGCGAGTCTGAATGCAACATTACTTATAGGTGCAACTCACCCCCTCCGTGCCCCTTAATGACTATATGAGCATTAAATGCGGTATCCGTTGGACAAATCCGACAGATTCTTCGGTCCTTTCCTTCATAAACTCGTTCATAACAACTATCTGTGCGTTAAATGCCCAAGCGGTCGTTGGAAAATTACTATATAACGACTACTTTTCCGACTTGCAATGTAACGGCTATTTTTCTGGAGTGTTTCATCGAATTGCGGGACAGGTCATCATTGCTCCTGCACAGTTACTTCGCGGTGCCTGATTTCTTTCATCTGAACTTAACATCTTTCCTCATTCACTTGATCTTCGCAATTGCCTTTTGGACTTCACAACTACGTGGTTCCTCTTTTTTTTTTTGGCACAGCGGCACATCTTAATAGTGCTGTGCGGTATATACAGGTTCCTCATCATACATTGTGTACAGACTCTTTCCCATTTCTAGTGCCCAATTTCAATTGTACGTGGCACTTAGAAATTCCCCTCTTTCCGATCATCATAGGTTCTGCGAAGCAGGACTATCCTGATAGGGTTTTAGTCTGCTCCCATTAATTAAACCAGGAAAGTTATCTCCTGCTAATGTGGCTAACGGAACTGCGCCACCATTAGTTACATGTAAAACAGTATATGGACCAAGCCAATGCATTTTAAACTTTCTAGGAAATTTCATGAATTTACTATCATATAGGAGGACTAGATCACCTACCTGGAAAGACTTGTTCTTCATGTGGTGATCATGCCATGCTTTTTCTCTTTCCTTATGCACTTGTTGGTGGAATCCTGCGATGAAACGATCCTCCTCTAGACCAACCAAATGTAGAATCCTTTCTTCTAGTGCGTCGCGATCTTCCATTCCTGTGAACGCAGCTATTCTCAAGCTGGGAACAATGTACTCCATAGGCATAATGGCTTCCTGTCCATAGGCCATCCTGAATGGTGTATGGCATGTCAAATTCTTGCATGTGGTCCTATATGCCCATAACACAGCGGGAATGCGCAGGTCCCAATCATCCCTATTCACATTGCATACCTTGGTTAGCGCATTCTCCAGTACTTTATTGAATGCTTCAATAGTCCCATTCGCTTGCGGATGATAAGGTGTACTTCGCTGATGATGAATGCATAATTCTTCTATCAATGCCTCAATGGTTCGGTTCAAAAAGTGAGTGCCTTGATCACTCATCAAAATCTTTGGGCATCCAAGCCTTGTAAGGATGTCTTCAAATATGAACTGCGCTGCAGTACGTGCGTTACAGTCCTTTACTGGCTTTGCTTCTGCCCATTTGTTGAGGTAATCAGTAGTAGTAATAATGTACCTTGCACCAGTTCTCTTTCCGGTGGGTTTATAGGTCCCACAAAATCAATTGCCCATTTCTCAAATGCCTGTAATGTCAACTATGGATTCAATGGCATCTCGTCTCTTCACGATGGCCTTCCCGTCCTTTGACAGACATCGCAGCTCTGGCAATGTTCTTTTGAATCCTTTTGAATGGTAGGCCACCATAGCCTTGCCTGCCGTATCTTCTGTGTAGTGGCTCTTCCTGCATAGTGACCTGTTGCTGCTCCTGAGTGTGCATCTGCTAATATGAATGGCTTCTCATGCTCCAACACACACTTGCGCAGTACTTCATCCAGTCCCAATTTATATAACTGACCTGCGATAATGGTGAAGTCTGTTGCTCGCACTACCAACTGCTTGTTTTGTTGCGTAGTGAACTCCATGGGTGCTAATCCAGTAGTTAAGAAGTCTATGATGTATTTATAATAATCATCAGCTATCTGGATAGAAACCAACTGCACGTCTGGCAGATTGTCTTCAATATTGGTAGGCTCTTCTCTTGACTCGATCCTTGACAGATGATCAGGTCCCAAGTTTAATCTGCCAGGTTTAACTACTATTTCAAAATCATACTCCTGGAAGAGTAACAACCATCTGCAGATTCGCCCCCCTATCACTGGCTTGTTGACTAGGTATTTCAAAGCAGAATGGTCAGTGAATAGAGAAGTGCGCACCCAACAAGTAGTGCCTGAACTTCTGCATTGTGTAGACCATAGTTAGGCCTTCTCTCTCAGTGGTGGTATAATTATTTTCTTCAGATGAGAGATTCCTGCTCGAAAATGCGATCGGATGGTCAATACCTCCCTCTCCTGGTTTTGCTAAGACAACTCCCAATGCTATACATGACACATCAACATGAGCATGGAATGGCTTCTCCTAGTCTGGAAAAACTAGGATCGACGCAGTGACCATTTTCTCCTTCAAGGTGTCAAACCCTTGTTCACACTTTGCGTTCCAAATGAACGGTGCATCTTTCTTCAGAAGCTTCTCCATTACTGCGGTTATCTGCGCATACCCTTTTATGAACTTCATGTAATAATCGATATGCCCCAATGTAGTGCGCAACTGCTTGACTGAATTTGGTGTCGGCAAGTTTACAATGACTGTGATCTTCGCAGGATCAACCATCAAGCCCTGTTTGCACACTATATGTCCTAACAGAATTCCGTAAGGTACACAGAAAATACACTTCTTCAGGTTTAGCGACATTTGATGCTATCTGCACTTCTCTAGCATCAGTCTCAGATTTGCGCAATGGTCCTTCAGCAACCCGAACACTGTCCAATCATCGAAATAAGCTTCTAAAAACTTATGCATGAAGTCTTTGAATGCTGCGACCACAACTCTGGAAAAGATGGCAGGCACGTTCTTCAGGCCAAATGGCATGACTGTGTACTGGAACAACCCCCATTCGATGGAAAAAGTGGTCTTGTGTCTATCCGCGGGATCAATTCTTATCTGATGGTATCCCGAAAAACCATCCGTAAAGGAATAGGCCTCATTTGCTCCAACATTATCAAGCACCTCATCAGTAAAGGGAGTAGGAAATGGGTCGTGCATTGAAGCATCGTTCAAGTTTCTGAGATCCACACAAATCCTGATCTCACCTTTTGTTTTCTTATCCTAGAAAACCATAGGGCTTATCCACTTAGACTCTTCGTCTGGATCGATGATCCCTGCGTCGAGCATTTTATCAAGTTTTTCCCTGACTCATTCTTTATATCACGGATTCAGTCTATAGGGTCTCTGCTTAACAGGTTTTTCTCCTGGATTAAGAGGTTCTTCATAACTCCTAAGTCTCCCAAAATACCCTTCATCTTTGTAAACTTTGTTGGGAACAACTCCTGATACTCATGTAACAGGTCTGCGATCTTTCCCACGGTCTGATCATCACAGTAGTCTCCAATAGCTGCAAACTTTGGCTCTTTGCTGGTGCCAATGTTCACTTTTCTCTTTTTCACAGCTCCACTTATATCTGGGATTTCTCGCGGAGGTCCCTCTACCTCGCACGCACCTTCTGACTCAGGTATCTTAATGTTGCGCGGGTCCTCCTCATCACTTCCTTCTTTTTCTTCAACCTCTTTGGCTAGGTTGTAACACTCCATGGCATGCTCTACCTGTTCATTCCATTCCGTCTGTAGGAATTCAGGTACGTTGTCAGCTCCAAAGAATTCCTGTAATATCATATTCTTATGTGGACATTCTGGTCTGAATATTCTTTCCTTAATAATCTGCAGCACATCGTTTATGGTAGGATTCTCATCCTAAAAAATGAAACTATTCTGGAAGTTTGCAATAAGAATAGACCAATCCGTAGTCTCCCTGCGCAACTCCATATCTAAGTACCACTTCTTTGGAATTTCTTCCTCCAGCGCGTGCACAAACAAATGCACCATTCTGTCTTTAGTCTCTCCTACCACGCTTGTGAACATACCTCAATATGCTGCTTTGGATCTGTCTGTCTATTATATTTCTCAAATGGTAGGGTAACCTTGTTAGCAAACCTGATCTGCATCTTAATTCTGCATTGATCCCTTGTGGTCAATGTCTGCTTATGCACAACCCTCCATCTGGGAGGTGTCTCGCGCGATGCCATATCTAATGCTGGTAAGCGATGTTCATCTGCAATTGCTGTAGTATAATCTTTGATAAAGGAATAAACATTAGAAAAACCATCATAAGTAGGGATTGGGATTACCTCCTTTCCAATCCAGCGCAGTGACTTTGTAACCTGCGCGCATCTCCTCGCAGATACTGCATGCATGTGGCTTTGCCAATTCTCCAGTCCTGCATCAGAGTCTGAAATGCAAGAGCTGTCGCATCTCTAGTTGAGTGTTCCATCCGCAGTAGGATTAATATAATCTTCCTGGTTCGCAGTCATCTTATTTAACGTTCAAACCGATGGCTTTCTTTAATCCATGGACTAAAGCTTCATATTCAGCAGTATTGTTAGTACAATCGAACTCTAATCTACAAGACAAGAAATGTTTGTTGTTTTCAGGATCAACTAGAACAAAACCAACTCCGGATCCTTCCTGAGTTTTGGAACCATCAAAATATAAAACCCAAAAAACATTATTTGATCTAACTAAGTTAGTATCTTTACCATCTAAGCCGGTGACTAAACTAACTATGTTACAGTCAATATCATTAGTCCGAGAAAAATGAAGGAGATCGGACTGTTCATCTGATTCATGGCTAACATTTTCTGATTGATAATTACCCGGCTCGATTTCTAAGAAATAATTCCCCAAGACCGAAGATGAAAAAGCTACAGCATCATTTTTTTCTTCTAGCTGAGTTACGTTCTGCTTCATGTGTGGTTCTCTTAGTACTTTAATTTGATTTTGACTATTCTGATATGGTAACCACAAGTGAGACCAGTCAATTGCAAAATAACCATTTAGTTTTGTAGACCAGTCTCTGCTCAAGATCAAACCATAAGCTTCAGGAATATCAACTACCATTATATCAATAAATTGACACACTCTAGGATCTGCTGACAACCTAATGAGTACATCTTTCATTTCCCCAATGACTTTAACAACAGTTCTATCTAGTTGAATAATCTAAGCTGGGGGTGGGATTGGCTTCCCATTAATCCTTTTGCAGATTGACAGTGGCATGACATTCGAGGAAGCTCCAGAATCTACCAAACAGTTATGCACATTGTGATTGAAAATTTCAAAAGTTAAAAGGAAAGGCAACATTTGAGATTTGGATTTCCTGCCAATACTAGCTTCATTTATTTCGGGATCTTCCTGATTATTTGCTAACGGAGTGCTAGATTGGGGTTCAAGAGCTTGTAGCATCTTCTTTTGTTGCTGAGGCAAACTACACATATCAAATATGGAAACATTTGCTTTTACTTTGTTTATGTCTTCAATTATATCATATCCCATGTCACATTCCTTTACAACTTTTGGTTGATTATCAATCTTGCTTGAAACTACTTTTGGTTGCTGAGTTGTTTCTACATTTGGTTGTTTGGTAGGTATTTGGTTAGCTTTGGGCCGTGGTGGAATAACCATGATGTGCCTTTTAGGTACTTCTTTGGAGACTTTAGGCTTGGACGTAGTCGAGCTTGGAATCGGATCAGTGATTGGACCTTTACTGCGAGTATTGATGTTTACAGCTGAGACCTGGCTCTCCTCAGGATCATCTTCAATTAACTCAATTAATGGTACCCAGTCCCATAACACCATAGTGGTGTCTGGAGCGGGTTCCTCTAGTTCGAGAGTCTGTTCTTCTGGAGGATTGTCTTGATCTGGAATTTGTGACTCCAACATTTGGTTCATTACCAAGCTCATTGAATTTATCCATTGCGGACAACTTTTTTCAGAGTGTGGTTCTTGATGAAAGGTACATAAATGTTCCATTCCTACTTCATTTAAATTCAAAACAGGAGAGTTGTTCGTAGGTGGATGAGGCTGATTGTTTTCTTCTCTTTTCTTGTAGAAAGGTTTGAAAGGCTTCCTAGATGTGCTAGCTTCCTTATCCTTTTCAAGATCTACAATTTTATTGGACAACTTTTGCATCATTTTGACTACATTCTCCATATCTACTGATGGTTCATCTTTATTCCTAGTAAGCAGCAAGGTGTTTTTAGTAGTTGTTGGCTTTGCTTCCACGTCTACAGAATGTTTAGCAATCTTGTTTGCTTCCTCCTCTACCTTCCTAGCTTCTTCGAAATTTTCTATTAAGGTAGTTTTCTTGGTTCTTTTGACAAACATTTCTATCGGAGGATCAAGGGCTGTAGTATAATATTCAATTAAGGATTCTTCAGTTGGTCTAGTTGCTGCACTAAAGTTATTTAATAATGTGGTGAATCTTTGGTTGAATTCTTGAACCTTTTCTTTCTTTTCTATTCTCATGGACAACAACTCTTTCATGAGTGTAGCTATAGTTTTCTGGTTCCCATATTTATTTAAAAAGCATTTTTCAAATTCTTCCCAATTGGATATCGAGCTAGCTTGTAAACTAAAGTACCAGGAAGATACCTTGGGCTCGAAAGTATAAGGAAAGAGTCTACATAATATATCTTCATGCTGCATGTTTCAAAGCCTCAGAGCTAAATAAAAGCTCTTAAGGTGATCTTCAGCAGAGATACCTTTCCCAAGATCATATTTAGGCAAGACTTTCTCAGGATTCTTAGACAGATTGTGAAAAGGTCCAACCAAATTTAATGCTCCTCTTGCTCTCCAGGCAGGTACAACCATGGCTCCACGTGGAGAATTAGGTGGATTATCGTGAGGAGAATGAGGTGGAGAATTCTTTGAAGTATAAGGTTCTTCAAGATCTAGAGGATGTAAGGTATCAACCTTACATTATTATCATATTTGATAATATATATTTATTTATATTTGAATTGATGATTATTACATTGAATTTACGCGGCTTTATACATATGAAGAGACACCATTAAACCATGTGTCATTCCAATGCCGACATTTACATATATTAATAATAACTAAACTAATAGATGATAATTTAGTAGTTGTAATATAATTTTGGTATATTACAAGTCATCCTGCTTTGAAAAGATTCGTCCACGAATCTTCTTATGCGTGTGCTACAACTGGAATTCTTGCCACGAATAACAGTGCCACGGTTTAGCAGTTCTTGAAATATTTGGTCACATTTCCATTCAAATCTTTTCATGCATATGATCTTGTAGATAAACACATAACAACTATATGGAGTATTCTTCTGAGCTTCTAATTTGATGGTGTTCTTTTGATCTTCTAATTTGATGTAGATTTCTGATATTTTTGCATGTTTTGATATGGTTTTCTTATATGTAGCAGAAACTACTAATAATGTACTTACTACCCTTGTCCGACGAACTTGTCTTTAGTTGTTCCTTGGGAACCTTTTGATATTGAAATTCTAGAACATCTTGAGTTGCGACTACTGGTAGAATTTTCATCTCTTCATTTGTCGCAACATCTTTTGGGTTTCATTCTTCTACGATATCATGATTAAGGTCATCTTTGACTCTTTTATTTTCATCCTTGCATTCTTCTACAACTTCAATTCTCTCATAATTGTTGTTAACATTAACTTTATTGATTTCATTGACTTCTACGACGTCGTCATTTTCTTTACAATTGATATTGATACTGTGATTGTCAATATCATCTTGATCTATCATATCCTTGTCTTCTACCTCTTTCGTTTCATCATCCTTGTTATCGTCTTCCTAAACAAGTCCTTGTTCTGGAGTTTCACTAGACAATTTTATAGATTTTTCGGCTGGCGTATTAATGTGCCTTACTTCCCTACCTTGTAGGAAGCCACAACGAACTTCTGGTAGGCGTGCATACTTTTTACTGAGTATCGTGTTTTGAGGTTTGTAGTTGGGATGCCTTTTCTTATCCCACTTGGTGTCTAGTGGTATCGATATTTTGTGAGGGGGGGTATAAGGAGTCGGTCGGCCAAGCTTCCTTTCCTTCCTGGAGGTAGTAGAGGTTTTATATTCATCCATACTTGAATATGTAGGAGTCGCAATAATCCCTTGTTCCTCTTGACTTGGTAAATCGAGAGTCACAGTTACTTATTCTGTTGTGGGTGTCGATCCCATCACTTCTTGACCTAACAACTCGGAAGTCATATTAACTTCTTCCTTTCTGGTTCTAGTCCCTTCTTCTGTCGTGAGTGTCGATGCAGACCCCAACTCTAATTGACCTGAGAACTCGGGTGTCAACATATCTTGTTCCTTTATGATAGGAGTCCCTTCTTCTGACATGAGTTTAGATGTAGTTTCCATCTTTTCTTGACTTGGGAATTTGGGAGTCACTGCAGCGTCTTCTTGATGTTGTGTTATCGTCAACTTCAATTCCTTGACTAATTTAATAATGTCTTCATATTCACTTTTTATTTCTTCATGTTGGTTTTTTATTTCTTTAGCCTCGATCCTTCTTATATCTTCCACTTCAATTCTTTTATCTCTTTAAGGTTTGTGGAATGGGCTAATAATGTTCTTATTAAAAGCCGAAAACATAGTGACTTCAGCTTAAAAATATTCCAAGGGGATTTTGAATTATTTTCCAAATTTTTTAAATGATAATAATAATAATAATTAAATAAAAATATTATTATTATTATGCATAAAACTATTATAGTTTTTTAATAGTTTTTATCTATTTATTTTTAATTATTATTATTATTTTTAATAATATTATTATTATAAAAAAAATAAAATTTCAAATTGGATTTGGATTAGGGTTTAAACCCTAGTGTTCACGTGGAAGTTACGTGGGAGAGCTAAAAGCGTTAGCTGGCGACGGAGGAAGGAGGGCCGGGGGTGGTGGGCGTAGGAGCTGGTGGCGGATAAGGTGTGGGGGGAAGCACGCTGGCTGCGGGGGCGTGGAGGAGGGTAGACGCAGCAGTGGAAGAGGCTGGTAGAGGGGAGCACGAGTGGAGGTCGTGGGAGGGAGCACGCAGGCGGCGTGGGCGCAAGGGATGTGGAGAAGGGCGTGGGCACAAGGCTTGGGTGGCGTGGTAAAGGAAGGGCGACTGTGTAGGGCGAACGCCAAAGGGAGCCGCGTGAATGCAGCAAGCAGGGCGTGCCAGAGCGGGATGGATGGTGCGAGTGGGGAGAGTTCCGGGAATCGAGGCACTGTGGTAGAGATGGTGATTGGGCGGATGAGTGAGGGACGAGGGACATGTGGGAGCTGGAAAGTATGAGGGTTGGTGAGGTTAGAGAAGAGGGTTGTGTGCAGTGATTTGGGAGGAGGGCGATGTGTAGGGAGTGTGGGGCTGTGGAAGGAGGGTGTTGGGAGATGGCAGGACACGGGAGGTAGCCGTATGGAAGGTGTAAGGTGCGAGGGAGAGGGCATGGGGGGAGGATGGAGGGGTGGGGGGAGATGGCAGGAGGGGAGATGGCGTATGGAGAGGGCGTGAGGGGAGGGGGCAATGGAAGGATGGAAGAAGTGGACAGGCTGGCGTAAGGTAGGAGGATGTGAGGGAAGATGAGGAGCTATCGCATGGGTGGTGTGTGAATGGTAGTGGGGAAGTGCAGTACGTAGGGGGGGAGGCGTTGGGAGCGAAGACTGTGGGAGAGCGTGCAAGGAAGTGTGAGTGGCGAGTGAGGAGATGCAGGAGGGTGTGAAGAGATGAGGAGAGGTGACTGTGGCGTGTGGATGAGAGGAGAAGAGAGTTGGAGAGAATAAATGGAGTGAAATTGGAGGATGAGGTGAATGACGTGAGCTGGAGCCCGAAAGCGTGAGAGAGCCCAGAGCCAAAGCTCTGATACCACTGGTAAGGTATTAACTTTACATTATTATCATATTTGATAATATATATTTATTTATATTTGAATTGATGAATATTACATTGAATTTACGCCGCTTTATACATATGAAGAGACACCATTAAACCATGTGTCCTTCTAATGCCGACATTTATATATATTAATAATAACTAAACTAATAGATGATAATTTAGTAGTTGTAATATAATTTTGGTATATTACAGAGGATTTTCAAGTTCAATTTCTCCAAGAGGCTCTGTGATTTCTTCTAAAGACAGATCTACTAATTCTTCAAAGCTCTGAATAAGAATCAAATAACGTGTGTACTGTCTTTCCCTTCTAGTAGCTTTTCTTCTAGGGATAAAAGGGATCATGTTTAAATTGCCAAGCTGCTTAACATAAGCACGGGTATGTCTTCGTAAGTTTGCTACTTCAGCGAAAGGTATAGCATACAACGTTTCTTGCTGCTCAAACTCAGAATTAGGATCTTCTTGATTTATTATTTTCAGATTTGAATTGTCTGGGATTGCTGTTTCAAGCGGGTTTCCAGTTGGATCTCCTCTTAAAGAAGAGTCTCCTTTATCAGGCATGCACTGGTGGCCCTCCTTCTAGCGCCAAAAACTGTTGATGCCTCGAAAATCATAGCACCAATCAACAAGGGATTCTCCTCGGTAAGCAAGCCCAATTAGATCGCTCACCGTTTGGTGTGGGGAATTCGTCCAGTTAATGGTTCTGGCTACCGTAAGAGTTAAAGATTTGTATTCTTTGCACTGGTTGCGGCCCGATCCACTGTTTATGTATTTATTTTAAAGATGATATGCAAGTGCTCTAATCTAAACGCAGGTAACTGATCTAAATTAATCTAAAACTGTATAAGCAAATCTAACTTATCCTTGCAAGGAGAAAACTTTAAAGATGAGTAATAAACTGAAAGAAACATCTAAAGATTAGATAGATAGCTATTTAATCATAAAGATGCAGTTCCAGCAGAAGATAAAAGATATTAAAGATAACTTTAATTCAGTTAAGACATTCCATTACTCATTTGAGATAAACATCTTTGCACAGAAAATAGGAGAACATTCATCACATAGAAGTAATTCATAACAGTAAGGAAAGATCTCACAGTAATGTATAGATGATACAGGAGTAATCCAACAAACATTTAACACATCCTTCAGGAAAAAATGCAGTCTCCCAGGCTTTCATTAGGAAAATACAAATTTCATATACATGCAGTAAAATAGTTCACGTACAAAACATAAAAATGTCTTTTACCTGCCAAAAGTCCCATTTACTATTCCCTAATTATCTATATATAACTTTACAAAATGCCTCCAGGGCTGCCACCTGTCCTTTCTCCCTAAATATTTTATTTTTCTTTTAAAAGTTTTACAAAAATGAAATAATTCGTGGCATCCTTTACACAAAAAACAAAAAGGAGACAACTGTCCTTTGACTTCATGACTTGACAATAGAAAATGAAATTTTCAGCATATTGTGGCTATTGAGTTAGTTTTCAGGTAGCGCCTTTGCTTGTGCCTCTGTCCCAGATGGAGCCCCTTCTTCGATTGATGCCTTTGCTGCTGTCTTCTTATCCTCTTTTGATATGTAATTGAACCAAATGCCTGTATCCCTTATCACAATGTTAGCAGGGGCAGGGAGCAGGATTTTCTTTGAAACCACATGCTTGTCTAGTTCTTCTACAATGTCCTGCATTTCTGCCACTGCAGTTTGGAGAACCTCATGGAGCATATGAGCGTGTACGGAAGGAAACATGATGCATTGATGGATATCATCTATTGTTAACACATCTATCCTCCTTACATATTCCATCTAAAGGCTCAGTTCATCTTTCAAATCAGACAAACGCTGCTCTTTACTTGGAAACTCTCCAAGAGTTTGGGGAAATGCAACTTTGTATTTTACATGAACTTCCTGAACCTTCTGATAGAGACTAATGCACTTTCCAATAGTTACTTGGATCACATATATCAATTTTGCACCACATCTTTTACAGAACTCCAACAGGCCAATGTCTTCTTTAAATTCAGCCACAGGTTTGAAAGGGAGGTGTTTGGGGAAATCCTCCTTTCCTTCTCTCCATTCCATTTGTCTGACTATATCCTCTTTCACCCATGTGTACTTTTTCTTGAGCCTAATAGATTCAGAGTTAATCTCCTTCATTCTATCCACCATGGCCTTAAGTCTGCAAATCTCTTCAGTAAGCAGTTCCTGTGACTCATGCATTTGCTTTAGTATGTCACAGGATTGTTCATGAAAGGGAGTCATGTCTATTGCTCTATTATTTGCTTGCTCTAGCTACTCAGCCATTAACTCCTTCTCTTCTTCTAATTGAATAACTTTGGCTTCGGAATCATTCTTCTTTGCTTCAACTACCATCATTTGGACCGCTAGGTGTTCCTTTTCCTCCTCTAGGTGTTGATACTTATCTGACAATTCCTTTTGATCTGACAAAAGGTGATTGTATTTCTTCACCACGAGGTCCCTATAGGCCTGCTTGTTAGGCATACAAGCCCTTTTCTTGGTTGACTCAAACTCCTTAACCATTTCGATTACGTTGTCTTCGCTTGCTTTTGCTGCCGCTACAGTAGTAGATGCCATAGCTACAGGAGCCTTCTTCGTGTTTTGCATAACAGTAGTTTCTCGCTGGGTGATGATGTTCGGGTGAAAATGTCTCTTTAACCTTGTCTCTGACTTTAGCACAATGGACTTCCTTTTCTTATTATACACAAATCTATCCCATTGGGACACAGTATGATATTTTGATGGGGTGAAAGGGATTAGTGGAAGATTTTCTATAGGGATGTTCTCTTCCGTGAGCGGGGTCTGGACCATTTGGGATGAGTCTACCTCCATGTCCTGCGTGTTAGAACCACAGACTTGTGCATCTTCATTTGCTTTATTTTCTCTCTCGGATTTGAGCCGTCTTTCCATTTTTTCAGCCCTTAGCTGGTTCTCAACTGCCTCCCTTTCTTCCTGCTCTCTAGCGGCTTCCTGTAATCTTATCTGCTCTAGCTCTTGATCTCGAATCCTTTGGGCTTCTTCTTCTTGAAGCTTAAGAGTTTCTTCCTGTTGAAGCTTAAGAGCTTCTTATTTCTCATTATGCATCTTATCGGAAGCTTCCTTCTAGATCCTTTCAGCTTCCTCTTTAAGCCTCTGCACTTCTTTGGATTGAGCTTTGGCTACTTCCTTTTCTTTCAATAGTTCGGCTTCATGGGTACCTTGGGCGGCTGCGGAGCTAGAACTGGATCCACCTTTGAGGTCACGGAAAATTTGAAGCTCGGTCATGTTACTGATTCCTCTACACACCTCTTCATCTTCATCATAGTAATGAGCAAAATCAAAATAGGCATGGATCTCTCTGCAATGTTCTACAGCTTTGCTCCGCCTGTCATTTCTATGGAAGACCACTTCCCCGAAGTGAAAGGATTTTAACTCCTGAACAAATTCTTTGGCCGATGGAACCTTTGAAAACTTATAGGCTCCCACATAGAAAGGCAAAGGAGGAAAAGAAGCCTTCTTCAATCTATTCAAAAATCCGCCAACTGCATCAAGAAAAACTTGCCTGACTGCTTCTTTCAGGACAATGTAATCAGTAGCATACCTGGGCAAGATATATGGTGGCTTGGAGCCTCCTACATTCTGATATAAGTACCTTTCTTTGAAAAGTAGAAATCACCGTAATTCTCCATAACTTCCATGGCGTTCTCCGATAAGCAATTTGGTTCTTCATTAAACATCAACTCATACAAAGGTATGATGAATTCTTCACAAATGAGCTTGTAGTGCATCCTGTATTTTTGGGCCCAAAGCATTTTATAAACAGTGTACACTGGGGTGTTGGCCTGATCTCAAATGCAACCTAACTTTGGAAAAGGAAGCTTTTCCAGAATACAATCTATGAGATAGGATGACATGTAAAACTCTAACTTCTTTACGATTAGCCCTTCTTTGGCAGCGGCTATGGCGGACGAAAGACTATCTAAGAGGATAGTTTCCCAATTAAAGATCGTACCCTTGAATGCCACGTAATGAATTATGGGGGCCCATTGTATCCTATAAACGGTTCTATCAGCCATGTCAAAAATTCTGCTTAACATAAGGGCGATCATCCGGAAAGGGGGCCTCAGGTTTTGGACCTCATACTCATCACTGTCCCTTTTCCTTAGTTGCTTTCTTGTGATTAACAACTTCTTAGCCATTTCAAACTTGTCCATTTGGAGCTGTCCCAACCATTCTTCGTTCAACGACTACTGAGGGCGTGGTAACTTGTAAGCTGCTGCAATGTAGGCTGGATGAAATGAGGCAAAAGCTTCTCTGTTGCTATCGGATAACACTCTTGAATCAGGTTCTGCATGCTCCAGGATCCATCCAATCACTTCTGAACAAGGGAAGAGCTCAGGGCGTGTGGAAGATTTAGATATACCAGAGCTTCTGATGTTTTGGTAGATATGCTCTTCTTCCAAGAGTGCTCCACGGATATCTTGGTCTCTTAACATGTGGTATATATCTCCCCACTTGAATTCAGGAGGAACGCCTGTGATAGACTTGGTGTCTTCGAACAAAGTTTCAACTCTTGCCTCTACTAATTCTGGCTCAGTCATCTTAGCTTTCTTTCTGCTACCCTTCGGCATCGTGGTTTAATCCTGTCTAGCAACCATGCATAAGTAGACATAGAATCGAGCGAAACACAAGAATATCAAACATTGGACTAGCATAATAACATGGTTGAAATATGTAACAGTGTCAAATAACAATGTGTTGTAAAAATAAAGACAAGAATTAAGATTTTACTAAAAACAAACACCATACTCCACCCTAGGATGATAAGCGGGTTCGAGGAAGACACTAAATGAGCTTCAAATGAGACCGGTTTTAGTATCTTCTTAACGAAAGAGCGAGTGAGGTGACAAGTAAGTGCTGCCCAGGAAGGATGAGCATTGCCGGTTCAAGGGACTAGGAGTAGGTTGTAAGGGCCTACGGCTATGAGTTCTATGCTTGGGATTGGAAAAAAACAACAAAAAGCAGAACATCTATAGGCCATGCAACTGGTGTGGCGATAGTAAGGCCGAGACTGGCTTGATAGCAATTGAAAAAGTGAAAAACAATAATGTTAAAACCACCTACCTAGTAGAAAATGGTTGGTCTGACGGCAGTTGACTGTGCTGTAAACGGGCTGAGCTGGAGCGGCTTAACGCAGTCTTCAAACGGAGTTCTCACATCATAAATATCTACCAATGAAAACTAAAACCGTCCAAACCATTTATATAAAGACTGACGCGTGCGGGCATTCAATTGGGTTGGTGAGGTTTTAAAACGGGGTTTAAGATATGTACGGTAAGGGTCACTTCGGCACGCTAAGCATTAATAATGGCCGCCAAAATCGGAAGGAAATGGCAAGTTCGTCCGACGATTTACAGCAAAATTTTTTGAGTTACCCATGGCGTTGTGGATGAAAAGACTAAGTCTGACCGCCCGTTGCGGCGAGACTTCATAAGTCTGTCTGATGTTTGTGGCTTCGGGCCTTGGTAAAAAGCATGCGCCCATTGCGGCGAGAATATGGGAGTTGTTCCGACATTGCGGCGGAACTAGCCGAGTTCGCCCGACTTTGCAGCAACACTTGGCGAGTTCTCCCGACCAAAAAATGATTTGAAACATTGATGAAAAATCGGCCCGCCCGTTGCGGCGAACTTTATGAAGTGTTCCGCCATTGTGGCGAGAATTGGCGAGTTCGTCCACCATTTTAGATGAACTTGGTGAGTTTATCCAAAACTCGCGAGTTTAAAAGACTTAACAAAGTTGAGGCGCCTGTTACGGCGGAACTTGTCGAGTCCTTCTGCCGTTGCGGTGAAACTTCATAAGTTCTTCTGCCGTTGCGGGTGCAAAAGCTGAGTTTAGAAAGAAAAAGATAAAACAAACTCAAAACTTACTTCTAGAAAAAAAACTAAGTACAAAAGACCTTCTAGGGAATGTTTTAGTTCCTTAGTAAACTTTTCTAAAAAATTAAAAGGAGGGGCCCCAATATTTACAAATTTTTTTTTGGGGGGATGTTGCAGCAACAACAAGGCCGAATTGTTATCGTCGACCAACTGGATTTCTGCACACCTGACATCGCTACTCACCCGGGCGATAATGCTCCATTACTTGGAAAATATTTGCATCAGTATGAGAGCGTGGGGGTTTTCCTCATCAAGGACTCATCCCTTATGGGCGTTTTTCCTACTTCGGATCCCCCAAATCATGTTTTCACGGTGAACATGATCTCCTCGCAGATTTCATCTATCCCCAACTCTACTGATTAATGGCTTGTGCGTGACAAAGCCACCACACACCTGATTGGAGACACTATGCCTCTTTCACCTGCTGAACTTACGTACGAGGCTATCCAGTCAACTCCGGAGGACCACTTAGTTGTGGCCTCCACCTCCTGTTCTCTACATCGGACATCATCCCTACCCGATCCTCTGCTGCGGACTTTTCATTCTAACGAGTCCATTATGGAAATCATGAGTGCGGATGATCCTCCGTGGGAAGACCTCCATCATCATTTGTCTTTCCTTCCTTCATTGGATATTGTGGAGAACAACATTAGCACCATCTTTACACCGGATGTCTACCCTTGCTCTCAGTCCTCAATACTTACATGTCAAACAGAATCTGAAGGGAACTTGGCCAACATTGATCCTACCATTTTGGTTGACATATCGGTTACTCCTGGTGTAGCGGAACACATTCGTTTAGGCTAGAAGTGTTCCCCTGAAGAAATCACAACGTTCACAGCCTTGTTCAAGCAATTTCGAGACGTGTTTGCTTGGACTTACGAGGAGATTCTCGGGATAGACCCCGCTATTGTTTCACACACAATTCAAACCTATCCTGACGCCAAACCAGTTCGACAAAGTTGCGACCGGTGCACCCCTGAAATACTGCGGCAATCAAGGCAGAGATTGAAAAGCTCTTGAAAGCTGGTTTTATTTACCCTGTCCCATTGACGGAATGGGTCTCAAACGTCATTCCTGTAGCTAAAAAGCAGGGTACCATTCATGTCTACATCGATTATCGGGATCTCAACAAGGCTTGTCCCAAGGATAATTACCCGACTCCCTTTATCGACCAGATCATCGACAATTGTGCGACAAGCATCATCTTTTCATTCATCGGATGGCTTTTCTGGCTACAACCAAATTGAGATCCACCCAGCTAATCAGCACAAAACAAATTTCATCTGCCATTGGGGTACGTTTGCTTATCACAAACTCCCTTTTGGTCTTAAAAATGCTGGTGCTACATTCCAACGGGCCATGTCGTACGCCTTTCATGACGTGAAGGACTTTGTGGAACCTTACTTGGACGATCTACCTGCCCATTCATGGTAGCATGAGTACCACATTGACCATCTGACGGTGTTTTGCCTTAGATGTAGGCGGGATAACATCTGCTCGAACCCTCACAAGTGCATCTTCTGCGTCGATTCTGGACGCCTCCTCGGTTTCATAGTCTCAAAAGATGGGATCCACATTGATCCCCTGAAGGTGGCAACCATCATCGCTCTCCCACCTCCCACTGACATAATGGAACTTCAAAGTTTGCAAGGGAAGGCAACTTATTTAAGGCATTTTTTCTGTAATTTCGTGCAAAAGACGTAGGGATACATGAGATTGATGAAGAAGGATGTCCCGTTCATAGGGGACGACCAAGCTCAACAATCTTTTGAAAGCTTAAAACATGCTATCACGCATGTCCCTGTGCTCCATCCACCCAATTAATACAAGGATTATATCCTTTATGTTGCTGCTTCTGCCACCACGATTGCCATGGTCTTGGTCCAAGAAGACAACAATGCCTAGTAGCATGTGATATACTACGCAAGTAAGGGTCTCATTGACGTCAAAACTCGTTATTCACATGTCGAGAAACTCGCTCTCGCAGCAGTCATTTCCGTCCAAAAGTTTCGACATTAGATCTTGCTTCGCACCACCACCATCATTGCTGATTCAAACCTCATGTACCACATTTTGACACGTCAGGTGCTTGGGGGAAAGTATTCACGCTGGATCGTGATACTGCAAGAATTTCATCTCCTTTTTGAAAAGGCTAAGTTGAAAAAGTCTTTGGTGTTTGCTGAGTTGATCTGTGATCTTCCCTGGGATGATGTCGATTTTGAGCCCAATGATTATCTCCCAGATGAATCATTGTTCCTCATCAGCACAACTGATCTGTGGTACGGAGATATCACTTTATATCTTTAGACCCAACGTTTCAGCCCTCAACTCTCGCGGAACGACCACCGTCGAATTCGCCACCATGCAAAGTATTATCTGATCATTAGTGATACTTTGTACGGGTGTGGTATCCATTCTATTCTTCGACGTTGTCTCACTCATGAAGAGGCTAAACTCGTTCTAAATGAATGTCACACCGGGGCGTGTGGCTGTCATCTCTCTCGGATGGCTACAGCCCAGAAGATACTTCGCACAGGATATTTTTGGCCATCTATCTTCAAAGATTGTATCGAGGCCGTAAAAAAAGGTCCTCCATGCCATCACTTCCAAACTAAGAAGCGCACCCACCTCACCCTGTTACACCCGGTTATTTCCATTGGCCCCTTCGCTAAATGGGGCGTCGACTTCATGCACTATAATCCTACCTCGGTCGGGGGGCATGGTTACGTCATCGTAGCTGTGGATTACTTCACAAAGTGGGATGAGGCTATGCCTACATACATGGGCGATGGAAAAACCGCCACACTCTTCTTGTTTAATCATGTTATAACGCAGTTTGGAGTTCCTCAAGCTATAGTTACCGACCACGGTTCTCACTTTATGAACCATATGGTTGACGAGTTGAGCACTAGATTGTGTTTTTGTCATGAAAAATCAACACCATACTACCCACAATCCAATGGACAAGTAGAGGCCATTAACAAGGTCTTGAAAACCATGATCCAACGCATGGTGGGTACGCACAAGTCCAACTGGCATAATATGGTCTTGTCCGCACTATGGGCTTATCGAACTTCTGTTAAGACTACCACTGGATTTACTCCCTTCCAACTAGTGTATGGATTGGAGGCCGTCCTTCCGATAGAGTGCGAGAATCCGTCCCTCAAACTTGCAGTTGAACTTCTCCCCAACACTACTGCTGAGGAAGAACGTTTCCTCTACCTAGCTAAACTCGATGAGACTCGCCGCGATGCCTCTCTTGCCAATGAGGCTCATAAGAAATGAATCAAAGCGTAGTACGACAAGTTGGTAGAACCTCGCGTCTATAGCGAAGGTGATTTGGTCCTTAAGTACGACCAAAGGCATGATAAGATGGGGGCAGGAAAGTTTGAGTCCATGTGGCATGGACCCTACATAGTGAAATGAGTTTTAGAGAAGGGAGCTTACAAGCTTGAAGACTACGACGAGATATCTTTAGGTGAACCCTGCAATGGGCTTTACTTGAAGAGGTACTATGCCTGAGTCTTTCATGCATAAGTACTTTGTATATACTGTACATGGCGTGTGTTTTGTGTGGTGTGACGCTTTGATTTTATGCGTGCTTAGGTATTATTTCATTACTTATACCATGTTCTATCTGCGTGTGCAGATGGCAACTTGCTACGGATTCATGCACGGCACCAGCTGGCATACCCGCAACCTTGCTCTGACAGCCTGGGTGCTCTATTCTCCCACAGGCGATCTTATCAGCTCAGGAGGAATGTGTCTAGGTTTCGCAACCAACAATGCTGCGGAACATCAGGCAGTCATTGGAACCCTAACCGATGCTATTTATTTGGGTATGGACCACATTGTCATCCATTTGGATTCTCAACTGGTGGTCTCTCATCTTAACTGGGTTTACGTCATCCGCGATCCTACCCTACTCCGTCTCTATAGACGAGTTCGTCTTCTGGAAAGGTCCTTCGAGTGCATTCAGTACCTGCACGTTCCACGAGATGTGAACACAGTTTCTGACTCCATGGCTAACTTCATCTTAGATTAGTACATTGCACACACATGAGTATATTCATGAACTGTAAAAGTAGACATAACATGTAAATAATTCATTGTATAAGCAAACACATAAACAAGATCACATCATTCATCCATTAAAACACATAATGTATAAAGCCGCCAAAATGTCTGTATATATATATTATCAAGATAACGTAGTGTCGATACAAAAATTCTGAAGCACGTCAGCTTTCAGTGAGTCTATACAAAATATGAAGCCTGATAGCTTTCAGTAGTAAAAAATCTGAGGCTCACATAGCTCTCAGTACACACATAATAACATCAAAAGTCCTGACACCTAGCCTGTGCACCCCTAGGTCTCGCGGCCCTCGCCTGCTGCATGTGGAAGCAATCAACTGCCCTCGCTACCTTGCGGAGGAGCGTACCAAAACGCATAGTCACACCGACTGTGTACCTCTGCATGGGCCTCAACAACTCATGTACTGCTGCATCTGGAACGTCCAATGTCAACCTCGTAAGGTTCTCATAGACGTCATCCAGCTCCACGATGGCATCATGCATGGATGGGGCTACTGGTGGCGCCTCTCCTCTCCTCGCAAGAAATGAGACTCCTACCGGTCGCGAAGGACCCACATCTGCACACACATGTTATTAACTCATTAGCACTATCCAAAAAAATTATAAATACACAAAATTAAAAGTACAAGGGTCATTGTTCTTACCGATGTCTCCCCACTCTGCTCCCTCAAGAAGTACGAGGTCTGGGTCCTCCCTGAAGGATCCAGGACTGTACCTGATGATCGGACCCACGCCACCATGACGGGCCATCACCTCTGTCCATCAGGCCATGTGTGGATCCTTGGGATCCCTGTCATCCACAGTCACCTGCGGGCACAAGAGGGGAACCCGCTCCAACAAGAATAAGATCACTATTGATCCATACCCGAATTGCTTGAGCTCACCGCACCGACACTGGGTCAGTTAAGCTCGAAGGTTGGTGAGGAGTCCCTCACACCATTTGAACACCTTCGGAGACATACAGTCCTCCGCATACAACATCCAGGACCTGGTAGCTAGATGATCCGCTTGGCTCCCTGCTATCCTCACTATGGTGAAAAGTATAGCACTCAATGGATGATCTCGCACCTCTTTGATGGGAATCTTCCCACTAGAGGCACGGGCATGTGGAGTACAGTGCTGGACAATCAAGTCGTCCACCGTCCGGTCACTCCTCCGTGATCCGGTAAGAGCCACATTGTCCCCCTAGGACAATCCTGTCAAGAAGTAGATGTCCTCGACATCTATAGTCAGTATGTGCTCTCCGATCATGAAGTATTGCTATGCTGCATCCCAACTATGGATCATATGCTCCAGCAGTAGGACTTGGGCCCTCATGCCCTGGACCTGGAAGAAATTCAACAGTCCATAGTTCCGCAATGCCTCCACACATAATGGGTCATTTGCTGCTTGCACATCATCCACCTCATGTTCTCGCTCGTGCCACTCTAGAACCATGTTGGATCCCACAAACCTGTCAAAGGGAGCATTTAAACACCATCAGAGCTCACTCAAGCCATTAAATTTTTTTCTTTTGGGCTAGGTTTTGAGTTGTACATGGACGTTTCCCCTGTCGCACCCCGTCCTTGCAAATAGGGTGACATCATCGCAAGACACCTTTGCGGGCTTTGCGACGACCCGAGTTCATCGCAGTTCCCATAAGGGAGACCGGTGACGACCCGAGGGGCGCACAAACTCCCCACAAATCAACTCAAAAACCCTAAAAAATGGACAAAAATTGAAATTCTAAACCACTAGAAATATGCTGGCTGAGATTTTGGGTTACTTGCTCCGAACGGCTCGTGAAATGGTTGCTCGTAGCTCTGACAATCAACGAATGAAATTATGCTCCAAATGACACTTTCTTCTCCCCAATTTGGCAAATAAACAATGGTAACTATATTTGGTCATTTTTTCTATTTTATAAACAAAAAGGGAATATGCTTTTTCAAATTTAGATGCTCTTTGGGTTATTTTCTATAGTTTGGATCATTTTTATTGCATTTGAATGCTTAGTTGATTGTTTGACCTAGTTTTCAAGCATGCAGGAGACGTTAAGTGTTCCATTTGCACTGTTTTCACATTGTAGCGATCATCTCAGGTATGAACAACCCCTTGAATATTTTGTCATTATTTTTTCATCTGTTAGATTTTAATTATTTAATGATGATGAGCTTAGTCTTTGTTCTTTCTCGTGCTCTTAAAACCATGAGAATAAGTTACCGAGTTACGATTTATCACTTTTTTGGGCTCGTTAAACTCCTACGAAGAAGGAACCCACCCGGAGTCTATCTTTAAGCTCTTTTCAGGCTCTCGAAATACGAAAAGATTGCCAAGCAGACTTGTCGCTTTCACGCTTGTTAAAGAATTTGAATGGTCGTCTCCCTGGTGATAGTTTACCCCTTTTTTAGACCAGGGGGCACTATTTACGAAAAAGGTATACTCTAGCCAATCATGACTGGAAGAGTCCTCTCCCACGTTGTTTTACCCTTTTTCGGGCGATGAGGCTAACTTTACGAAAAAAGGACCGTTGGAGTCTTCTTTAGTTCTTTTCAGACTCTCTAAACATGAAATGACAACCGCATTTACCTTCTATGGACTTGTTAAACTCTAACATTGAAGGGCCCGTCATGGGATGAACCCCTCCTCTCCCAGGTTCGAAAAACATTTGGGATTGGACTCATTTATGAGATGAGCTATACCGAGCATCTGGTTACCCTCATCAAGCTTGTTAAAAACACATGAGGCACTCATCATTCACGATGGGGAAAAAGGAAAGCTTTTATGTTACACTCTTTATCTATGGCAGTACCTAGTCGTTCTTGAACATGGCACTCATTTGCATTTTCATACTGCACTTGGATCATCCGTTTGTCCTCGAGTTTTTCCTACTTCCTGAGTCTTGTTACTCCTTTGGGTCATCCAAAGAATACTTCCACCATTACTTGCATTAGGAGTCGGTGTCATACTCGTCATGTCAATACTGCCAAGTCATGCCATGCCCATGTTCAAGAATACTTTCACCTCTCATTATCTGCAGTTAGTACGCCTTCCACCATGTCGGTCTATTCTGAGTCAGTCCTGTATGTTACTGTACCATCTGATCTACTCCAAACATCAGTTGTCGTGTTTCATGTCGATGATGGGGGATTCATCATGGCCTCCTTCGACGGATTCATCCTTGTCAACTTCAAATCATTATCTGAGGATTGAATCTAGAAACCAATCGAGTACCTTGGGCCTGCATGCCTTAATGGCAGGTTACCTCGTTTTCAACATGAGTTTACATCATTGAATCTTGATTGAAAGATTTCGTTAAGCGTTTGACTTCAACTCATTTATTCGTGCTTGACGATATGCACTGTGATACCTTGGGAATCATTGACATTAATGGTGATCTCCCTCGCACTTGTTAACGGTATACATCAATGACCGATAATCAAGTGGTTTCTACCATCTTCTACATCAAGACATTTGTAATCACATGGATAGATTCGTATCATTGCGGGTTCGACTTGAAGACCATGGGGAGTCATGTTTTACCCAGGTTGCGATGGAGATTGTTTTGAGTCATATTACACGGATCCACATTGGTATTGGTTGTGGTTGTGTTATCATCTCATCATGGATCTACTCTTGTGTCTAGTAGCCATGATTGTGTTCAGTCGGTCATTACTACCATGGATCTGCATTGTATTGGTCGGCAGCCATGTTGTACGTCATATGAGACTGTGTACTCAGAGTCAGTTGTACTGCAGCAGTGTCCTTCATCCGACGAGCCATTGCCATTCCTTCTGTCAAAGCATTTTACCTGTCCAGTTTTCAAATAGCTTCATGCTTTGGGGGGGATTTTGTTACACCTAAAATCTTACCATCATGAGACTCAGTGTAAACATCCCTAAAGTTTCCTTGACTAAGTCATTAACTTGGAAGAGATGCAGACCCTTTTATACTAGGTTTTGAGAGGTCGTCGCAGGTTGTCCTCATGCAACCTGCGACGTCGCAGGTTGTCCTCTTACAGACTGCGACGATGTCAGTTAATTGACTAAAATAGCTTCTTCGAGGCCATTCTCAAAGCTAGTTGATGTGTATCCCTATCCCTAGCCTTTGGGGAAGCTAGCATTCGGTTCCTAGCCTCTTGGGAGGATCCCCTACCTCTCTCCTACCATATCTCAACCTACCCTATCCACTTAGTCCTATATAAGTGAAGCTCACTCCCATTCCAAGGGGAGGAAGTCTATAGTATCTATACACTGGTGAAATTAGCTTAGGAGAGATCTCTACTCATCCTTGAGAGATCCATCATCCCTTTGGAGGATTTGGCATTGGCTTGATCGGAGAAATATTTCTACGTTAAGTCATTGGTTGTAATCTCTTCATCCTATGTATTTCCCTTTTAATACAGTAATATAAGTGCTTTCCACCAAATCTCATTGTGTTAATGATATTTTGTGTAGTTTGCTTACTTAACTGATTACTTAGATCTATTATTGTGTAGCTGCATTTTACTGCTTCTGTTGTTGTGTTGTCTTGACAAGTTTTACAATTGAGATCTGAAGACCATCAAGCTTGGAGCAACATTCAAGGAGAAAGGATCAACGATCTGAAAAGGTAAAGCATCTAGTTCCTTGATCTCTAATTAGATCTAGGAGAGTTATTTATATTCTGTCTCTATTTGTTCTAGACTCATGTTGATCTAGGGAGATTAGGCCTCGAGTCCGCTCTTGGTAGATTGTCCGTCAAACAACAGTCATCAGTGGTAGGTTTCCTCGCTATCGACAGTGGGAACACATCAATGTCCCCTAATCACTAGAATTTATAGGTCTTTGAAATCATCTCATGTATTCGCACTTAATAGATTGTACTAGGTACCTTTCTGCTCATTATCTGTTTCAGTGAGTTGGATCGCATTTGTTAATGGTGAATGGTGTGCATTAATTATCGGTAATCAAACACTGCCTCATTATGTTCGACTTCAGTACATCTATTCGCATGGTGTAAACTTGTACCAATGATGGTTTGGTTTGAAGACCTTGGGTCTATTATAGCATCACCATATTTATGCTATTTACTTGAGGTGAGGTTGATTTTGTCATCCCTCATTTATGAGATTGATACTTTTTGGAGGATCGCTTTGTACAACACTTGTTCGTAGATATCCTCCTTTGATTCTAAGACATAGATCCATTGTGTATCTTTTCGCGGCTATGATCTCTTCTGACATGGATCCACTGTGTATTCATTTTTCATGCCCATGATCATTGCTTAGATATACATCTTATGGATCCACACTGTACTTTATTTGGTAACCATGCTTTTTGACACTCTTGAGCATGGGTATGCTTGCTTCAGGAAGAGAGTAATCTTACTTGTGTTTTGTTGTAGGTTTTTCCTATAGTTAGTGTTCGATGAATTCTACCTGGGCCCACTTTGCACTTACCTTTGGAGATTTATAATGTATTTCAGTCATTGTTTTCTCCTCTTACCTCACACATTAGGGGGCATCTATTCTAGCATTTGTTTCCACATTTTTGCATAGATGCACATTTTGGCCTGAGTCATGTCCTTTACCCACTTGCAGACTACCTTTATGAACTAGATTTATTTGTTTCCTCCTAAACTCTCTAAAAAACCCTTTTTTCAATAGAGACACGCCCTAACAGTGTATAGACTCCATCTATGCATTATGCTAGTGGATCTAGCCCATATCTTCATTTATTTCGACACAAAAATATAATTTTTTTAAAAATTTGCAAGAGTTGTATGGGTTCCTCTTGTTCCTGACCTCTTACTGCAAGTAAATAACTACCCTAATTGCTCTAACTGTTTGCTTAGATTATAAAAGTGCCCAAGGAGAAGAAGGAAAGAGGAGAAGAAATCATTAATAACATCATTATGTTGTTGTTGTTTTTTTTTGCTAAAAACCAGAAGCCCCTATTTCTCGAGTCTGCAAATTGTTCCCTCATATATGAAAACCCCCTATTTACAATATTCTTTGCCTTTTATATCTTGTCAGAAAGATACAAAATCTCTTTCTTGGACTTGTCCTTTGAGCAAAGCACCAGGAGATCGAGTTTCCCTTTTGTGGCTCAGGTGGAGGATTTTGGATGACGGTTTCAGAACAATGTTGCAATAGTCACAAGTTATATCTATCCTTGTATTTTCTTTTAACTCAATAAAGATCTCTCTTTCTATCCAATTCAATGTGTTAATTTCATATTCTTGATATATGAAAATCTAAATTGTTTAATGCATTAGTTGATTCATTTTCAGTCAATATCTTAATACATTTATAGCAATCTATCATCATATGGTGGGTTGAGCTTGCTTGCTGGCTAGATGTTTTTGTGAGGGTGGAGGAGGGCATTGTCCACTAAACGAAGAAAGAATCTAGGATGATTTGGATTTAGCGGGGTTGAAAACGAACAAATAGAGAGAGAACTGCTTACGGTACTGAGCGACCAAATTAGGAGGATCACCGGGAGAACACAATTAGCAATGATAACAACAGTATTATGATCTATTGAATTAATTTTCAAGCCATCAATACCTGAACGTTAGGAATCCGAGGGTGTTCGATGGCGATGAACAGATTATCATTTTTTTGAGGAATGAAGACACTTTCAAGGAATCCATATTGATGAGGAAGAACACCAGTTGGATTTACAGAAAAAGGATGTTTGTAAGTAAAATTTTATGCCAAAGGGAGTAAGAAATCTCGAATGATTGTTTGAATTACAGAATAAATTCAGAAGACCAACAAATGTCAAGAAAACAGCTCCTCGATGTAGTATGAGTTGGTAAACTTAGGAACAGAAGCAGAACCTAAATACGCCAATTTAGGAAAATGTTGTTCACCAGGCGAAAGATGCAAATTCATTAGTTTGTTTTAGCAATACAAAGATATTTTTGCATGGACTTATGAATATTTGAATACTTACGACACTCACATCATACAGCATGTGATACCCATTAAACAAGGTGTAAATCCATTTCAGCAACAACTCAGGAATATGCATCCGACACTTGAACCGTTAATACAAAATGAGTTAAAGAAGTTGTTGGATGCTAAGATTATTTTTAAAGTTCAACACTCTAAATGGGTGGCTAATTTAGCCCCTGTCAGGAAAAAATCAGGAGAGATACGATTATGTGTTGATTTTTTAAATTTGAATAGAGCGTCGGATAAAGAAAACTACCTAGTGCCACCAATGGAACAAATTTTACAAATGGTATCAGGATCAGAATTGTTCTCCCTACTAGATGGAATTTCAGGCTGTAATCAAGTACTTGTGGCCGAGCAAGATCGACATAAGACTACATTTCACACGAAATGGGGAACATTCGCATATAGGAGAATGCCTTTTCGCCGTATGAATGATGGAGCCACATTTCAAAGGGCTGGATATCGCATTCCGAGGTTTAGTCAGCCACTGCATCATCATATATCTAGATGATGTAACAATTTTTTCTAAGAAACGAGAAGACCATGTTTTCCATTTGAAGTAGATTTTTTATCGTTGCAGAAAATATGGTATATCTTTGAATCCAAAGAAAAGTATTTTTGTTGCACTCGAAGGAAAATTGTTAGGACACATCATCTCCAAGAAGGTAATATCAATAGACCCAGAAAGAATTCATGAAATAACTCAGATTCCCATGCCCCATAATAAAAATATTATGCAATCATTCGTGGGCACGATTAATTTTGTTCGAAGGTTTGTACCGGATTTTGCACAAATTGTAAATACTTTGCAACCAATGGTGAAGCAAAGTGTACAATTCAAATGGACTGATGTTGAGAATAATGATTGTTGTAATATTCTCCCCATCATTTTTGTATTTTGCATGCTTACATGCTGCATGCATCCAGTCATCATTATGATAGACCTCCCAGCTCCTGGAGCTTGGTTCTAGCTCTCCAGAGCCTGTCTACAGCCCCCAGGGGGCCTCCCACCTACCAAAGGTTCCCTTATCAAGTCTTTTGCATGACTAGTGCACCTTTTTCACCTACTATGAGTCAGTTAGGTGCCTCTATCACCTACCATTCAGTTGTATTTCAGTTATTTCTCTGATTTAAGGCTAGACTGACTCTCAACTGACTGTATCACTCTAATGGACCTCCAGTGAGACTTGTTTGTCCATTCTGACTCCAGTTAGCTCCTCATGCGCCCTCCATTGATCCTCCTTCATTTAGTTCATGCCTACCTCACTCAGTTAGACTCCTCATGCGCCCTCCACTGAGCCTCCTTCATTCAGTTAGTGCCTACCTCACTCAGTTAGACTCAGTTGACTGACTGTTACCACTGATGACTGATACATTGACTGGAAGATGACTCCACTATCATTCAAGCCACACTATGAGTTAGGAATTCAAATGCCCTACTTGGCCTATTCGAATCCTATATTATGCACCTTACTGTTCTATTGTACTCATTCACTTACATTCTTATTCATTGTATAATACTAAGATATTGTTCTATTCTACTATATTTATGATTGATCATTGAGTGTCTCCTTCTCTTCTTCTTTGCGAAATATTTGTGAGTTTGATTGTGAGTTGCTACAGCTTCCAGATCCGTGCATATTCCTACATGGTATCAGAGCGGGAAGCAGCTATTTGAATTGCAGCAGTTGCAGCAGCAACAGTTACAACATTTCTTTGAGCAACTATCTTTCACTTGTGCACCGGAAGCCTCTGAGTTTCCACAGCAAATCCTGGTGCTATTACTTGATTTCATTGGAGAAATCTAGTGAGGTATATCCAGGTGTGAAGGACTTAGTCCATGTGCCAAGTGTCCTTAAGGTAGTGTTCAGTCGAAGTGTAGCATTCTCCATCAACACATCTTTATTGTTTTGTAGGTTTATTCACCCGTTCGGAATCTTCTTCAACTATTCGACTTTATCTGTTCAGATGGATCTAAAGCTTACATCTTCCAACTATGTTGAGTGGAAATCCAATATGGCTCTCTTTATGAGATCCAAGAGCTTCACCCGAATACTCAATGGAATGATGGTAGAACCTCTTAGTGCAGTTGAAAAGTCCAAGTACTTGGATCGGCTTGATGAAGCAATTGGTCTCCTCCTTCTCTCAATTTCTGATGAACTACACTTTCATGTCATCGATCTTACATCTCCTAAAGAGGTGTGGGACAAGCTCGAATCTCTCTTTGGGCCAAAGGATGATATGGTAGCACATAAATTGGAGAATGAGCTCATATGTTTGAGTCCTAGCAGCTTCGATTCTATCAATGCCTTTCTCACCAAGTTCAAAAGCTTGATATCAAAGTTGAAAAGATATGAGATAGTGAAGGAAGATAAGCAGCTTGTACTTTCCATTCTCTCAAATTTGGGGGCAAATTTCTCAGTTTTTGTCTCTACTTTCCAGTAAGCTAGGTTGTCCATTCCAAAATGGAAGTTTCCCTCATTTGATGATTTCACACAATCTCTTACCCAAGAGGAAGAGAAGTTGATTTCAATGGGAATGATCATACCCAAATTTGATTCATCCCTTACAGTTGTAGAGAGAGCGAATGATATAGGAAAGCCATAAATTCCTGGTGATACAAGGCCTACACACCAGTCACATAGAGCTTCGTACTCTAAGAAGGCCAAACATTCTCAAAAAGGAAAGGCAAAGTGCACATACTGTCATAGAGGGCCTCATCCTGAGAGTGCTTGCATGCGGAAGTCCATTGATTTTATGGCTAAATTACTTGAAGAAAACAATCTTCCTGTACCAGCATTTGCAAGGAAGAAGGATCCGGATACTGATTCTTCTAGATCCAAAGGCAAAGAAAGTTGTCATGCTCTCACAACAGTTACATCAACTAGCTCTTCTCTCGTCATAGATTCAGGAGCATCTTGCCATATGGCTTGCTCAAAATATCTCTTCTCTAATCTCAAAATCTCTACTTGTCATATCATTAGTTTGGGCAATAATTCAGTTGTCACTTCTTAGGGGATAGGAAGAATTGATGTTGATCATGGTCACTTTTATGATGTTCTCTATGTTCCTTCTCTTGCAGCAAATGTTCTTTCAGTATTTCAATTGACTCATACTGGAGAGCCCAAAAGAGTGATCTTTACTCCATATGCAGTCAAAGTACAACACATGATTTCAAGGGAAGTCATTGAAAAAGGAGTTGCAAATCAAGAGACACAACTCTATGAGTTTTCACACTTCTTACCTCTATCAAAGGAGTTTGCCTTTTACTCTCATACTCATGAAATGCAAATGCTGGATCCACATCCACAAGAACTTGAAGATCCATCACCTATTGATCCATCTCCTATGGGACTCCACTGCTCAGTTGATCTTGATGAAGACTTCATACATGTTCTGGAAAAGATTCATGGCATCAATGTTTTTGGATACGTTACTCCTCCAAGTGATGATGAAGATGATCCAGTTTTACTCACTTCTCCTCATAAGATGTCAGATTCAGATTTTGCATGTGAGGATGAGCTAGCTTTACTTGCTCCTCCACTTGATATTTTAGATTCAGGGATTGGATGTGATGATACATCTTCACATGATATTTCAGACAGAGATGAGGGAATGTTAGATCCAGATCCACAAGAACTTGAAGGTCTAGAAACTAATGAAGGAGATAAGCGAATGGGAGATCCAGATCCACAAGAACCTGAAGATCTCTCACCTATTTTTCCTGCTCTTCGTCAATGGGAATTTACTACTTTCAGGTCAGCCAGATCAAAGTCTCAGCATGGGAGGTTTCACTCTTTTTTCTTTACTGATTCTTTTCTTCGATGGGAATCCACTGCTTCTAGATCTTCCAGGTCAGAATTTTCACACGTAAGGATTCATCCTTGTGAAATTCTTGATCCATTTCTGATGTATAGATCCCTCTTTGATAAATGAGGACACTTACCTCCTTAAGGGGTGAGAGATGATATGCTACTTTAGCACCTTAAGTCTATTTTGAGGGAGGGATTTCTTCCCATTGGGTTTTCCCTCTTTCCTCACTTAGTTTATTTTAGATTAATTGTACGGAGTGACCTTGGTCTCAGTAACCAAGGCCCTATCTTGTTGTTTTACAGGGTGACCTTTAGTCTTAGTTACCAGGGCCCTACTCTTCCATTATTTTCTCATAGTATAGCTTGTGGGGGGTGTTGGAATATTCTCCCCATCATTTTTGTTTTTTGCATGCTTGCATGCAAATCTACATGCTGCATGCATTTGCATGCAACTACATGCATCCAGTCATCATCATGATAGACCTCCCAGCTTCTAGAGCTTGGTTCTAGCTCTCCACAACCTATTTACAACCCCTAGGGGGCCTCCCACCTACCAAAGGTGTTAAATTTTCAGAATTTACTTCAATCTGATCTAGGATCTTAACTGAGAGAACAACATGTACAACAAATCTACAACATATCAATCATGGACACAATAATGCAAGCACACAAGAGACACAGAGTTTACTTGGGGAAAACCATAAAGGTGAAAAACCCCAATAAATTCTTCCTCAAAGATAGATAGAGCAATGATACAACCAGAATACAAGAGATAGTCTTCTCCTTGCAGTAGAGCCTCCTCCTCATAAGTGCACCACTTTCCGAATGAGAGAAGTGTGTGAATGAATGAATCAAATAGAGATCTCTCGATCTCTATTTATACTTGTCCTATCCTTCCCAATAAACTAATGGGGCCTACATGTCTAGCTTAACCCATGGTTAACTTAATCCGGGCCGACCCCACACTTGGTGGTCTAATAACCCATCAAGTATAAGTTACGACACTTACAATATAAATGATGACACTTCCGTATAGAGGAATAATAACATCTCTATAGGAATACAAACACTTCCGTATAGAGGAATAATACCATCTCTATAGGAGTACAAAATACATATATGAAATACATTCCAAAGTTACATATACATCAACACTCCCTCTTAACTAGGAAGGTATTTCTCGACATAGGTCTTCTAGCACAAGTCTTCTTCTCTGGATCACCATCAGCGAATCATCATCCTCAAATCATCGTCATCATCACTGCTGCTGCTATCTCAATCAATCTATGAATCTACTTGTCATAGGAAGTTCTACAGAGCCAATCCTTTTTCATACTGGATGTAGGTCCAGTACCTACAGGTCTTCATCATCACTGGCCATACTGTGGAATCCTCAGGACTTATTACGTGCATCACAAAACCTTAAAAGAGTCTCTTGACTAGCAAGAACCCTAAAGAGCATCTGAGACCTTTTTCATCTTGTCCAGATCTCTACAACTTATTACATGTGACTATCACAAAACCTTAAAAGAGTGTCCCAGGAATGTTTATGTGCATAGCACAACTAGCAAGAACTCTAAAGAGCATCCCAAGAACATTTATGTGCCTACGCACGACCGACAAGATCTCCAGGACTGATTACATGTGACCTCTGCTACAAACCCTCGAAAGAGCATCCCAGGACTCATTACGCCCAACCTATCGGATCTCCCAGGTCTTACATGTAGCATCCCACCACAAACCCTTGAAAGAGCATCCCAGGACTTATTACGGGCACACAGCCCAACCTATCGGATCTCCCAGGTCTTACATGTGGCCCTCTATCACAAACCCTCGAAAGAGCATCCCAGGACTTATTACGGGCACACAGCCCAACCTATCGGATCTCCCAGGTCTTACATGTGATACATAGTGCCAGTCCTTTTTCATACTGGATGTGACCTAGAACAAATCTAGGATTTCCTTTGCACAACCTGTCCACGGCCACAGAGTATCAACCTGATACTCACCATACATCATCCTGATGTACACATGATCATCCTGATCATCATCACTGCAACATCCTACTGCATGTCATCTGGAGCAACATCCTGAAGCTCATCATCCATGATCATCCTGATCATACAATGCATCTACCTGATGCATACCAAGTATCTACCTGATACATATCACCATACATGATCCACCTGATCATACAATGTATCCACCTGATACATACATAGATACATGATCCACACAATGTATCCACCTAATATATATCAACATACATGATCTACCTGATCATACATAGTATCCACCTGATACATATACAGATACATGGTCCAAGCATCCAACATGATGCATATACAAAATACATACAAATGATCCAACTGATCATATCCAACATCAAACATGATGCGTACATACATATATATATAAATGATCCAACTGATCATATCCAGCATCCAACATGATGCATACATACAGAGTAGTAACTGGAGCATCGTCCTCTTTAGATCATCTCATCGTCCACAAAGCACATCCCGAATGCACATCATCCAGCACTTACACCACCGACATGGGAGAACACATCTACCATGATTCGAGGAAGGATCTAGCCCTTACTTTTTCACCATGGGAGAAAACATCTACCACCATGTGAAAAATGGCTTCAGCCCTTACATCTAAACCATGGGAGAACACATCTACCACCATGTGAGAATGGCTCAACAATTACATCACGACCATGGGAGAACACATCAACCATGTCAAAAAAAACTCATGTGCATCTGCATCTTCCGAACTCATCACTTCCCTTTGGAAGGAACCTCGATTTGAAGTGCACCAAGCCTCTCTCTGAAGTACTCAAACTGCACTTTGGCCAACGGCTTGGTCAATACATCTGTAACCTGCTCATCCATCGCAAGATACTTTGCTTCAGCTGTACTCAGTGCTATGCAGGACTACTTCCTGCTAAACCAAGAGATCACACCTGATCCCATACTGAAGTAGCACCCAGATGTGCCCTTCCTATCTGCAGCAATGACTACCCAATCTGAATCAACATAACCCTGCAGGTTAAACTTTTGATTCGCATCATACTTGAGCCCATAATCAACTGTACCCTTCAGGTACCTCAGAATATGCTTTACAGCAACCAGGTGAACATCTCTTGGATCCGTCAGGAACTAGCTCAATGTGTTCACTGCAAAGCAAATATATGGTCTCGTGTTCGTCAGGTACATAGAGGACCCAATCATCTGACGATACATCGTGACATCAACTGGATCAGATGAAGCATCACACAAAAGCTTCAGGTTCGATGCCATAGATGTGGCCATAGCCTTGCAGTCCATCATCCCGAACCTCTTCAGGATCTCTACTGCATACTTCCCTTGTCCAAGGAAGATTCCATCTGCACTCTGCCACACCTCCATGCCAAAAACAAATAGTGCATCATCCCCAAGTTCTTTATCTCGAACTTGGTAGCAAGCTTCCGCTGCGTGTCGGAAATCAATCTATCATCTCCTGTTACAAATAGGTCATCCACATACAGGAGTAGAATCATAGGATTCCCTTCCTCAACCTTGTAGCAAAGGTTGGAATCCGCTTTACTCTTGGTAGAGCCCAAACTGGATAGAAGGTTGTCTATCCTACCATACCAAGTTTTGCACATATATGACTCCCTGTCATGTGTCTCAGAACCAAGTGGCTGCTCCACATACACTTCTTCTTCAACTACACCATTCCAGAAATCTGTCTTGAAATCCATCTGGTGTATCTTCCACTTCATCACTGCAGCCAAAGCAAGTACTTATTTAATGGAAGTGTATCTGGCTACAGGAGCAAAAGTCTCTATGCTACCACCTATAGCATGCTTGATCTTGTAGATCCTCTTGGAAGTCACTACAGACTCCCCTGCAGGTCTTGGGACTACATCCCAAACATCTTCATGATCGACTGGTACTCCTCGATCATGGCATTCTTCCCAGATCCTGGGAACTTCAATATCTTCAATATTTTCAATAGATAACTTTGTTGCTGAACAAATGTTATAGTCCTTCTTTTGTAGGTGATGGTATATGATCTTTCCTACACAACAAGTTAAATTGCATGATTAGAAAACATCTCATAGTTTTCAAAACAAATTCTTACACATAAAGAAATATGTCATATAGTCATGCAATTATCTTATCCAATGTTTCAATACAACATTTATCCATATTCCGTAACTTTCTAGATGCCTTCCAATCTCTACCAGAACATTGTTAAGAGTGTGCACAACTCCCAACATGTCAGCAAAGAGGTTTCATTCTAGATAAGTAGTAATGGAATGTTGTACAGTGCCATAGGCCACTTACCCATCAAATGCATATTAGTAGTATATTGTTCATTAATGCAATCATTCTAATATGCTCAATACATATCCTAAGTCTAGGAACATAATCCTATACATCATTGAACAATTTCATTTAAACAAATATGTAAGAAATGGTAATTAAAATACTTATCTTTGTTTGTTTGTTAGGTGGACTCCCTTTGAGTCTTTGCTTCCTTGCAAGAGCTGCTAAAGTAGCTTCTTCTACACCTTTCTGTTGTGGAATGCAGAAGGATGGTCAACTCCCTCTGGATATCTGCATCCTTGCAGAAACTACTGGAGTGAGCCCCCTGTGCTTTCTTGCAGGAACAACTGGAGTGTGCTCCCTCTTGATCTTTGCTTCCTGGATTACTTATCCTTGAATTTATATCCATCCTTAACCACTATGCATGCTTATTAGTATCATCATTGTGTTATCCTTGAGGTCTCATACATAATCACACATTTATTAGTATAATCTTAATACTATCAAAACACAATAATCTTAAACATGTATAGTCATGATCATTCACAGATAATAAACATTAGTATTCAAGGTTTCAAGGAAGTTTTGTTTTACTCATGCATATTCTTATTTGATCATAGGAATCTTTTGATTAGTTAAATCATCAATGCATAAACCCGTGATTACTCAAACCTATACCTTCATGATTCTTTTGGTTAGTCATATCATCAATTATGGTAAGAAACATAATATGCATACAACTATGACTATTCAAACCTATGACTTCATGAATAATCATTATCAACAACACAATAGTATAAGATCCTAACACAAGGTAGGATTCTAGCTTGATATAGGAAAAACATACCTGGATTAGCATGCTAGCTAGTTATGTCTAACATACCAGCATAATGTCTTATGGTTCTCTTCAGTGACTTGTGCTAGTAACCTACATGTCTCATAAGTTAACCATTGTAGAACCAAGTTATACATACCTCGAAAGTAGATCTTCTAAGTGATCCATGACAATGGATGAATCTTTGTCTTCATGTCACCATGATCATATGTTCTTGAAGTAGAACATGATTTGACTTTCTTGGTGTACCTTTCATGTTAGCGGACAACATAAACCTCATACAACACCACAATGCATTAGTACAATCATAAGTGTCAAAACCTTAATCAATGAATATCTTCTATTAAGGTAATACGACAAGTCTAGTAATTAATTAAGATTGTACTGTAATGATATGAAGACAAACATATCATAAACTTAACCATGAACAGAATTCGAAACATACCTGTAAGCCATACCTGTCAAGATTGCTTGTAATCTTCTTATGGAAGGCCTTAGCCTCATCTCTCTCCGAGACATGAACTTCTTCACTTATGTAGGTGACCAATCCATCTTCTTCTAGGATTAACCCAATCCACTTGATTTACAAGAACTGGACCTGGAGATGGATTAGGGTTTGTCAGAGAAATGCCAAAAATTCAAACTTTGAATTTCAAACTTCTGAAAGGATAGAAATATGTGCCTTGATGAGCTGATCAAGCTGGTATATTCAGAAATTGAAAACTGTAAAGTTTGACTCCTCAATTTTGCCTTTGAAACTTTCGGATTCACTAGACGTGACCCCTAACTAGGGTTTGATGAAGCCCACTCTTTTTCCCAATCAAAAGGTTTTATCCAAAGCTCTAAGCTTCTATTTTTCTGAGGAGCTTCCAGCCGTGGTCACAGATTTCAAAAATTCCCATCTTTGCGGAAGCCCTAATTTTCCACTTTTCCAATCAAAGTCCCGAACTAGGGTCTGATCAAGCCCGGTGTTCTGCCCAACCAAAAATTCTAAACTTGGCATCTAAATTTCTATTTTTATGAGTGGCATTCATCTGCAGTATCCGATTACAAAAATTCCAACTTTCTCCGAAACCCTAAATTCTGGAAGCCATGAATGAAGGTGCTAAAAAATAATTATGTTATGACATAAATATGTACCTGATTGTTTCTGGTGTAACTCTGAACTTTTCGATCCACAGGGTCTGAAATTTTTTTACGAAATTTCCTGACCTATCATATTTCCATCCTGACAGGTCTGACCTCAATTGGATTCTCTGAGAGAGAGTTATGCCAAGTGTCGCAACGTGACCTGTTTATGGGATAAAACAAGAGAGAAAACTTGTACGGCATTCCATGTGTCACTGGTTCAACTTCGGCCTCTGAAAACATTTTCTGAGAAAGTGCAATCTGTGTGCTACCTGTCACTTTTTACGAAATTTCATTTGGAGCTTCGTAGCCCAAGTTATGACCTTTTTCCCAAGGTCACCTGATTTTGACTCAGATCTGGAAGAGGCCAAAACCCTATATTGTAAAGATCATAAATCACAAAGTACAACTAATTAGAGGTTGTCCTTTGGACACAAGGTACATGGGGATCTTCTCTTCTACCTATAAAAGTTTTAGATCCGAAAACTGCTCCAAAATGGATTTATAGAGAAAGTTCTATGATGACTGGTTTTTTCTATATCAAGCCCTAGCATCGTAAGTGCAACAAGTGTCATACATGCCATATCATGCCTTCTTTCAGGCTAGCTCTGATACCATGTTAAATTTTCAGAATTTACTTCAATCTGATCTAGGATCTTAACTGAGAGAACAACATGTACAGCAAATCTATAGCATATCAATCATGGACACAATAATGCAAGCACACAAGAGACACGGAGTTTACTTGGGGAAAACCATAAAGGTGAAAAACCCCAATAACTTCCTCAGAGATAGATAGAGCAATGATACAACTAGAATACAAGAGATAGTCTTCTCCTAGCAGTAGAGCCTCCTCCTCATAATTGCGCTACTTTTCGAATGAGAGAAGTGTGTGAATGAATGGATCAAATAGAGATCTCCCGATCTCTATTTATACTTGTCATGTCCTGCCCAATAAACTAATCGGGTCTACATGTCTAGGTTAACCCATGGTTAACTTAATCCGGGCTGACCCCACACTTGGTGGTCTAATAACCCTTTGACCCACATGGCCGACCCCCAATAGGGTGGTCTAATAACCCTTCGACCCACATGACTTATACAGGGCCGACCCCAACAAGGTGGTCTAATAACCCATCGAGTATAAGTTACGACACTTACAATATAAATGACAACACTTCTGTATAGAGGAATAATAACATCTCTATAGGAATACAAACACTTCCTTATAGAGGAATAATACCATCTCCATAGGAGTACAAAATACATATATGAAATACGTGGGTGAAATTCATTCCGAAGTTACATATACATCAACAAAAGGCTCCCTTCTCCAGTCTTTTTCATGACTAGTGCACCTTTTTCACCTACCACAGTCAGTTAGGTGCCTCTCTCACCTACCATTCAGTTGTACTTCAGTTCTTTCCCTGATTTAAGGCTAGGCTGACTCTCAACTGACTGTATCACTCCGATGGACCTCTAGTGAGACTAGTTTGTCCATTCTGACTCCAGTTAGCTCCTCAGGCGCCCTCCATTGAGCCTCCTTCATTTAGTTCATGCCTGCCTCACTCAGTTAGACTCCTCATGTGCCCTCCACTGAGACTCCTTCATTCAGTTAGTGCCTACCTCACTCAGTTAGACTCAATTGATTGACTGTTACCACTGATGACTGATACATTGACTGGTTGATGACTCTACTATCATTCAAGCCACACTCTGAGTTAGGAATTCGAATGCCATACTTGCCCTATTCGAATCCTATATTATGCACCTTACTGTTCTATTTCACTCATTCACTTACATTCTTATTCATTGTATAATACTGAGATATTGTTCTATTCTACTGTATTTATGAGTGATCATTGAGTGTCTCCTTCTCTTCTTCTTTGCAACATATTTTTGAGTTTGATTGTGAGTTGCTACAGCTGCCAGATCCGTGCATATTCCTACAATGATTTCAAGGATATAAAGAATGCTATAGATCATGTACCTTCTTTAAGAAGTCCAAATTTTGAAAAATATTTTATCATACATATTCTTTTGCTTCAAACAATTCTCTTGCAACAGTGCTGACAAAAAAAGGAGAACTAGGTGATGAGTATCCAATATCTTTCATGAGAATTGGGCTATAAGGAGCCGAACTGAACTACCCAACTATGGATAAACAAGCATACGCGGTGTTTAAGGCAGTAAAGCAGTTCGGACCTTACATTTTGAAGAACAGAACGAAATTTATAATACCTCACCCATTTGTTAGATCATTATTTGTATAAAAGGAGTTGGGAGAGAGGCGAGGAAATTGGGTAACTACATTACAGGAATATGATTTGGAGTTCAAACCAACTAATATCATTAAAGGTCAAGGGTTATGTAAGTTTCTTACTGAAAACCCAACTCACAGAGAGCATGAATGGGAAAACGAAGCTGAATTGAATACAATTGAAGTATGTTCCATTCTTAATTCTCCAGAATCTTGGTATAGAGATTTGATTCACTATCTTCAACAAGGGTATTTTCCATAACACTTGAGTTCTAAGCAGAGAAGGGAACTCCGATTGAAGTCGGCATCTTATCATATCATAGATGGAGTACTCTTTAGAAAAAATTATGATGGATTTTTTCTTAGATGTCTTGAAAGAGAAGATGCAGACAAAGTGGTCAAGGAGTTACATCATGGCCCTGCAGGGGGACATTACTCGAGGGACACCACTGCTCACAAAATACTAAGAGTTGGATACTATTGGCCCACTCTTTTCAAAGATGCTCATGCTTATGCAAGGAAGTGTGATGTATGCTAGAGGAGTGTTGGAAGATTACCAAAAGCGGTAGGACCATTGCAACCAGTAGTTATCTCAGAACCATTCGAGCAATGGGGCTTAGACATCATCGGGGAGATAAATCCAAATTCTTCGCTGCAACACCGATATATTCTCACAGCTACTGATTATTTTACATGATGTATGGAAGCTACTCTGTGCAAATTGAACGAAGATGCAGTCATTCATTTTCTGCAGGAAAACATCATATCCAGGTTTGGGGTTCCAATTTCCCTAGTTTTTCATTATGCAACTTACTTCTCATCTATTAAGTTGACTGCATTTGCTTGTGAAAGAGGAATTAAATTGCATTATTCAACTAATTATTATCCTTGAGGAAACGGACTAGAAAAATCCACGAATAAAAATCTCATCTGTATATTAAAGAAAACAGTTATTGAGAGTCAGAGGAATTGGCATGTAACTCTTCCAAATGATTTATGGGAAAATAGGGTCACTCCAAAATATTCTTTAGGGGTTTCTCCTTATACATTAGTCTATGGGAAAGAAGCTTTAATCCCACCGAACATACTACTCCCATCCCTACAGCTAGCCTAGGCCTCTCGAGGATCCAGTAGTGAAATCCTACAGTCACGAATCAATACTTTGTTGAAACTCAAAGAATCACGGCAAAAGGCCAACGATAGATTCAATCATCACCAGGATATTGTCAAAATATGGTTTGATAAACAAAAGTCCAGTAAGAGAAATTTTGAGGTAGGAGACTTAGTTTTGAAATGGGATCACCAGCATGATGAAAAGGGAAAACATACAAAATTTCAACATTTATGGATTGGCCCCTATCAGGTTGCTGAAAAGCTTGGCCCATTGACATACAAACTACAAGATTTACAAGGGGAGGAGGAAAATATCCATGTCAATGGCCTAGATCTTAAATAGTAATTCACCTAGATGTAGGAAAACCTGTGTACATAAATAATTTATGTTTCTTAGTTTTATAGTTTGTCTATTTTCTAGATTAGTAAATTCCAACCTTGTGTTTGCTTATTGTTTGATTTGCTTTGTTTGTTTTCGCTTTGTTTGATTTCAAATAAACCCCAACTCGACATTTGACATGCGGAAATATAGGGATCTAAACAATCTCACGGTCATCACTATAGAATCAGAATGAGATTATAGAAAGAGAATCCTTTTGTATAACATTGTCATTTATGATTTTAATTGTTGCCCAATTTTTAGAAAGAGAAACTTTATTCATGTTCATGTTAAGTTAGTGTAAACCCTGTAAAATAACCAAGACCTATGAATTCCAAACTACTATCTTGGGGCTCCATCCATTCACACATAATAACCATCTCAGGCAGCCTGCTACAGGAACCCATGGAAAGGAAACAGGTCTTACGAATGTATGGAAATTAAAATGATCCCATTCTGCAAATTCAAAGCCAAAAGGCCTATAATGAAGAGTCGAAGTTCTGAAATTTCATCTCCATCAAAGAAATGGCTTTGAAAACAAATATACCCAGTCAAGAAGATTTCCTAGTTGGAAAGACCAGGAAGGTTCTTCTCCGTCCATGAGTATGAAAAACGAATAAATATCTCACTAATACAAAAGGATATTATGGATGGAATAACCCACATAAAATTTTGAACACTGAAGAAGGCTATTAATGAAAGACTCGGACGACAAAACTCATCAAAATAAATCATCTAAAGAAATGCTTACAACATGGGAATGAGGAACAAACGAATACATCTGTTTGATTTTGTTACAATCCTGTGGAGTCATGTTTAGTGTCAACCGAAATATGGAACTAAAATGAACTTCATATTATGGTCTCAGGAGGGTATTCAGGAAATATGGTCTTTGTTACCCTATCTCCCAAAATGAATGGCCAATATGATGCAAGAAAGACTATCTCCCTGTATAAAAATTTGGCCCTTTAAAATATAAAAAAATCGATGGAGGCATTGTTTTACATTTGGGATCAATAATATACAAGCACTTATGTTTTTTAAAAGGAATTGTTTAAAGATTAGTGTTCACCATCCAATCGCCAATTGTTGCTGCTGCAACCCAAAATTTTCTTAAAAATTGTAGGGACCCTCCTTCTATTTTTTGGTTTACGTATATTTTAGCTCATCCTAGAAGGTTTAATTTTGGTCACTTAAAATTTTCCCAGAATCAAGTGAAGAAAGCAAGTTTTTTTTGGCTAAGTACAACTTGATTTTTCTAGCCGAAATGGTTGGAGAAACTAGTTGAGTTACGTCGAAACGGTCAGAGCAAATTTGGTTTCTTAGGTGAAATCCCATTTCGAAACAACTCGGCATTTTCCTTTGAAATGGTCGATATGTTTGGAAGAATCACATCGAAACACTTAGATAATTTTTTTAAGTTACGCTGATCGAAGCAACTCATTGAGTCACGCCAACCGTTTCAGCATAAAAATAAATGTCGTGCCGAAATGCATCAGCATGAAACGAAGATGGACGCCGAAAATGCCCCAGGAAAGAAGAATCAACGCAAAGTTTGGAAAATAGCTAGAAAGGTTTCGTTGCATGAAGGTGAGTTACACCGAAACATGTCATTGACAAAACAGGAAAGCCTCCTACGAAGAAGTCATCGCGAGTTCCAATATAAGAACGACGTGATGAATAGAAAATGATTGGTGGAGATTAAGAAGTGGCGCCAACACCTTTCGGCGTGAAGACACAAAAATATGTCGAATCGTCAGGGCAAAGAACGGGGAGAGCTCTGATGCGCTTCGGCATGCAAAGGCCAAAATACACCGACAATTTTTCCGGAGAAGGGATTGGCACAGAATGATGAATAGCGCCAACGCGTTTCACTGTGAAAACACGAGAGACGCTAAAACACGTCGGCGTCATTTTTATTCCGCTGCGATACAGAGGGAGAAGTTTGTTGATTTTCGCACCGAAACGGACTCGATACATTAATGGGACCACCAAATTCTACCTTTGCACATTAATTACTAGGGTTTCCCAAGGTTATATAAGGGGTGAAAGTCATTTTTTAAACCATTTTTTGCAACGTCGTTCATGTGAAGCCACTTCCACCGGACATCAAACACCTAACTTCGTTGAAGCTTTGTCTTGCAACAACACTGCAACTTCCAAGTAGGCCACTTTATTCCCTTGTGCTCAGTTTTTAAATGACATCCTTTCTTTTGGCACTTTTCCTCTTGTATAAAGCGCTTCTTACCATTGGTTTGTCCGCATTGTTGTGTTATATTATTTTTTTTAGGCAAACCGGTTGGTTTTTCTGTCCAGTTGAGCATAGGGTTGTTTCTAGCACCCGGTGGTTCTTTAAGTAATGGTTTTGACCATACGTGGTTAGGTTTATTCCTGTCCAGACAAGTACTCTGGGCTATACCTACCATCCGGTCGCTCCCACTCAACAACCCTCATAGTTCTTCTAGTAGACATAACCGCATGAGGTTATCATGCCATGGTAAAATAACATTCCTGCGCATTCCGACTCACCACAATAACCTTCCCGCCCAACATGAAAGCAACTCACAAAAACCTTCAGACTTTTTTTATGAACCTCACAAGACTAGGTGCCTTATGGGAAAATAGAGTGGGATGTGTGTGTGAGACTTTCCAGGCTGTTCATAGATTTGTTACAATCACAAGGGGAATTTGGTTTTAGTCGTTATCTTTTTACGCACTGCCAAGGCCATCGCAATTTCAATCCCACACAATACCTCCAATTTGGATGCTCTTTCTGTGGTAGTTTCTCTTTTTGGTTGTTATTCGTCACTAACATTGAGATTTATTTTGCTACTCCCACAGAGTAATGAAAGTTTTAGTTAGGGAAGAGTTCTTATCTGATTGATCCATACGCTCTCCCAGCAAGATTAAAACTTTTGAAATGACCCCAAAACCAAACATACCAAATGATAAACTCTCCACCATTCAGTTGAGGAACATAGAAGCATAGCAAACATAAACAACATCATGGAAGTAATTAATTTCTTAACTCTCTCTTCTTTTTAATAGTATGAATGAGAGATGTTTTACATATTGCCTGGTGCAATTTGCTTACACATTGATTCAATGTCTCATCAGGATTCAGAAATGCAAAGAATGGTTTCCAAGAGGAAGTCCAAGACAGTTGAATCAGATTCAGACGTAGAAGTATTAGCTGACACTCCGACAGAAACCATGTTCGAAGAAACCAAAGAAGCAACGGGAATCACCCTAGAATACAAATGGGGTGAACTGTATTAGCTTATCCGAAATCAGAATGTACCTAAGGCATCCATCGAAGAGATGATGGTATACCAAAACATCAAGAAATCGGGCCTCCACAAAGCAGCCACACGCCCAGAGTTGTTTCCTTTCTTTGAAGTCATCGGATGGAACTTGCCTTACGTGGATGTTGTCACAAGGATCATCTCAAACGCAAAAGGGGAATGGTTTGCCTCTTTCCAACCTGGTCACATAGCTGTGGCATATAAATTGCCATCACCCAAAATCTTGATGAGTGAGTACTGGATCATGGTTTTGAACATAGACCACTTTGAGTATTCCAAGAAAATGATAATCCCCGGGAAGCAACTAAGGTTGAAAACAAGTGGGGAATATGACAATCAAATCTTAAGGACCCCATTCAGAATCATAGCTTTGATTCTAAGCAGAATCTTCGAAAGGGTGAATGGAAACATTTATAAGATCAACTGGGTGCCCCCAATATATCATATAACTTTTAATGGCTCGGTTTTTAACTGGGAAGACATCATCTCAGAGAGCAGGGCCTACAAATTTCCCAAAGAGAAATTTTTTGTCAGAAATGATAGCCGGAAAAAGGTTTCTCAACATTGCGTGGCATGCAATATCACCTTCGAGTACATGGATCACTTCCTTAAAGATGAGTAGGTATATCAAAGAGCAAGTAACATGATTGAGTTAAACAAGCTGTTTGTTCGAAAAAGTGGCACCGGCTCCAATCATACTACCAACACTAAAAAAGAGGTAGTATTACAGAAGCAAAGAGAAGAAGCTGTAAGGTTACAAGTAGCGAAAGTAGAACGACGGCTGAGGGAAGAAACATAAAGGAAGTAAAGAGAGGAGGTTGAGAGGTTGCAAAAGGAAGAAGCAGATAATCAAAGAAAAGAAGAGGAAGATAAAATACAAGCGGAAGAATAGAAAAGAGAAAGAGAAGGAAGGGAAGCAGCTGAGCAACAAAGAAGAAAAGAGGAAGAAGACAAGTCCAAGCAAGCTGTGGAAACAGAAGGAACCCAAGGTGGAAGCCAGAGTCCACAAGACATGGACACGGACCCACCGAAAGTGTCAGGTGTCACACTTACTGAGTGACACCTCCCATTTGTAGAGCTTGGGATCACACCGTTTACCCCATCCAAACAACACACAGTGGCCAAACTGGACACAATAATTTTTTAGTCGAGGAGGAAAACCATCATTAGAAGGTCGGAGAAGAGATTGAAGATGGGCGCCCAGCCTGATATAGTCATTGTCCAAGAAAACACTATCATGGAGGGAACTCACAAAGACCCTAAGTTCACAGTGTCTGTGAGCATAACAGCTGCACAAGCAAGTGCAAATAACACCGATAAGTTGTTGAATGACATTGAATGCAACAAGGAGAGAATGTTGAAGTTAAAATATAACTTAGTAAAAGCATGAGGATAAGGGATAGAGTTGAAAAGGAAACACAATGCTATGGAGGATGAAAAGGACAGATTAATGACTGACTACCAGAATCTGGACACTAAGAAGTATGCGTTGAATTTGCAGCTGATGATCTTGGAGGGCGAAAGAAGCGATTTTGACGCCTGCATAAGCAAATTGGAGACAAAAGAGTCAACAAGGATTCAGCAGGTGGAATTTAAAATTCAGGTAGAGGAGCTGGTTAAGGAGAAGGAGTCTCTGTCAGAACAGGTGGAGCTGGAAAATAATAAGAAACAAGACATGACCCCTTTCCATGAACATGCATGTAAAATTCAGGAGAAGATATATCGCTCGCAAGAATTGTTGACTGAAGAAATCTACAAAATGAAACAACTGATAGCAAGGATGAACGCGATTGCTACAGAATCCGATTGATGATTAGACAAAGATGGTTTAACATTACAAATAATATTGAGAGGCAGATGGCATGGAGAGAAGGAAAAATAGAGTTCCCTGATCACTTTCCCCAGAAGATGACTGCAGACCTTAATTTAGACATGGAACTCCTTGAGTTTTCCAAAAAAGATGGCAGGAGAATAAATGTTGAAGTCCCTAAATCTATTGAAAAATGTGTAGGATTCTACAAAGGGATTCATCAGATCCATGAAAACTGTCATCTCGTCATGGCCACATATATGGACGAGATGCCTATGAAAGATCAACGCCTAATGGAGCTACATAATGGATTGAGGGAGGACATGGACTATATTAGAAAACTGGACGTGCTAACCGGAGAATATCTCCATCATTATATTGGACAATCATCCATAAATGCTTATTTACTAAAGGACAGCTACAAGGCTGAAGCAGAAGGAGTGAAAAGTGTAGAAACAAAGCTATCATATCATGAAAAAACTTTGAAATTTTTAGAACCTATACAATGCAATATTATTTTTGAAGAGGCTGACATGTGGGCTAATTATATCTCTAGTCTGGGGGGGGGCGTTAGAGAATAATTTATTTTTTAATTGTAATTAATTTTTTTTCTTATGCAAACACTAGAGGAAAAATTTGGGGTAGTCCAAAGGCTAGAGGCAATTGAAAAGAATAGCAATGTAATGACAAAATTTTTGTAATAAAAATATATGAGATGTATACTGGCTAAGGGAGTTTTGATAACATAATAGAAGCTAGACTTCTTGTAAGAGAACTATTTTTGTGTTATAGGAAAGGAACTGTTTGCTGGGAAAAGCATGCACATAAATGTTTTGCGTGGAATGTGTGGAATGTCAAATGTGGAACTACTTCTTCTATCATTCTTAGCTCATACTGTGAGATTGTTCTAACTTTATTGAATTATTTCAAATGGTGATGAATGGTTTCATTTTATATGCAAATGTGTATGTGCAAATAGAGTAATAATTTTTTTTAATTATATTAGAGCTATCTTTGATATCTTTTTGTTGTAAATGTAAATGTTTATCTTAATGAGTATCTGTTAAGTCTACCTGAACATTTTAGCTTATTACTCTTACTTCGAATTTGCTCCCTGCAGGGATAGGCTAGTTAGCTTAGGTTAGGTTTTAGCGAATTGATAAGGTAGAAGTGGTAATACGGGAGGTAAGAACCTACACATCACTTGTGAGGCTTTTTCCTGTCAGTTCTAGGTTAAATACATTAGTTAGAGCACTTGCATTTCATATCTTAAAAATAAAAAATACATAAACAGTGAACCGGGCCGCAACTGGTAAAGAAACTAAATAGTTACACACTTACTGTAGCCGGACCATAAACCACACAGATTCCACATACCAAACGATGAGCTGGGGAGAATCCCTCCTGTCGATGTTGAGATTTTATGGGCAACAACATAACATTATTAATAATAATAAAAAATCCTCGAAAAAAAGTGTAATTTATTTCATCTTTCGAGAACAAAATTACATTATGTTCATATCACTTATAAGTGTATGTTTGATTTTTACGAACAGTTTTGACCAAAAATGGGTCTCCTACATATAGTAAGCAATTTCCAAGAAACCTTACCAAAAATTTACAAGTTTAGACCAAAAATGGGTCTCATACATATAGTACGAATTTTCCATGTAAACAACACAATATATCTGCATATCATGCTGAGATATTCAGGTAGACCTCCACACGAGGTACCGATCCAAATGTACAAAAAAAACACAGTTGAGAAAAAACAAGTATAAAACTGCAGGAACAAAGACAGCCCTGTGCAAATCATGTCAATTTGTGACACCTTCAATAAATGGACGATGAGAGTAATCCTGAGCTTCACCATTTTTTACTTCAGTTATCTTCCGAACACCCACTGCCAGCTGCAGCCCCGCCTTTGACACCCTGTCTGCTTCCTAGTTATTTTCCCTGTAAACATGTGTGCACTCAAAGAAATCAAAAGTGTTCAAGATTTCCTGAATAGAGTTTAGAATGTTTGAGAGTCTAAGATTGTGACACAAAAGAGACCCCATAATCCATTTTACCACATTCAATGAGTCCCCAAAAACAAAGATGTTTCGGCAGCCCTTCTCATTAGCAAAAGAAACAAGAAATTTTAGGCTAAGTAATTCAACAACATTATTGCTGCCATCCCCAAGGCCTAGAGACATAGTAAAACTATGGTTTTCATTTAGAAACAAAATGGCCCCTCCCCCGCAGGCATTGAGCTGAGAAGATCCATCAAAAAAACCCCATGGATGAGTTCGGTCAATGTTCACCAGCTGGATATCTTGAACCCTGTAAGAAGCTGGTTTAATTAGGAAAGAAGGCAGGAGGCCATAACAAGAAGTCACAGTAATAACAGGTGAGGCGTGACCATTGCTGAAAATGAGTTGATTTCGGGCTAGCCAAACCCCCTAGATAACCAGCAGTGGAAGAGCACGATAGTTTTTGAGTTGTTGATCCAGATACCATGTTCTCCACGCAATCTCCAAGGAATCCCCTACCCAACGACACTGACGATTGATCCTTCGAGAGAATTCAGTCCAAACAACAGAGATAAACGGGCATTGTAAAAAAAGGTGGTAGACAGATTCACCATTATCCTTACACAACACACACCACTCCAATCTCTGCTTATTTCATTTCTGGAGGAAATCCCAGGTTGGAACTTTGTTCATCAGCACACACCACATAAACAGACAAGACTTTGGGGGACTCTTAACTTTCCATAGCGATTTCCAGCACCATGTCGGTTCACCCTGAACCAAATCCTCCGTGATCCTCAAATAACCCCCTTTGGGAATATAAACCCCCCCCCGAATATGCATCCCAAATCAGTTCATCCACAGTATTAGAGAGACAGATATGATCGACGGTAAGTCTCTGGATATACCTGGAGAGTTCCTAAGAAACCCCCGCGGGCAGATCAAAAGAGTTGGCCGGACGCCAAGCCTAAAATCCCAGGGAGGAATCCAATGGATCAGCTAGCTGATATAGGTAGACCAAATCAGATTGATGCAAAAAATCGATCGTCCCATCAGGTAACAAATGATGTTTTTCGCAACCCACCCAAGGATCCAGACCAATCCGAACCCGATGACCATTTCCAATATCCCAAGACAGATCTTTTTCAATGATATCAAAGGACTTGACAACAACTTTCCAAATAATAGATCCCCCTATATGTGGCCTCATCTTCTCCCTAATCCAGTATTCTAGCAAAACATGAGCAATATATTTTTGGACCATCACCTGTGCCCAAAGACCGCCACTTTTGATCAAACTCCATCCACCCTTAGCAACCAATGCCTTGGAGAAGAAAAATATATGTTTTAGACACCACCCCCCCAGTGCTTTAGGGGAAGCAATCTTGTTCCATCGAACCCAGGGTGCAACAATAGTGTCTCCTTTGCCATTCCATAAGAAATGATAACAAGTACGCCTAACCACTTCCAAGATACTTTTGGGGATCCACTAGAGCGACATCCAATACACAAGTATCGCCTCCAACACAGACTTGACCAAAACCAGTCTCCCCGCCCTAGAGAGCCACTGATGGCTCCAGCATTTCAATCTCTTCTCCAACTTCTTGACCAACCACTTCCAGTCCGAAATTCTATAGTCATTGGGTTTCAGCTTAAAACCCAAGTATTTCAAGTCCTCTTGTAGAGAAAGGTTGGGTAAAGGGAAAAAACCTGAGAAAAACATCCACCTTCGCATTATTGAGAAATTTTGTGGTAATGGTGGATTTGTCATAATTAATTTCCATCCCAATTGCTCGGGAGAAAAGATCCAAAATCTCCCTAAGATTAGCAGCGTCCCTTTTAGAGCTAGAGCAAAAAATCAGGACATCGTCCATAAATAGTAGATGTGTAATCTGGAAATCATGGGAAATCAGAATCCCCATAAAAACACCCTGTCTCCTGGCATCCATAATAGCCTGGCTCAAACCTTTAGCCACCAATAAAAACAATAGGGGATAAAGTGGGAAGCCCTAGCGAAGCCCACGACCCAAGTGAAAAATTGGGGATGCAGCCCATTGATAAGAATGGAGAAAGAAATGGTTTAAATACAGCTCATGATCCATCTAATGAAGCCAATGTCAAATCCCAGATGTGTAAGTAACAAGTGTAAGAAGAGCCAGCTTACTTTATCATAAGCCTTGGACAAATCAATTTTTAACACAACCCCTTTTAGCTTTTTGGTTTTCATACTATGTAGCCCTTCCTGTGCCACCCCAATAGCCTCATAAATCTAGCGCCCTTCCAGATAACCAAACTGTTCCTCCGAGATATGATTAGAAAGTATCACCTTAATCTCCTTGCTATAGTTTTCATTACAATCTTATAAATACAGTTGCACAAAGATATCGGTATAAAATCATTCAGAGATCCAAGAGAGTCCGACTTAGGAATAAGATAAATAAAAGTAGAGTTGAAGCTAGCCAGAATCCTACTAGTTTACCTAGTATATTCAACCACCATAAGAAGATCTTCACCAAAGAAATAAAAAAGTTCAAGAAAAAATTCAATCGTCTAGCCATCAGGACCAAGACTTTTGTCCTTTTGGAAATTGGACAGTACCTCCTTTAATTCCTCCTCCAAGACTACATCCAGCAATGCTCTATTGTCCTCCATTTCCACAAAACGAGGGAAAAGTTGAGCTACATGAATCACTTCCTCAATAGAGATCTGATCACTGGCCTTAAAAAGATTCTGAAAATGAGTAACCCCAGCCTCAGTCATGCCTTCAAAAGTGTGTTGTGGTTCCCCTGCCTCATTCTCAAGACTCCAAATAGTATTGTAGGAGCGCCTCCCTTTTGCATATGCATGAAAAAACTTAGAATTTTCATCACCACTTTCTAGCCAAATGGCCCTACTCTTCAACCACCATGTCTCCTCCTTTTCCAGAAGAATTGTATTCCTTCGACCCTCCAGCCGGACCAAAGAATCCTGGGACTCTTGGTTCTGATAACCCCCCCTAGACCTTCATAGAGTAAGAGCAGCTCCGCTTCAATCTGTTTTAGTTACAACTCCTCCCTCTGCCTCTTTTCAAATTTCCACTTCTTAATAGGCTACTTAAGTCTTTTGATGTTGTCGAAAAACTAAAATGCAGCAAAGCTAGGGTCCCCAGGAAAGTAGGGAATCCGGACATATTTAATCACATCAAAAAAGGTTGGGTCATGTAGCCAAACCTTGTTAAATTTTAGAGGGCTAGGAGGTTTGCAGGGTCCATCCAAAATTTCAAATAAATAAGGAAGTGATCAGAGCAGCCACCACTCCCCACCCACTGCTTCAAGTGAAAAAACCTGTCCAACAGATGTTCTGCCAGAAGGAACCGATCCAGTCTTTTAGCCACTCTACTATCACCCGCTTGGTGATTTGTCCAAGTAGGTCGAATACGAACAGGTTCCACATCAATCAGATTCTTCTTGACCAGATGCCGAGTAAAAAAATCCGAAAGTGGATCAATCTGAGCATGAGGGCCCCAAACTTCTGCCTACCCCAGAGAAAAGTTCAAATCCCCACCCAAAATCACAACATCATTATTAACCAGATATTTAGAGAACAAAGAATCCCAGAAGGGTATCCTATCAAGATAGGGCCCGCAAACATTGATGACATTGAACTCTCCAACAATGTCAAGATTTGAAAAAGTCCCACCCAAAACCGATTCCATCCCCCACAAATTGGAGGCCTTCACCTTTGCTTCATTCCAACCAATATCCACCCCCCTAGATCTACCTCGAGCATCCGAGGCTTCAAAATTCCATCCCAGAAACCAAATTCTCAATCGTGAAACAACAATAACCCAAACACCCATAGTCTCTTGCAAAAGAATGATATCAGGGTGTTCAAGGCTGACCACCCGCTGCAACGCTGATCTTTTAGAGGGACCATCAAGACCCCTGCAGTTGTATGACATAATTTTAATTTTCTACCCTTCTTCTAGGCTCCAACCGTCTAAGTGCCTTTTTAATAGAAAGTTGTTTCCCTTCAAGCACATCAGAACAAGCTTTGGATTGTGCCATAGAGATGAAGGACTTACGACCTCTGCCAGTGGTCAATTTTTTCTTACCCTTTCCAAACCCTCCTAAGGATAGTCTAGCCAAAGAATGGAGGAAGTATCCAGCAGTGAGTGAATCGGGGGGGGAATGGAAGGAGACGTGACCTGAGTCACAACGGGGGGAGGAATAGGGGAAGGAGGACAAGTAACAGTCGGTAAGGAGGGCAGAGGATCCATATCCAAATCCGAAGGAACAGAAGGAGGGGAGGAGGCCGACAAAATAGAGGGGGAGATCGTCGAATTTTGGAGACCTTCCAGCCAATCAAGACCTGAACCAGAAACATTTTTCACGAAAACATTAAAGTACTGTGAGCGAGGGGTAAAATAAATACCCAAAAAGGAGGGCACTTGCAGACATAAGGACGTAGGCACACCACCAGCAACATCCATCGTTTGAGCCGTAGGAGGTTCATCCGCAAAAAAATCATGTCCACCCTCAGATTCCTGTGCCTGAAACCCCTGCGTAGGCGAAGTTGGAGAAGAATGAAATACTTGCACCACACCCCCCTATTTTGACCGATGAAAACCATTAAGTGTCTGTAGCGGCACCGAACAGTCAGCCATAGGGTTCCCATACTCATGGCACCGCCGACAACAAAAAGGGACATTCTCAAAGTCCAGAGACTGCGTGAAAACATAGGGGCCCCAACAAAGATCCATCTCCTCTATCAAACCTTCCCTGATATTAATATTTACCAAGATCCGAGCTACCTTGCACTTTTTTGTTTCCCTGAATGTCAAATCAGCCTCAAGGTAGGTGCCCAGAATATTGCCAATGTTCTTAAAATGTTCCTTAGACTAGTAATGAAGTGGAAGTCCAGGAAACCGAACCCATAGGGGGATAGTATCCATACGTTCCCTGCTGGCATCAAAGAGAGGGTCCCAATGTTTGAGCAGGAAAGGCGCATGATCCAAACTCCAGTTCCGACTAAGGACCCATAGAGCGTGTTACTCCAGCATAAAATGAAACGCAAACCAGTTCTTGGAGAGAGCCGCTACCTCCCGGATGTAACCAAGGTGTCCCTGCCAGTGTTGGGCTGCCCACCCAATCACTGACCTTAGAGAAAAATAATGGCCATATGCCCGTCCAACCATTGTCAACTTAGACATCTCCAAAATCTGATGAAACCCAATATCCTCCCCAAGGGTGTAGTTCGCCGCCTTACCCTTATTTTGTAACCACTTCCTGCGCACCTTCCATCTGGAGCAAGTTTCCTCACCATCTGAGACCCCCACAGGCCTTCGTACCAGACTTGAAGCCCTACAGATGGTGGGACTCAGGAAACCCCAATGTTCAAGGGTTCCCAGAAAGTCCGCAAGAAATTTTGAGTCACTCAGGTGAGCTAAGCCAAGCATAGAGTCATCAAGGTTCGTCGAAAACCCAACGCCAAAACCGTCAACACCCTGCAAGAAACCGTCGCCCTGAATAAAATCAAGAGATCCATCCATACTCTACTGGACAAGAGGTGGGGTGAAAAGGGGGTGATGGTGTCCCGCAAAACCCCAAGATGCACCACCTACCACCGATGCCGCCTGATCCACATCAAAACGAGGATGCCAAGAAAATCGTTCAGGAAACTGATAACTGCCCTAAGTACTAGCAGCAGTAAACTCGGAGGAAAGTTGAAACTGCACCTGATATCCGGTATCTTCCAAACCACCGAACAATGACCTAGCTGCCACCTCAGCCCTAGAAAACCCACCTAGCGAGGTGTAGATATCATAGGCATCCATGTGATCGCTTCCATAATCAAGAATATCTCCGTATCCCATTGAAAACCGCCAGTGTGCACAGTAAGAAAACAGTGTAAAAACCTACCCCGGTAAAAGTTCCAAAACAAAAAACCCAAAAATTGACACAAGTAACGAGGACACATGAAAATTTCACCTCTGCCACCACTGAACATGCGTCATCGTGGTCACGAGCCACCCTGATCTACATTGCATGCTATACGGCCGCCTGCAGCAGGGTCGAGGCCGGAAAAAACCCTAGCCCTAGACCTCATCCAAGCTTGACTTATTCAATAACATTATTAATAATATTAATAACATAAGTAATTTGTTAATCATATGAATAACATTAATTTTCAAGCCATCAAATTAATGTTATTGACGGTTCAAGTGTCGGATGCATATTCCTGAGTTGTTGCTGAAATGGATTTACACCTTGTTTAATGGGTATCACATGCTGTATGATGTGAGTGTCGTAAGTATTCAAATATTCATAAGTCCATGCAAAAATATCTTTGTATTGCTAAAACAAACTAATGAATTTGCATCTTTCGCCTGGTGAACAACATTTTCCTAAATTGGCGTATTTAGGTTCTGCTTTTGTTCCTAAGTTTACCAACTCATACTACATCGAGGAGTTGTTTTCTTGACATTTGCTGGTCTTCTGAATTTATTCTGTAATTCAAACAATCATTCGAGATTTCTTACTCCCTTTGGCATAAAATTTTACTTACAAACATCCTTTTTCTGTAAATCCAACTGGTGTTCTTCCTCATCAATATGGATTCCTTGAAAGTGTCTTCGTTCCTCAAAAAAATGATAATCTGTTCATCGCCATCGAACACCCTCAGATTCCTAACGTTCAGGTATTGATGGCTTGAAAATTAATTCAATAGATCATTTGTTGGTCCTTCACCAAACCTCATTATTCTTATTTTTAAAAGGGGTGATAAAAATAACCCCTCTAATTATCAAACCATTATGATTAGCCTTTAGCCCAGTTATATGGTATTATCTTGGAAAAGAAGATTAGCGTATGGGTAGAAAGTGAAGGTAAGTGGGACAAAGGTCAATTGGGTTTTAGAAGGAATCACTCTATCACAGAGCACCTCATTATACTTAGGATCATTGCAGAAGGATGCCATAATAATAAATCCAATATTTTTTGTTGCTTTATGGACTTTAGAAAATTTTGATGTGTTACCTAGAAATAACCTACATGGAATAGATTAGAAGAGCTAAAGGTTCCTTTCGAGTTGAGATTTGTCACGATGAGGTTGTACAAGAATGTAATTGCCAAGTTTAAAAACACTGAGTGGTGGTCAAAAGATATTAATTGTAACATTGGAGTTAAGAAAAATTACCCGCTCCCCTACCATCTTCAACATATACATCGATAAGCTAGAAGTATGTTTAGAAGAAGCAGGTTGCACTGGCATGATCTTAGCCGGAATAGTCATCATCCTTCTTCTCTATGCCGACGATATTGTTCTTATGGCAAGGTGACCCTTTGATCTTGATAACCAATTAAGAATTCTCAAGGATTTCTACTCTAATATGGGTATGACTGTTAACACCAACAAAACAAAAGTTACGGTTATCAAGTCCAAGAAGGTCACTTGCACTAATTTTGTCTATGAAAATAACAACTTGGAGGAAGTGCCTTCCTACAAATATCTAGGAATTGATATTTGTCACAAGCTCAACTGGAACTATAGCATTGAGAAAAGGATTAGTGGAGGATGGAAATATTATTTTGGTCTTGAAAACAATTATAAATCAATAGACCTTAAGATGTTGGATAAAAATAAGTTCCTCTTTGAAACTCTCATCACTCTTGTTATCTTGTACGATTTTAAAGTTTGGGGTTGCAACATATCTAGAGAATCTTGGAGAAATATTGATCAGATCCATAAGAATGTTATAACTTATAACCTCAAAATTAAAAGAAATACGTCATATCCTATTATCCTAATAGAAGTGTGTCTTCTCCCCATCGAGAGCATGGCTATGACTAGGTACTCAATGTACAAGCTCGAGACAAATAACATGGGAGATGAGAGACTTCCTCAAATTGATTTAAAATCTAATCAAAACCACTTGTCACTCAAGCAAGGTTGGTATAAAGACACCATGGCTTGGTTGAACCATTAGGTGATTGATGAAAATGTCACTTTTCAAAATATCAACATTAAAATTATTACTACTACTAAGTTTAAAGAGAAAATGTGGTTAAAAGAAAATCCAGATACTATAAGGAGATCATCAACCCTAATCGAGAAGAGCCTACATGGAATAGATTAGAAGAGATAAAGGTTCCTTTCGAGTTGAGATTTGTCACGATGAGGTTGTACAAGAATGTAATTGCCAAGTTTAAAAACACTGAGTGGTGGTCAAAAGATATTAATTGTAACATTGGAGTTAAGCAAAATTACCCGCTCCCCTACCATCTTCAACATATACATCGATAAGCTAGAAGTATGTTTAGAAGAAGCAGGTTGCACTGGCATGATCTTAGCCCGAATAGTCATCATCCTTCTTCTCTATGCCGACGATATTGTTCTTATGGCAAGGTGACCCTTTGATCTTGATAACCAATTAAGAATTCTCAAGGATTTCTACTCTAATATGGGTATGACTGTTAACACCAACAAAACAAAAGTTACAGTTATCAAGTCCAAGAAGGTCACTTGCACTAATTTTGTCTATGAAAATAACAACTTGGAGGAAGTGCCTTCCTACAAATATCTAGGAATTGATATTTGTCACAAGCTCAACTGGAACTATAGCATTGAGAAAAGGATTAGTGGAGGATGGAAATATTATTTTGGTCTTGAAAACAATTATAAATCAATAAACCTTAAGATGTTGGATAAAAATAAGTTCCTCTTTGAAACTCTCATCACTCTTGTTATCTTGTACGATTTTAAAGTTTGGGGTTGCAACATATCTAGAGAATCTTGGAGAAATATTGATCAGATCCATAAGAATGTTATAACTTATAACCTCAAAATTAAAAGAAATACGTCATATCCTATTATCCTAATAGAAGTGTGTCTTCTCCCCATCGAGAGCATGGCTATGACTAGGTACTCAATGTACAAGCTCGAGACAAATAACATGGGAGATGAGAGACTTCCTCAAATTGATTTAAAATCTAATCAAAACCACTTGTCACTCAAGCAAGGTTGGTATAAAGACACCATGGCTTGGTTGAACCATTAGGTGATTGATGAAAATGTCACTTTTCAAAATATCAACATTAAAATTATTACTACTACTAAGTTTAAAGAGAAAATGTGGTTAAAAGAAAATCCAGATACTATAAGGAGATCATCAACCCTAATCGAGAAGAGCCTACATGGAATAGATTAGAAGAGATAAAGGTTCCTTTCGAGTTGAGATTTGTCACGATGAGGTTGTACAAGAATGTAATTGCCAAGTTTAAAAACACTGAGTGGTGGTCAAAAGATATTAATTGTAACATTGGAGTTAAGCAAAATTACCCGCTCCCCTACCATCTTCAACATATACATCGATAAGCTAGAAGTATGTTTAGAAGAAGCAGGTTGCACTGGCATGATCTTAGCCGGAATAGTCATCATCCTTCTTCTCTATGCCGACGATATTGTTCTTATGGCAAGGTGACCCTTTGATCTTGATAACCAATTAAGAATTCTCAAGGATTTCTACTCTAATATGGGTATGACTGTTAACACCAACAAAACAAAAGTTACGGTTATCAAGTCCAAGAAGGTCACTTGCACTAATTTTGTCTATGAAAATAACAACTTGGAGGAAGTGCCTTCCTACAAATATCTAGGAATTGATATTTGTCACAAGCTCAACTGGAACTATAGCATTGAGAAAAGGATTAGTGGAGGATGGAAATATTATTTTGGTCTTGAAAACAATTATAAATCAATAGACCTTAAGATGTTGGATAAAAATAAGTTCCTCTTTGAAACTCTCATCACTCTTGTTATCTTGTACGATTTTAAAGTTTGGGGTTGCAACATATCTAGAGAATCTTGGAGAAATATTGATCAGATCCATAAGAATGTTATAACTTATAACCTCAAAATTAAAAGAAATACGTCATATCCTATTATCCTAATAGAAGTGTGTCTTCTCCCCATCGAGAGCATGGCTATGACTAGGTACTCAATGTACAAGCTCGAGACAAATAACATGGGAGATGAGAGACTTCCTCAAATTGATTTAAAATCTAATCAAAACCACTTGTCACTCAAGCAAGGTTGGTATAAAGACACCATGGCTTGGTTGAACCATTAGGTGATTGATGAAAATGTCACTTTTCAAAATATCAACATTAAAATTATTACTACTACTAAGTTTAAAGAGAAAATGTGGTTAAAAGAAAATCCAGATACTATAAGGAGATCATCAACCCTAATCGAGAAGAGCCTACATGGAATAGATTAGAAGAGATAAAGGTTCCTTTCGAGTTGAGATTTGTCACGATGAGGTTGTACAAGAATGTAATTGCCAAGTTTAAAAACACTGAGTGGTGGTCAAAAGATATTAATTGTAACATTGGAGTTAAGCAAAATTACCCGCTCCCCTACCATCTTCAACATATACATCGATAAGCTAGAAGTATGTTTAGAAGAAGCAGGTTGCACTGGCATGATCTTAGCCCGAATAGTCATCATCCTTCTTCTCTATGCCGACGATATTGTTCTTATGGCAAGGTGACCCTTTGATCTTGATAACCAATTAAGAATTCTCAAGGATTTCTACTCTAATATGGGTATGACTGTTAACACCAACAAAACAAAAGTTACAGTTATCAAGTCCAAGAAGGTCACTTGCACTAATTTTGTCTATGAAAATAACAACTTGGAGGAAGTGCCTTCCTACAAATATCTAGGAATTGATATTTGTCACAAGCTCAACTGGAACTATAGCATTGAGAAAAGGATTAGTGGAGGATGGAAATATTATTTTGGTCTTGAAAACAATTATAAATCAATAAACCTTAAGATGTTGGATAAAAATAAGTTCCTCTTTGAAACTCTCATCACTCTTGTTATCTTGTACGATTTTAAAGTTTGGGGTTGCAACATATCTAGAGAATCTTGGAGAAATATTGATCAGATCCATAAGAATGTTATAACTTATAACCTCAAAATTAAAAGAAATACGTCATATCCTATTATCCTAATAGAAGTGTGTCTTCTCCCCATCGAGAGCATGGCTATGACTAGGTACTCAATGTACAAGCTCGAGACAAATAACATGGGAGATGAGAGACTTCCTCAAATTGATTTAAAATCTAATCAAAACCACTTGTCACTCAAGCAAGGTTGGTATAAAGACACCATGGCTTGGTTGAACCATTAGGTGATTGATGAAAATGTCACTTTTCAAAATATCAATAACATTAAAATTATTACTACTACTAAGTTTAAAGAGAAAATGTGGTTAAAAGAAAATCTAGATACTATAAGGAGATCATCAACCCTAATCAAGAAGATTAAAAGTATCTCTTTGTTTTAACTAGTTCGAAAAATAAAATTATAATATCCAATATAAGAACAAACTCATATGAGCTCCATAGTAAAACAAGGTATTGGAGTGTTCCTAAAATATTGTGGGCGGAAATTATTTATGAGACTATGAGTGTTGGAGATGAAAATCACTTTCTCTTAGAGTGCCCTGCGTACACCCACTTTAGATCTCAATTTCATAATATTTTCTACAATACATACCTTCCTAACCTTCTAACATGTCAAAACTATGGTGAGCTAGAAGTGTTTCTCTTCAATCTTTTTGAGGATAGGAATAAAGTTTTAAAGCAAACCAAATAATTCCTTTCTTGTATCTTAAGTTCCAATAGACCAAAGTGGTCTTAGTGGACGTTAACCATCATCATCATTTCAAGAGTCAAATTAAGATTCAAACATATTTATTCATAGTGAATCAAAAATCAACATAGTTAATCATAAATAAAAATGCTCATCCAAGCTTAGCTAATGTCCACCATACTAAACATTATCAAACACTATCTAACAAGGTAATTGTAATTTAAATCAATAATAATAAAATAATATAATGTATTAATATGAAGCTAAATATGAGTATTTATTATTAAATTAAATTTAATAACAAAAATATTATTAATATTCACCCCACGTGGGGTGCTTACCCCTGCCACCCCATGTTATGATCATGTGGCCTCATGTGACATGAGGCAGTTCACCATTCTTCATGACACCACCTCCTTCATGAACGACACAAATGGATCATGTACCTCACTCGATCTCCTACACAAAAACTAAGATGGTAATCCTATAGCTAGCACACATCTATTTATTTCATCAGGTAGGACGAGGGTTTGGTAGGTTAATTCCCCATCCGAACTGGAAGCATTCACATGTGAAATTAATAAATACCATCATCTTAGCATATCTCTCCATGATAATGATTGTAATGGGTTATTATAGCACTTAGAAAGAGTCTATAGGTAAGCATAAGAGAGACCCATTCTTTTATATCCACTCCAACCTGACCCAACACACTACTATTATGACCATCCATTTAGTGAAGAAGGCCAAAGTTGACGTTGGTGCAGGGGTTCTAATGGATCATCGCATCAAGTAAAAAATAACGGGTCCTCCAAGGCCCTAGACCTTGTTACTTCCCACTTGAGAAGGGCGGTTTATATGGTGCACACATACAAACATGATATCCCTGAGAACATTCAGGCCACCACCAATGAGGCATAGGAAGAAGCAAGTTTCAACGATTGTTTATCTTAGATGAAGAAATTCATTTGGAATTTGAAAATTGGATAGAATAATCGGGTAACACTGCAACTTGAATCTCTATCTTTCGACGCACAATGGAAGAGATTTGGACCCATAAGTATCTAATTGAAAAGGTGCTCATTGAATGGGGATAATCATACAATGAAATATTGCTACATCAAGATGCCATGTAGACCCAAATGGATAGTTTGATAGGAAAAATCAAATACATGGAACGGGTCATGAAGCTAGTTGCTTCTCACTCCGGTTGTTCGCCCGACTCCTCGACAACTATTCACTCTGGAATTTTTTATGACAACCCCCAGTAAGTGGTTTTTATCTTTTCTTTTATCATGTTTCTTTGTTAGACAATGTTATCTTAAACATTCATGTTGTGTAGTGATCCTTAACCCAGAAATTGAACCACAACAAAAAAATTGAACACATAAACTTTGGAAATAACCAAAATACATTTACCATAAGAATAACACCAAGATATATAGAAACCCTTAAGGTATGGTAACACCATCAAATACTCCTTAAGAAAGGAATCACTCCAAAATACATGCTTGTACAATAATAATCATCAACATGACTAATACAATGATTATCATGTGGATATATACTTTCTCATGAGTATTCCTTAGGAGCTTATGCCATATTATTATATTATTTTCTCTAACTAACCCCAACTACCTAGTGGACCATATTACATTATGTGTGTCTCTACATTATATTAATTATTCCCATTGGGTACACATTACATATATTATTTCCATTTGGGTACCAATTACATCATTTATTCCCCTTGGATACCTCCCTGGGTACCCCATATTGTCCTCCCCTAGGTATATAACATTCCATCCCCCTTAAACATGTTTTGTCCTCGAAACATGAGAGGATGATATATAATAAGATCAACTAAGAAAATAAGGCAAATGATACCAAGCACGAGCATCCATCCATCCAAGTTGAATGTGAATACATGGTCTAATTGCTTCCATGTTTCCTTGATCTTGATTCTAGTTCCTGTAGTTGCAAGATGTTGTTGTACATCTCTGGTATCTCCATGTATTGTTTGTATTCCTCCCTGCATCTCCATATGGCTTTCTTCGTTGGTTCCATTGTGATCCATAGTAGGTTTTCTGGCGCTCCAACTTTCCCTTGATGATTCTTGCTTCTCAGAGTGGTGTCGGTGGCAATATGCAATGACCTGAACGATGGGAGCCTCTTTATATGACTTCATAACTTGTGATTCCTTGGAATCATGTAGATCCTTGGATTCTTCTTCTTGTAGTTGGTCTTCTTGGAAATCTTCTTAATGGGATTCTGTAGTATCTTCTTATAATTCCACTAGAGACTCGCCCGCAGGGACTTCAACATGTGCTTTGTGGGTCTCTTTTTGTTTTGTAAGAGACATATCCCGCAATGGAATTTTCATTTTCTTATAAGAGAGTTTTAAAAACTATTTTATGCATTAATATTAACCGTACCCATTGATTGCATTCAACGATATCCCAAAACAACATCCACATCATCTATATCTAAAGCATAAAAAACTAAATGAAAAACATATTTATCCATAGTAATATTCAAATCTTTAAAAATTTGAAAATTTTCACCATTAACTTGTGTGCTTTGAATATGCTTGGCGGGAACTTGCAATTTTTTAGCCAAATTAATATGGATGAAATTATGCTTTCAACTAGGGCTAATATAAACAAGAATATTCTCCTTTTGAATACACCCATGAACTTTCAAAATAGAAAATAGACCCTTATGCCCCACTTAATATTTGTTCTTGGCATGAAACCACTTATCTAAAAAGACTTGTTCAAAGTCTTCATTAGAAAGTGCTTCCATCTTGCTATAGTCAAGTAAGTGCCACCATACCTTAACATCATCTTTGAGATAATAATTGATCCAAATTCTTATGTTTCTTTCCCTTGCCCTAAATTCTTTTAAGAATTCTTCAATGCTAAAACCATCATCTTTTCTTGTGAAATACCTCCTATTTTCCATATCCTTAAAAGTAGAACTATGGTTTTAAAAAAATCACTTACTTCTTGTTGCAACTGGGGTTTTAAGCGGAAAAAAATTAAAATGATCATAACTCGGCCACTCTTGCTTATAATTTCTATAATAACATGTTTCTGCACTGGAACATCTACTATGTAGCTTCCAACGTGAGCGCAACATAAATCTAGGCACCTTGTTGAAAGATATTTGCTCTACAATCCTTGGTGTTGTCACCTAAATTCAAAAAAAATAACTGATTTTAAATCAACGATTTCTCCACTTTTTGGATTCCAAATGAGATGATGTTTTTATTTAAATTGTGTATTTTTGTGAGAGGAATTAAAATATGAAATTTTTTTCTTTTGAATTTTTGCATAGAAAGTTTCAGAAATTGATCTGGAAGTCGTCGCCTAATTTTGAGCCAGAAAATTTAAAATGAGCATAACTCAATAATTATTGCTTAGAATATCTACTATAGCTTGTTTCTAGAACTGGAATAGCCACTTTGCAACTACTAGCATGGGAAGAACAAAAATATGATCACCTTGTCAAAAGATATTCACTTCACAATCCTCATGGTCGTCACGAAAATTATGAAAAATATATGATTTTAAATCAATGATATCTCCACTTTTCAGAATCCTAATGAGTTTTTTATTTTTTAATTGTGTATTTTTGTGAGAACAATTTAGATTTGCAATTTTTTTCTTTTGAATCTGCACAAAAAGTTTCAAAAAATTGATCTGAAAGTCACTGCCCAATTTTGTTCTAAATTTTTTTCCTAATAGAAGAAAAAAAATTATCAACTTTGCGCCAAGGAAAGAGCTTTGACACCACTTGTAGTGACCATTAACCCAAAAATTGAATCAAAACGAGGAAATAGAACACTTTAACTTCGAAAATAACCAAAAGACATTCACCATAAGAATAATACCAAGATATAGAGAAACCCTTAAGGCAGGGTAACACCATAAAATACTCCTCAAGGAAGGAATCACTCCACAATACATGATTGTACAATAATAATCCTCCACATGACTAATACAATGATTCTCATGTGTGTGTATACTTTTTCATGAGTATTCCTTAGGGGCTTATGCCATATTATTATATTATTTTCTCTAACTAACCCCAACCACCTAGTGGACCATATACCATTATTTGTGTCCACATTATATTAATTATTACCATTGGGTACACATTATAGATATTATTCTCATTTAGGTACCCATTACATCATTTCTTCCCCTTGAATACCTCTTTAAATACCCCATATTATCCTCCCCTGGGTGTATAACATGATGCATCGATTAGTTGTGCGTGTCTACTTTGTTTAGGTTTATTATCATAGACTCTGCTACGTAGTTTTATTGTTTGCCTACCCTTCAAGGAATATACATGTGGGTCACTCCTTAACAGTTTTTTTGCACAACTTGATGGCATGTTTTATGCTTAGGAGGGACAAAAAATGTGTTTATTTTTATGGTTAGGACTGATGAAAAATGTAATCTTTTTACTAGGTAGTGAAATGTTCCTCTATCTTAGCTACAAAAAAAAATATTATTAATAACATTAATAATGTGCTAATAATATTAATCAAATTAATATTAATTGATTGTTATTAATATTAATATTATTAACCTTAATAACATTATTCACATTAATGTCATTACTATTAATGTTATTAACATTAACATTAATGTTATTATCAACTTTAACATTAATTTTATTATTAGCATTTATATTGTTAATATTAATGTTTTTTGTACTAGGGGAATCGACAACTGGGGTAGGTCTCATACTCACGTGACATGGGGTCTATTCATATCCGCTACTACTATATCTTTAGGTGCACCCACATAGCCCAGTATCATGCGGCATGCATTATCCAAGGCTTGAACCTATGACTTCATAAGGAATGCCTTAACAGTACACTCTATCATCAGTCGGTCTACACCCTTGCAAGCATTGTTAATATTAACATTAACATTAATCATATTAACATTAACATCAATAAATATTAATATTAATATTAACAGAATAATATTATTAACATTAATATTATTATTAACAATAATATTCTTATTAACAATAATATTAACAGTAAAATTAATATTAACATTAACAAATGTTAATGATTGATGGTAATGTGAATTAATAATGTTCATTATTGTATTGATTAATTAATAGGTTGTATTAATTAATAATACAACTATTAATATATCAAGTATTTTTTTAGAAATTTTGTTAAAATGCATTTTGAATTAATAATATTCATTACTGTATTGATTAATTAATATGTTGTATTGATTAATTAATTAACCAGCATAGATCCATATTAAAATCGGATCTATCAAGCACTGAGAGGGATCCAATTTGTTGAGGTGTAATTTTTTTAAATTTCAAACTCAAGAAATTTAATCCTTCTCTTACTTGATAGATTCAGGTTTAAGTTTTTTATTTTGTTATTTTTTAGGCCAACATAGATTTTTTAAATCAATTTTCATAACTTTTTTATTTTATGAGTCGACATATATATATTTTTAATTATTTTTATGTTATTTTTGGTAATGTAATGTTACGTTATCTTATGTGACAACATCTCCTCTATATTGGTTTGTAGAGCACCTCACTCCTCTTGGTGCAACAAGATTTCAATTTCATCGGCTTCGTCGAAAATCAGCGAAAGCTTGCAGAATTCGATCCCTGGGATGAAACGATGACGCGGGTTCTTGGAAAGTGGAATTTAAAGATGGGATCAATGAATATATTCAAAGAGGATGACCATAATGAGTATAAGTGATTTTTAACCTTCTTTCATAGTAGTAACATTAAACGTACCAAGCATTGTACCAACACTTGGACGTGGTAGTTCTATAGAATTTTAATTTAAAAATTAATTTTATTTATTTTAAATTCTGATAAATAAAAGCACTCCTACATGGATTTATGTCCCATCATAAGTGCTTTAAACCAATAAAAAAATCAGAATTTTGTATTTTAAAAATTTAAAAATTTATTTTAATTTTCAAAATATTATTTTAATATCAAAATTTTGCTAAACATTATAAAACATTGCAAAAATTTATGTCTGGAAAAAGAAAATAATGCTAGTCAATGTAATTTGACTTTCCAACGAAAAGTATATCCCTTCCTTGGTAGGGAATAATAATATAACTATTAATATATCAAGTATTTTTTTAGAAATTTTGTCAAAATGCATTTTGAAATACACACACACACACACACATATATATATGCACAACTTTTTCTAAATTTGAAATATTTCAAAATAAATTATTCTCTCAATCAAATTAATATTCAAATATATTTATCCATAGTCAACCATAAACAAATATGGTTAATCATAAACAAAAATGGTATACCATGGTGAACCAAGTTTAACTAATGTCTACCATGTCAAACATGATGAACCACTATCTAACGAGTTGAATCATTATCAAACATTCTCAACTATAATCAATCATGGTAAACTCTCTCTCTCTCTCTTTTATTTTTAAGGTCACAACCAAAGAAACCAATTTGGTTTATGATACCCCCTTCCCCTTGTTTATGGGATAAGGGACCCCCCTCTGTATAGTGATGTAACTATTAAATTCTATAGAGGTGTACATACCCTATGCCCCTCTGACTTTGAACTGATGACCTCCTAAGAGGTAACACATGTTCTTAACCATTAGGCCCACTATGTCAACTATAGTTAACCATCAACCATAGTCAAACATAGCCAACCAAAGTCAAACATATTCAAGAAAAAATGACCAAAATCAATCATTGTCAACCATAGTCAATATTGGTAAAAAATAATCAATTGTAGTAAGCTATGGTTGACCTAATTCAATCATAGTCAACCATAGTAACACATAATCAACCATGGTAAACCTCATATAATGTCAATCTTATCTAACTAAAGTGAATCATACACAACTAAGGTTCATGAAATTCAACCATGGTTAATCAAAGTCAACCATAGTCAAACATGGTGCACTAAAATCAACCATGGCTTACTAAGGTCAAACTTAATCGACCATCATTCAACGCCATTCACCTACTATGGTTAAAAATTGTTTATGGTAGAAAACCTTAGCTAATCAAAGTAAACCATCATCAACCATATTTAACTAAAGTCAATTTTTAGTCAACCATGATAAAACAATCCTTACCCATGGTTAACTACATGTCCATACATAATCAAACATATTCAACCATGACATACTTAACCATTTTCAAACATAGTCAACCATAGATGCATATAGACAACTATATCTAACCAAAGACAACCATAAAAAAATATGGTTCACTAAATACAAACATGGTAAACTCAAGTCAACCATATTACATCCAAGTCAAACATGGTTGAGCAATGTCAACCATGGCTCACTATAGTCAACCATGGTTAATCAATAATTCACCATGGTAAACAAAATTAACTATAGTCAACCTTTAAGGAATGTCAGAGTCCAACATAACCCACCAGAACTATAAGGACTATGTTGATTTTTTAAAGCAACCTTATCTAACAAAAGTGAACCCTACACAACCAAGGTTCACTAAATTCAACCATGGTTTTTATTTATGTATTAATTATTAAAGGCCAACATGTTGGGAAGGCTTGGTGATTTATTATCATTATCATGAAAACGTCATAGTCAACCATAGTAACACACGATCCACCATGGTAAACATTTTCTATAGTCAACCTTATCTAACCAAAGCGATCCATACATAATCAAGGTTCACTAAACCTAAATCAACCATGGTGCCCTAAACTCAACCTTGTACAAACAATAATAAATGATGGTTTACTAAGGTCAAAATTAATTAACCATTATTCAACACCTTCATCTTTTACAGTTAAAAATGGTTAAACATGGTCGACATTTGTTAACCAACACAAACCATCATCAACCATGGTTTACTAATGCTAACCATGGTAAACTAATGTCAATGATAGTCAACCATGTTTAGGAAACAATTATCGATCGTTAACTATGGTAATACATAATCAATCATGGTTGACCTAAGTTAATCATAGTCAACCATAGTAACACATTATCAACCATGGTCAACCATACCCAATGAAACTCAACCATGGTGAATCATGGTCAACTAAATATCAATGATAACTTACCATTATTAACAATATTCAACCATAGTCAAGCATGGTTAACTATAGTTAACCATGGTCAACAACATCATCCATAATCAAACATAGCTACCATGGTTATCAATAATGAATTATAACCAAACATATTTATCCATATTCAACAACAAACAAAAATGATTAATCATAAACAAACATGGTCAACCAAGTTTAATGAATGTCCATGATGTCAAACATTATCAACCATTGTCAAAAAACATTAAACCATTCTTAACTATGATCAAACTTAGTCAACCATGTTCAAACATAGTTAACCATGGTTAACTAAATTCAACTATGAAAACCATAGTTATCCATAATCAACCATGGTCAATGACATTCAAATATGGTCTCACATAATCATACATGCACAACCATGCAAAACAAAGTAATCCATAGTCAGCAATTTTTATTCGACCATGGAAAAATAGAGTTCATGTTACCTAAACAAATTGAACCATACATAACCAAGGTTCACTAAAGTAAACCATGGTTAAACAACATCAACCATAGTTCACTATAGTCAACTATGGTTAGCCAAAGTTAACTATAGTCCACCATGGTGCACTAAAGTCAACCATGCATATACAATAGTAGACCATGCATAAACAAAAGTCAACAATCTTCAAAGATAAATAATCACGGTCAATTAAAGTCTACTACAAAAACCTAAGTCATTAATAGTCAAGCACGGTTCACTAAATTCAACCATAGTTAACTAAAGTCAGCAATGGTTAACTAACATAAACTATATTAAGCCTATGGTTCACCAAATTCAACCATGGTTAGCTAACTTCCACCATGGTCAAACATAGAGTTAATGTTACCTTTAACCAAAGTCAACAATATATAACCAAGGTTCACTAAGGTAAACCATGGTTAACCAAATTCAAATAATAGTTAACCATGGTGCATTAAAGTCAACCACGGTTTGTTAAATTTGACCATGCACAAACAATAGTCAATGATGGTCTAATATGGTCAATTATAGTTTCTAAAGTAAAAAATAGTCAACCATGGTCAAACAATAGTCACCCATGCTTAACTATGGTCAAACTTAGCCAACCATGTTCAAACAAAGTTAACCACGGTTAACTAAAATCAACCATGAAAACTATACTCAAGGCATTATATTAAACCATGGTTCATTAAAGTCAACCATGGTTAACTAAATTCAACCATGATCAAATAATAATGTACAAGCGTAAAGTATGGTCTAACTTAATCAACCATCATTTGTCACCCATCACCAACCAAGGTCAATGATGGTCAGACAAAGCGAATGTTACCTAACCAAAGTCAACCATACACAACTAAGGTACTAAATTAAACCATGGTTAACCAAAGTGAAACAATAGTTAAACTCTTTGCATTAAAGTTAGCCATGTTTTGCTAAAGTTTCGATCCAGAGAAAACCCCCCCAATGCAGAGTTAACCAAAGTGAAACAACAGTTAACCTTGCTGCATTAAAGTTATCCTAACTATGTTGCTAGTGTTTTCACACCAAAACATGCCAAAAGGAACCTACGAAGGTTTATGGAAACCAAAGTAGAGTTTCAAAAAGGATGTAAAATAAAATAAATGACAGAAATAGAAACTAAGCTAAAACATGTGCATAAAATGAGTCTAAACTACTATTTGCAGACATTCTTTACCAAGCATTGAACAAATAAAATAATGATTTTTGTATTATATGAAATGGGATATTCATGGAGAAAGGAATACCTTGGAATAGAAATGGCAAGGGACCCTTGCAACCTTCTGAAATAGATTTCTCTTGGTTCTCCTAGCAACCCAATGCTCTCCAACTACACGTCACAAGGTACAAACTCTCCAAGTAAGGTGAAACTAGAATGTACAAAATGTGATTTAGGGTTTCATCTTATAAATGTATGTGAATATGTCTCTGTATGACATGATTTGTGAATCTTTTAGGGCCTCCTTCAACAAGATCTAGCATACCAACTATGTAGCAATAGAGCTAGGGAGATAGGAGATCCATGGCTGCAAATGAGCTCTCTAATGGCTGCAAATGAGCTCGTTGATGGTTTCAAAAGAACTCTTTGATGGTTGCAAAGAAGATATTTGATGGTTGCAAAGGAGATCTTTGGTGGTTGAAAATGCACTTCTTTGATGGTTGTACATGAGCACTCCTTCGATGGATGAAAATGCATTTCTTTGATGGTTGCAAATGAGCACTTGGATGGCTATAAATGAGCACTTGGATGGTTATAAATGAGCACTTTGACTGCAAATGAGCTCTTTGGTGGTTGAAAAATCCTTCTTTGGTGGATGCAAAATCCTTCGTTGGTGGTTGCAAACATCCTTCTTCAATATGTAAGATTAGTGGCTGCAAAATCCTTCTTCAATATGCAAGAGTAAGATACTAACAAAAAATCACTGAAACACTAACTAGTTTAGTACCCCCTACTGCTCTGATACCATATGAGTGGCGATCACAAATCAACCATCAATAAATTAGGTAACAAATGAATAACATGGATCATTACACAATAAACTAGAAGCGGATAGGAAGAATTGAACTATATATTTCAATTCCTTAAAAGAGTAGTGGTGTACAATATTTAAAGAGAAGCAATTAAAATTAGGGTTAGAGACAATTTGAATTGTCCATGTAGTGCATGATATGAGTTAGGCTTAAAAAGAGGCTAAAACTTCTCAGTTAACCATGCTAACTATCCTAAGTTGAGTTATACTAACTCTAGACTTCACAATAACTAGTTATCTGACTATTTTCTTAGTTAACTGATTGACTATTCAATTAACAGGCTAAGAGGGAGTGCAAAAATCCTGATTAGGTACATGAAGACGAATTGGGGCATGAATGGTCAACTAGGATAAAAGTTAGCAAGGTTCTCCCAATTACCAATTGAGCTAGAACACTAGCATTCCTAAAATCAGGGAATCACTCCCAAAATCAGAGGATGCACCCTTAGATTGAGGAATCCCTAAGTTTTAGGAATGCACTTAGGTAAGTTTTATTAAGTGGAAAATATAGAGATAAAGGCCCTTAGATCCGGGAAGAATCTCTAGGGTGACTTGGGAGAGGTTTTTATCTCTAACAATATGATTCTTATACTTATCAGGCATTTTCCATGCACTTTCTTTAATTTCTTGCAAAGGGCCTTGGACTCCCTTGGGAAGCACTAATTTTTTAAGGAGAGTCCTCATCATTACACTCAAGCACACTTTTCCACCTCATATGCACATGATATTCATATCTTGCATAAGTATGATTTCATCGTACCATAAACCCTAGATTTACACACATGAAGCTTGAATGGGCCCTTTCTACCTACTTACTTTTATGTTGATGGGTTTGAATGAACCTATCCAATTACATACATTTTTTCCATAAATTCAAATTTTAAATAGAAATTTAAACTTTTGTATCTTATTTCCACATACTTTTGTGTGAATGAACCATATCCCATGTACTTTCTGCCATTTTTGTCAGGGGCCTTGGCTAGGTTATCGTTGCACCACAACTTGCTCAAAGCGCACTTTTTGTGTCCATGTGCAAAACTTATCCCTCTCACTATCACTGCTAGTGAGGAAAAAGAAGAATCTTGTCTTTGAAAATGTTGTATAGAAATCATTCCATGGTAGATATTCTATTGTATAGGATCTTAACTCTAAATTTTACGGATTGGAGTAAAAGACTATCACAATTCACTCGAGTTTAACTCTCATTTTATGTATGTTGATTTGAACCATGTGCCCTTTGAAAGTTTTAAACCTTAACAGTGTAGTAAAAACTCATACAGATTCTTAACCATTAACAGAAAATACACAATGGCACACACATAACACAAAGATTTTCACCTGGAAACCCTTAACCGAGAAAAAACCAGCAAAACTTAGAGCCGCACAACTCTTTTCATTATATGTCTTCTTAACCATTTACAATACAATATAAGGTATTCGCAGCATCTAAAACCCTAATTTGTTTACCCGAAATTAGGTTTTAACCCTAATCCCTTTACTAGGATCAGATAGAATACAATGGGTCGAACTTTGTAAAAAAGAAAAAAGCAACCCAAAAATGTACTACTGGGGAGGGGATCGTGGTGTACACGCACCCACCATGTGAAGAGATATAACACACACAACACCTTTTTCAGCTAGAGAACCTTCATTGTCGCCTGAAATCGTCCTCCTACATACTAGAGGGGGTCTCGAGCCAAGTCTTTATGGAACTATTGGTAGGCCCCTACACCCACCTGGAAAAGTGACAAGTAGAGCAACAAAGATAGAGAGCTACAAAACCTAAGCATAGGTTTGTACAACCATAATGAGAGATGATCAACCATAGTAAAACATGGCCAATAATAATAAACCATATTCAACCAAAGTCACCCATAGTCATACATCACTACAAGTAATCCATGGTGAAATATCGCAAATTTTAGCCAACCATATTTAACCATGATGAAACATAGTCAATTAAAGTCAATCATACAAAACCATCGTCAAACATGCTCAACCATAGTCAAACATGGACATCCATGGTCAAACATGATTAAACATGGTCAAACATGGCTAAATTAATCATAGTCAAATATAGCCAACCAAAGTCAAACACATTCAAGAAAATTCAACCAAAATCAAACATGGTCAACTATGGTCAATCATGGTCAACTATAGTTAAACATTATTAACCATGGTCAATTAAACTATGGTTAACTATATTTAAGCATGGTCAACAACATCAACCACAATCAAACATAGGCAACCAAAGTCAACATATTGAAGCAAAGTTGATCAAAATTGAACATGAACAACCCTAGTCAATAAATTTAAATATAGTGAACCATAGACAACCATAGTTGACCTAATTTAATCATATTCAACTATAGTAACACATTATCAACCATGGTCAACGATACCCAACCAAACTCAACCATGGACAAATATAATACAATATGATCCACTATTGTCAACCATTGTCAATAATAGTAAACCATCTGGTTAATTGTGCTCAACCATAATTCCATGGTAAACAATATTACTAGAGTCTAGCATATCCAGCCAAAGTCACCCATAGTTAAATATCACAAGTACTCCATGGTGAAACATCACAAACTTTAGTTAACAATTTTCAACCATTGGTAACTTAGTCGACTAAAGTCAACTAGCACAACCATGGCCAAACCATGTTCAACCAAAGTTAACTACAAACAAACATGGTTAATCATAAACAAAAATGGTTAGCCATGGTCAACCAAGTTTACCTAATGTCTATGATGTTAAATATGATCAACCATGGTCAAACATGTTGACTCATAATCAAACATTGTCAAACATTCTCAACTTAAGTCAATCAAGGTAAACTAAATGTCACTTATATTTAACAATTATTAACCATAGTTAACCATGGTCAACAACATCAACCATAGTCAAACATATCCAATCAAATTCAAACATATTGAAGCAAATTTGACAAAAAATTAACATGGCCAACCATGTTTAATATTATTCAAACATAGTCAGCCATCCAATTGACCTAAGTTAATCATAGCCAATCATAACCAACCATAGTAACGCCATGGTCGATCATACCCAACAAAACTGAACCATCGAGAACCATAATTAAACATCATCAATCATTGTCAACTAGGGTAAATAATACTTGACCATGGTTAATTGTGCTCAACCATGGTTCCAGGTCAACAATATTACTAGAGTCAACCATATTCAACCAAAGTCACCCATAGCCATACATCACAAGTAAAGCATGGTGAAATATCGCAAACTTTAGCTAACCATATTCAACCATGGTGTATAACAAACTATATATATATATCAAAATATAAATAAATATTAATACTAAATCAATAGTTAATATTAATAACTAAAGTGTAATGAAGAGATACCTCCCTGATGAACGGTCACGCCTCTTCACAAGAGCACCCCTGCGTGGGTATTTATACAAGCCATCAATTTTCATTGTAAAATCATATGATATCTCTTATTCATTTATGCAACTTATTATTTACTTTTCTATTTATGGAGTATTTGTCATGTCTACATTGGAAGTTTCTTGTGTGAGCGAATATTGTTCGTTTCATGGTGAAACATAGTTAACCAAATTCAACCATAGAGAACCATGGTCAAATGCTCTAAAAACATAGTCAAACATGGACAACCATGGTCAAACATCAAACATGGATAACCATGGTCAAACATCAAACCATGGTCAACCAAAGGAAACCATAGTCAAACATGGTTAACCATAGTCTAGCATGGTTATCCATAGTAAAACATGGTCAAACATATTTATCTGTAGTCAACCACAAATAAGTGTGCTTGATCATAAAATGATAAACATGGTCAAGCAAGTTTCACCATGCGAAACACAATCAACCATGGTCAACACATGTTGAATAAAAATCAAACATGATCAAATGTTTCTCAATTGTACTCAGTCATGGTAAACGAAATGTCAACTATAGTTAACCATTATTAGCCATGATCAACAATAATCAACCATGGTTAACTACAGTGAACCATGGTCAACCAAATGAACCACAATCAAATATAGCCAACCAAAGTAAAACATATTCAAGCAAAAGTCAACCAAAATTAAACATGATCAACCATGTATGGTCAATATTATTTAAACATAGTCAACTATAGTCATCCATGGTTGACCAAAGTTAATCATAGTCAACCGTAGTAACAAATGATCAACCATTGTCAACCATATCCAACCAATCTAAACCATGGAAAAATATCATCGAACATGGATCAACCATATTCAACTCTAGTCAAACATGGAAAACCATGGTCAAGCATGACTAAACCATGGTTAACGATTGAAGTCAACCATGGTCAAACATGATCGACCATAGTCAAACATGGTCAAACATGTTTATCCATAGTCAAACATGGTCAAACATGCATAGTCAAACAAGTTTATCCATAGTAAAACATGTTGAATCTCAATCAAACATTCTCAAGTATTATCAATCATGGTAAACTAAATGTTAATTATAGTTAACCATTGTTTCTCTTGACCATAAACTTCTCCCAACTTTTATGTGTTGGGATATCTGGAAATCAAGAAATTATGCTGTATTTGTTTGAAGACAAACAATTAAACATGTATGGTAGTTTTTTGAGGATAATTAGTATGTACAGGAACTATGCTTCTGTGGATATCAGAAAAAGGAGAGAGACAGATTAAAAATTTACAAGTTTCCCCATCTGCTACTGGTTTTTTTTTTATGGTGTTGCACAAGAGGGCAGTTGTGGTGTTGGTATTGTGTTGAATATCAATGAGGATCACTATTTTAGATTAAGAATGAATTGTGGCATATGAACAAATACTAGAGCATAATTGTTGGCATTATGGTGCCTTTTAAATTTTGCATCCTTACTGGGTATTGATACTTTGAAGATTTATGGTGACTCTCTAGTGATCGTGATTTGGGCTAAAATATTATGTTTTCTATAGGTTATATATTTGTATCAGTGGTGTAGGAGAACTGAAAACCTCATTTCCTCCTTTCATAGTCTGATTATTGATCATATATTTCAGGAGCATAATATAGATGTTGATATCCTCTCGAAGGAAACCCTTGAAAAAGTTGGAGGTTCCCTCCATGTGGAAGAATTTGTGGAGAATGCACTGAAATTTCAGGATTCTATTTTCTTCCTTAATGGGGAATGGGGTTTGTTGTCATTGTGTTGATTGTCTATTTAGTTTCATGCCTATATGTAAGCATTGTAAGTGTGGTTTTTGTCCTTGTTTCTTGCTTAGAAGAGTCTTTCTATGAAATCTAGTGTAGTTTTTTCTCTTTATAGCATGTTTTTGTTGAGGGGATGGTCGTTTTTTTGCGTTTGTATTGGCCTATGTGTCTTGGTCTCTTAAGTCTTTTGTTATGTACTTTTTTATTCTCATAAATAACAAAAGTATTTTTTTTCTGCTTGAAAAAAAAGAGGATAATCATTGTGTTAGAATTTTTGGAGTTTTCATTGTGTTAGGAGTTTATCCTTTACCTAATGTTTCGAGTGGACTCTCCACCCATCCTCAAGGGCCACAAAAAAAATGAATTTAGGATTTTATTATGTCATCTTTTTGTGATCTCCTGAAAATGGGTGGAAAATCTACTCTAAATGTTAGAACAATAGTAAACTCCTAACATAGTGAAAACTCCAAAAATTCTAACGCAATAAGATATCCTTTCCATTAAATTTTTTTTGGGCATCTAATTTCTCCATATAAATACAGAATAATTAAATTTTGAATATTTATATTAAATATTTAAAGAAAATATTTAAAAAAGATAAATTTTAAAGTTTTATATTGGATATTTAAAAATTCATTCCATGATGCATGATCATCACAGTTATTCATATAAATATAAAATATTTTTATTTTTATTTTATTAAAATAAAAATATATATCTATTTATATATATCTATATTAAAGATGTGATCGGGAGGGATTTGAGAATCCGACTACTGGGATTTCTATGCATTTATCCGAAGAGGGTCTTAGAGCAAAGACACCCTCTGACACTGGTTTGTGATGTCTATTCTTTCCTTGAATATTCGGGGGTTGGGGAGGGTTTCTCGGGCAAAGGCCTTCTCCAAACTATTTTCAGCTATTTGTCCAGGTATTGTTCTTCTACAGGAGACTATGTGTTTAAGTTCTGTTGCGGTTGTGAAGTTAGGTGATCTTCTGCCTCGGTGGGAAGTTGTGGCTTGCTGTGCAAATGGTCTTTCGGGTGGTTTGGCAGTGGCTTGGGACCCGTCTCTTTTTTCCTTTAAAGTATTTTCTACCCCATGGGGTCTCTTGTTGAAAGGTCATTGTATAGGCATAAATTTACAGTTTCATGTTTTAAACTGTTATGCACCTTATGATGGACGTCGCATTTTCTGGGAGGCATTGGCTGATTCTGGGTTATTAAATCTTTCACACTTAGTGATTGCTGGTGATTTAAATTTTACAAAAGTTGCTTCTGAGATTTGGGGTGTTAGGGCGAGGATGGATCCGTTGGCTGATTTTTTTGTGGATTTTCTTGGTTGACATGACTTGGTTGATTTGACTCCTGCAAAACTTATTCCAACATGGACAAATGGCAGACAGGGGGCCGCTGGTGTTCATAAATGACTTGATCGTTTTTTAGTTAAAACTTCCTTTTTAGGTTTCTTTCAGCAGACTCGGTCCTGGATCCATGAAGTGAAGTTTTCTGACCATTGGCCGATTATTCTGCAGTTTGAAGAATTGGGTCCAAAGGTTTGCTATCCTTTTAAGTTCAATTGTTCTTGGCTTATGGAGAAGGAATTTTGTGATTTGGTGAGATCCTTTTGGTTACATTCAGATGTTGAAAATTTAAACCCTGTTGATTTCTTTTGTAATAAAATGCTGAAGTTAAAAAAGGAAGTTATCGAATGGATTAAGGTGAGAAAAAAGGAGGATGCAGCAAAACTAAAAAGGTTGGAGAATGATATTCAATATGCTTACATTAAAAATTTGGATGGATCATTGGAACAGGGTGAATTTGAACTTCTGAAGCTTTATGAGAAAAAGAAGGAGGATATGCTATTGATGGAAGAAAAAGAATGGAGGTTGAAAAGCAGAGCTTTGTGGATTAATCATGGGGACAGGAATACTAGATTTTTTCATGCTTATGCATCAGCAAAAAGGAATTCAAAAAGGATTTGGGACATTAATGATGATAATGGAAACTCTATCAAGGGCTTGGATTTATTGAGTTCTGAAGCTGTGAGGTTTTTTGGCAATATCTATAAGGAGGATGGTGATCGTGATCTACTGGAACATATCAGATTGGCAAAACTTTTTCCTCGATGTATAAATGAAGAAGGCGCTGAGGCTTTGGGAAAGGAGGTCTCTTTAGAGGAAATTGAGCAGACATTAAAATCTTTTGCTAGGGACAAAATCCCTGGTCCTGATAGTTGGCCTATGGAATTTTATGTGCATTTCTTTGATCTTCTGGGGAAAGACATTCAGAATCTGGTGGAATACACCAGGATACATGGTTTTATTACTGGCTCTTTAAATTCTACTTTCATTACCTTAATTCCCAAATGTAACAAACCTGTTACATATGGGGATTTTCGGCCCATAGCGCTCTGCAACCTCATTTATAAAGTTGTTTCAAAAATTATAGCTGTGAGATTGAAGGATGTTTTATCAATAGCTATATCTTCTGAACAGTTTGGTTTTTTGAAAGATAGGCAGATACATGATTCAATTGGCCTATCTCAAGAGCTGCTACATACTATTAAATCTAAGAAGGTGAAGGCTTTGGTATTAAAGATGGATTTAGAAAAGGCCTATGATAGGGTTAATTGGTCTTTCCTTAGGTTGATACTGATTCAAATTGGAACTCCTCCTTTGGTTCTAAACTGGATAATGGCTTGTGTAACTACCCCTTGTATTGTTGTTTTGGTTAATGGCAATCCCTCTTCTTTTTTCCAGTGCACCAGAGGAATCAGACAGGGATGTCCTTTGTCACCCCTGTTATTTATACTAATTATGGATGGACTCAGTAGGCTCATTCATCAAGCAAAAGATTGGGGTTTGATAACAGGTATCAAAATGGGTGATGATTGCTTTCTGACTCATCTACTTTTTGTTGATGATGTCCTTCTTGCGGGGATCGATTCGGTTGTTGAGTGGAAGGTGTTTTCAAATATCATTAATTTATTTTGTAAAGTCTCGGGAATGAAAGTCAGCATATCCAAGTCTTGTTTTTATCAGCATATGGTGGAAGTAGATAGAAGAGATGAAATTGTTACCTTTTTACCATTTAATTGCTTGGATCTGACTGAGGGATTGAAATACTTAGGTTTTTTGTTAAAACCTAACTCTTATCGGGCGAATGATTGGCGGTGGATTATCAGCAAATTTGAGAAGAGGATTGACCATTGGTCATTTCGATTGCTTTCTACAGGTGGAAGACTTGTTCTGGTAAAAGCAGTGTTATCTAGCATTCCAGTTTTCTGGCTTTCATTATTGGAGATCCTGAGCTATGTTATTAATAGACTCAGAAGGCTTATTTTCAATTTGCTATGGTCTGGCAGACGTGAAGGCTCAAATTTGGTGATGGTTAAATGGAATGTTTTAGCTCGGCCGTTTAAATTTGGTGGGTGGGGTATCAAAGATCTTAGTATCTTTAGTAAAGCCCTTAGACTGAAGAGCTTATGGCGTGGTCTGTTTGGTAAGTCTCTATGGTCGAAAGTTCTTCATCTTAAATATATCAAATCTGATATAATCAGTTGGTTGAGGAAGCCCAAGAGTTTGTTGGGTTCCTTGTCGCCAGTGTGGAGGGGTTTTCTAAAGGTTTATGATTGGCTTGCTCAGGATATTTGTTGGAAAGTGGGTAATGGAAATAGTGTACTTATTGGGGTGGATCCGGTCCTCGGTATGGATGAGATTTATTGTTTATCTGATGGCTTGAAATCTTGGTTAAATCTGCAGGGATATAAAACCCTTAATGATATATATGATTCAGATCTTCTTCAAAGTACAGGTAATGGATGGCTATCTCAGCTTGATTGGATGTATCAGGATCATGCTTTGGAATGGGATACCTATATCCGGGCTCTTCGATCTACAGGTATTGTTCTGTCGAGATCTCCTAATTCGATAATATGGGCTGGCAATACAAAAGATGGTTATGTTTCTGCAAAAACAACATATGAGAAGATTATTCAAAAACAGTGTAATCCTGGTCATTGGTGGTATTCGAAAATATGGAATTGGTCTTTTCCTTTGAAGATGAAGTGTTTTCTATGGCATGCTCTTAATGGCAGTCTAAAGACATGGGAAAATTTGCTCAAACATTGCTGGATTGGTCCCAGCAGGTGCTGTTTGTGTAATTCTTTTTCTGAGACAGCAGATCATCTTTTGATGAAGTGCTTCTTTGTTCAAAAAATTTGGAATTTATGCTATTCTGAACTAAGTATGCAGCTGGTATGGGAAGGTTTGAATTTTGGCTCAGGTATGCTCAATTGGGTCAGAAATCATAATAAGCCTCTATTTCTCCCCATCTTTATTTCTTGGATCATATGGTTTACAAGGAATGAAGTGATATTCCAGAATATAAAACCGGATGCTGTGAAATGTGTAAAGTCTGTATGCCTATTATTACAAAATTATCCTGATGATGAACTTGGAAAGAGTGCTAGGAATGAGGGAACTTTTTCTTTTGTAGTCTGACAACCGGTTTTATTTTTTGATGGGGCTGCACAAGATGGTTTGTGTGCCACCGGTGGGGTTATCTATATCAATGAGCGACATCACTTCTCTCTTCGACTTAATGGCGGCAGGGGTACAAATATGAAAGTAGAAATCATGGCACTCTGGGTTGTTCTAATGGTGGCAAACTCCTTTGGATTGGTGAATCCTATTGTCTTTGGAGACTCCCGTGTTACAATTAAACGGGCAAGCAATGAATATTCTCTAAGTGTTTTGGATCTTGAATACTGGTGTATTCGCATTCGACAGGAGATATCAAAGCTGGAGCAGATTTCATTCAAACATATTTATAGGTTACATAACTCTCTTGCAGATAAACTATCCAAAGATGCTTTTGCAGGACCCGTAGGTGTCCTTTTCTGGGAAGAATGGATGGAGGATTGTCTGCTAGATAGGGGTAATTTAACTCTGTTTTAAGAAGATATGTAAATCTGGGATGAACATAAAGTTTTTTTTAAGTTATCTTATTTTTTGGGGGCGATGATAATTATGTATAGCGGATGTCTGAAGAATTTTGAGACTATGTACTGTATTGAATATCTGAAGACAAGATATTCTCACTATCATTGTACTATTTGATTCCTTGGAATAGCAATAGTACGATTTTTTTCTGCTGGAAAAAAAAAAAAATCTATATTAAAGACATTGTCATAAACTAAAAAATAATATTTTTTAATAAAATTAATGTTTTATTTTGCAAACTATAATTAAAATAAATAATAAAAATAATATTGATAAAAAATAATTTTGAATTTTTTTAAATATTTCTTTTAAAACGGTATAATAAAAACCCATTCAAATAATTTATAAAAAAAAACCTACTTTTCTACTATAAGGATATTTAATAGCGATTACATTATATAACAAGAGCCACGTGGTGGTAATGTCCCTGGCAATGCCATTGCAACGTGTTGTTGCAATTTTGATATGAGCAAATTACTTTGGCAAATGATTTTCTATTTGTCTTCATAACTTAGGAGCAGCGCCATGAACTCACATAGAATTCCTATCAACAATGTGCTATTCAAAATAAATTTTAATTTAATTGCTCATTTCAACAGCCAAGACTCAACTAAGACATATATTCATCCATACCACTAGATGTAAATGCCTACACTATTGCACGGGGGATTCACCTTATTGACCAATATCTTATCACATTCATCCATAAAGGGGGTTTTTTTAATTGTGAAAAATAAGGTCAATATATTGTAGGTATAAGAGGGGCGAGGAGTAAGATATAGGGACTTTATAGGTATTGGGGGGGTATAGAAAGGGGTATCTAGTAAAAATAGGGAATATCTTGTAAAAATAGTGTGTTTTTAATTGGAAATATGTATTGGGAGGGGGACTCAACAAAAGGATTTTTGTAGGTATTTATCAGTACCTAGTGAAATTACGGGTATTCTTTAATATCCCATGAGTAAAGGCGCTATGCCATAGTTTCAGTAAGTGAAGACCTCGTGCACTATTATTGGGTGCCTCTCTATACACTCTTAATGTTACATTTTCTTTTCTGCATGTTTCCTTAGTGGGAGTTTTGTAGTCGATGCTATTCATAAAACACAAAACTATTGTTTTCCATCAAGACTTACTAGCACCTAAGTACATATACGCTTTAAAATTCATGTAGAAATAGAGTTAATTTTTTCTTTATCCTCACTCGATGTTGATGCTTAACATCAAATTTTAAATAAGTGTATAATACTAACTTAATGTCAACATTTAAATAAGTATATAATACTAACTTAATGTCAACATTTTAAATAAGTATATAATGATGAAGTTATAATTTTCATATCCAGAAAACATTGACCGAAATGTATATTCCCAACTCAAATAGTTATTATTAGAAGTATGATAAACATTAAGCAAAATTAATATTTTTCCATTTGCAAATTGCTCAAACTTTGGTAATGGTGGATAAGAAGTTGGCAGAAAATGAACTCGAATTTAGTCGCGGTAATGGAGGATAAGAATTTGAAGATAACAGTTACTTTTTTTCCTACACGAGAGCACGTCTGCATTCTTGATGAGGTCTCCAGCTAAACTCTTCAGTCTGACATTGTATATGGTTTCATAAGCTGAATATTCCCATGATATCGATCCTCTGAAATATGCAACCTTCAACAACACATATTCTAATCTCCAGTTCCACTTCTTCCATTCATTCTCATTGGTGTTTTGCCTCTTTGTTACTTCTTTGGTGAATGTATTTGTATATGCTTTGAATCTATTTCCTTGACTCAAGATCGTGGGGTTTGCACTTCCATCGATGGCATGAAAGTACACATAAAATTTAGAATAAATTCACATAAGCATTACAAATAATCACAAACATGAACATAGAAGGGCTAAAAGGAAATATTTTACGAAGCCATCTAAATATGCATAGTATATAAAATCTGACACTTCACACAGAAATACTATTAGAGATTAATTCTACAATGGAACATAATATTTTTTCCCAGCCTATGTCAATCATTGGCAAATAATTATGAAACCATGATTCATTTTTTCATGTGGGAAAACATCTGGAAGATATAAAGCACAGTAACAAAAAAATAAACATAATGCAAAATTCAGCTCCTTAACGCATTCAATCCGTTTAACATTTTAAATAACAAAAGGTTTTCTAGTTGCATGAAACCATAGCCTTACCTGTGAAAATCCGAGCAAAAGAGAATTCATTGTGCAAAGAAAGGTTATGCTATGAAGAAACTCAGGATTTAGAAGGCCCCTAGGTGGCAATCATACCAAGCACTACCAAGCTCCAGTCGTGCTTATGCACTACATAGCGCCGCAGTTAATTATTCTCATTTGCCAGAGACTTAACTCTCACAAATACAATAGAATTTTAAATTTGGGACAAGGAGCTTACCTAGAGCTCACGAGGTTATAGTGTCGCAACATTTATGCATCTAGTGTTGCACTAGGTAGACATTTTTCAAATTGAAAAGATAGCCCAATGAGAAGGAAAAGTATGTTCAATTAAAAAAATAAAAAATAAAATCTCAAATGAGAAGGCTAATGTATTGAGGAAATAAATGGTAAAGGATATTGAGGGAAGAAAAAAGGTCGTAACGTATTTAAATCCAGTAACTCAATATTGAGGGAAGAAAATAGGTCGTAACGTATTTAAAGCTAGACATAACATATTTAAAGCTAGACGTAGCATATTTAAAGCTAGGCATAACATATTTACAGTTATATACCCAATAAAATTGGAGGCACTAAGAATACTAATTATGTGTTGACAAAAAATGGCATCAACAAAAAAATGCATGATTGCAATTAAAATCAGCCATTGTGAGATAAAAATGAGGTAGAAAACATGGGACCAAGAGTGCAAAACATGGGTTGAAAAGTGGGATATAGAAGAAAAAAGTTGTCCATCGAATAAAAAGGTATTTAAAAATCATGTACAAGAATGGAAAATGGGGAAAACATGACAAGAGAAAATAGTGATACTACATAGGCAAGTTCAACCAGCATGGGAGGTCAAAGTGCAAAACTACTTGAAGCTTGGCATCCCATGGCATTAAAAATAGGAAATAGCATACCTATGAACCAATTTACACATGTTGAGATGTGAAATGAATGATGGAAACATCCAAAGGTGTCATAGAAGGAAAATTTATGTTGAGTATGTGAAAAATTGGAGGTAGATACCAAGTAGGGCTTACTTTGAACTACGAATGTACTCATAGGAAGAATCATTTTTTTCTTAAAAAAACATGGTAAGAGGGACAAAAAAAAATTGGGTGAGAAAATGATACAAGATAAATAAAAATATAGAAAGTCAAAACTAAATTCATAAATTGATTTTACATTTACATTATTAACTCTAATTATCATAATTTCTTTTCTTTTTTTTTAACTTAACAAACATAATATAAATTTTATCATGCATTTACTTATCCTTTATAACACTAATGTGAGAAAGCATAGAAAAATTTCATTTATGATGTGTTCACTCTCAAAAATAAATGTAGAGATTTGACATTGATTGATCGCAAAGGGAGGAAAAAAAAGGGATTTTCACTTATTTAAATTTACAAGTTGAAAGAAAAAAAAATGAATTTAAACAAGGCCACATGGTGGCATAGTCCCTGCCACTTTGATCAGTAGAATGGATGGTAGAAGAGTTAAAGCAACGGTATGAAGAGTAGGTAGTGTGAGGTTTAGGAACTGCTTAGATGTGTTTTATATAAGCAAGTGTTATCCCATGCTAGCTTCGTACCTTACTAGTGTAGGCATGTTATGTTAGCTGCCTTAATTTGTATGAAAGATCAGTAAGGTGTTATCCCGTGCTAGCTATGTTTGTAAGTAAGTTTGAAAGACTAGTTGTTGGTAGCACGTGTATGAACCTGCTTGCTTTTTAAACCGGTACATGTTATATTTATGAACCATACTTTAGCTTAAAATCCATCAACATTATTGATTTTGGTTAATATGTACCATGACATATAGTTGAAGGCTTTGATTATACATTTCTCCGTGTCTTGGAAAATTGTAAACACTGTCATTTCTAAATATGAATTTTTACCGACTTTCCCGAAATGGTCCAAGAAATGTCCCAGATATCGAGGCGACTTCGATGGGTAGGACTGGCAGTGAGAATTGACACGTCGAAGTCGAGGAATCTGAATCATGCTGAAAGTCTAGAAGTATAATCATAATGAGAGTTTATTACCCAAAACATCTGCAAGATTAGGTTAATCTATAATACCCATGAGATTGATAATTCAATTGTATGCGTGTAAAGTTAAAAGGAGAATAACGACCCACTATTAGATGGTTGTTCTCACATCAGAATGTTGTTATGGGACAGGCATGAAGGACCAACAGTTTTTTTATAGACTTGAATTGAAAAACGAGACGGGCATTGCAATTGAAGCAAATCATCCAAAGTTTTCTGAGAAAGTTGCAGGTCCACCTTCTCTACGTTTATTAAACGCCACACTATCTGATACGTTCTTCACACTATTTATTCATAGCGCACGTCTGGTAATCCGGTTAGCCGGTTGATAGCATCAGTACTCTACGTTCGAGAAAGCATCAGTCGTGACAAGGGCAACTGTCCATCATAGAGACAACTGGCGATTAATGTCCATGCAAACAAACCAGGTGGTTTCTTGTGTGTATGATCCTCATGTTTGATCCTCAAGCAGTATGGAACATTGTGTTATCAATTGTATGGTAGTCATTACATTTAAGTAAAGTAGGGCTACCAAATGTCCATGCGCATAGTCCATATTGATATATCGCAGAGGAATCAAATGGAAATAAACACCAGAGGAACCATGAATGGAACTAAGCAAGGTCTCCAAACACCCACGACTGACGGCGAGATATCCTTGACGAGTTGAATGGATATAAACACAAAGCGAAGTTGAGAGGATATTAATGGAGCCAAGAGAGGAAAAAATAGACCAGGCCCATGGGCGGGGTTATGATATCACCAAGGAACCATCTGCAACCAGGCAAGTAATAATCCTAGACACCGAGCAAAGCAAACGGAACCAATCGATGCCGAACACGGATCCTGGTCGAGTTGCAGTGTCCCAATGTTCGAACTTGTAAAACTAATCCATGGCAATGTTTTCCTCTTCTTTTACATCCAACCATGACAGAGGATACCTAAGAATTCTGAAAAATTGTTTGCAAAGGGTGCAAGATGCAGTTCTAAAGGCCAATAATTTGATCGATGGCAAGTCGAGACTCTAGTGAAATCAAAGAGTGCAATACCACTTTAAGTCAACTTAGTGGACATAATTTTTGGTGTTTTTCAATGTTCAAAAGGTTGGCTCCACCATAGCACAAGAAGCAGAGATAAATCTAAATAGATGGGTTATGGTAGATCTGCACACATTGCTCAGAAAAATGTTCAATGCCTATCAAGTTAGTGAGACATTTTTGATGATGTGATTTGGGCTACAGCCTATCGATTTCCAAATTTTTGTCAGCTTGCAATATTCTCTGGGTTTCTATACAAAATTTTGGTGAGCCTGCAATATTCTCTGGGTTTCTATTCAAAATTAAAGCTAGAATACTTTGTATGTGAAATGAATTATTGTTTCTGGAACATAGATATAGATAGTACCATCCAAACTCGTCTTTGCATGTTTTCCTTCTTCTGCAACTTGTATTTTTGTTTTGTGTCGGATCATCTGTAACATCCCGAAAATTCACAAAAATTTAAAATTTTTCAATGTAGCATTAAATGTTGTACTTTGCTGTGCGGAATTATATTAAATGCTTCTATGTCGAAATGCTGAAATAAATGTTTGTAACGATCATTCAAATGTATTGTTTTGAGACTTGTTATGAAATTAAATTAAATCTACATTCAGATGTTATTGGATGTTTTCTTGTCTCAGCTGTACTTTTTAGATTACTTATGTCAATACTCAATCAATTGTTAATGTTTATAATTGCTAACTGTTGTTCTTCTTTTGATGATGAAGGGGTCCTATGGGTACCCCGAGGCTTACTTAGAATTTATGCTAAAGCATTTGAACCTTCCTTTTCGCAGATTACAGGTAAGAGCACTAATGTTTTCGAAGTGTAACAGAAGAGTTCCAAATTATCTTCAATAGTCTTCAATTGTCTTAATGGATTTAGAGAAAATATTGAAATGTATCCGGGTGAGATCTTTAGTTTAAATCTTCAGTTATATTCTAGTTTTATATTAATTTTTATATCTGCTACACCCATTCTCATTAACCATGCTATTTATTTCATACTTTTATACAATATTGTAAGTTATTGACATAATGAAATGTTTGCCAAGGTAATTAGATTTTTCTTCACCTAGTAACAACAACATGTAAATTAGGATCTAAAATAGTGGGATTATAAATGGACCCTTAAAGCGTTTATTGTAATTCTATGACTACCTTATGATCCAACTTATGCATAATATATATGTTAATATTATTATGGTGACTTGACTAAGTCTATAGTTGTGAGCTATGTACTTCATGCACTTTTCTATAGTTTCTAAACTATATGCAACTACCATGCATTTCCTATGGTATGCGAACTATATGCAAATATCAGATATAAGACTATAAAAACAATGAACAATTATATGAGAGTTTAAACTTAAGCTTTTTGCCTAGTTTGATACATTGCAAGGGAGGCAACCATATGTTTATGGTATTATATGTTATACAATATTACAACCATAATCTTCATGCCCATATTTCGATGAAAGGACAAAGTATTAAAGTCTTAATAGTTATGTGCTGGCAGGTATTTGTATACAGTCTTAGTATTTAAATTCCCCATCTACCACATTCGTGGGAGGTCTCGGTGGTTGCTAACGTGGCGAATGTCATGTGAAGATGTTGTAAGGATACTGCTGATGTCATCGAGTTGTGCAATTCTTTTCCCTAGTGTCTTACTGAGTTGGAATCCATGGTGGGAAGGGTATTAAAGTGTTTTAAATGTAGTTGGTGCTTCATAAGGTGTGGTGCCTTGATGGTAAGATCTCTACCGTTGATCTAGTAAAGTCTTTGGGCTTGGGTCTAAACCCTATTCTTCCACTAAGTCTCGTTGAGGTTGTTTCTTTGGCATTCATTGTATGTTACTGGTGGCTCGGTGTAAAGGCCGACAGCCCTGAGAGGTTTTAGGGTTTTGTTAGCAGGGTGTTAGGGCACCTCCCCGGTTTCGATGTCATGACTGGTGACTGTAAACTTGATTTTCATAACCGAATCTTTTAAGAGTATTGGCTTATTGCAATTATTTGTAGTTGGAATAGCTCCAGGGTTTATGATAGTCTTGTGAGTAGGTTGGACCAGAGGTCAGTTTTCCTTGCATGTAAAATAGTAGTTTCTCAGAATTGTAACCATTCTTCGCTGCAATTGTTAGTGAGGTGATGGCTCTGTTTTCTCGTTGGCTACGGCGTCTCTACTCCAAAAGCAAGATTTTAAAGGTAAAGAATCGAAACTTATTCTGCTATCGTTATGTTATAATTTGTTTTCCAAAGCTTCGTAATGCATCTTTAACCCTAGATTATTTTGATGGCAGGTACAATACATTGCAGGTTGTAAAGATTGAAGCTATCTGGCGATAATGCTCAACCAACTGGTAAGCCTCAGTGGTTTAATCCCTGTAGGTTACTCTTGGAAATTGTTGGCCATTGTTTTGGTGTTAGCCGATAGGCTGGGGTTTGGAGAATTGGTCGTCGTGGTACTGTTTTGTGACCCAAAAGATGAATGTAAGGAAGATGTGGTCTTCGGCCTACTTTGGTTTTTGCAGCGTTTCGCTATAGCGTTGTTTGTTTGAAATGTAACTTCTGTTGAAGGGTTTTACCCTCAGTCGTTTGATGAAATAAGAAATTTCTGGTACTTGTATTTGATGCTATGGTAATCGTCATGTCTGAGAGCAATGCTCCAGGGCCTATGTTATTATTTTTCAATACTTGGTTTATGAAATGTTTTGTGTTGTTTTAAAGGCCGAGAGCCAAAGGAAAATACCTGGTTTTGTGCATTCAAAACCTTGAACCTGTCTGGTTTAGAAGGTAGCTTAGAAAGATTTGAGAAGCCGAACTTGAAGTTGAAATCTAGTCTCATATATCTATTTGGTTTCGCTGCAGACGATGATTATACTAGGATTGTAAACAACTACTTCGATAATGATATTGAAAATGTTCCTTTGTTTTTAGTTTAGGCATTGTACAAGTTATGTGATGCCGTGACTATATTGTTTAAATGTTGAGTATGGGCAATGGATATAGTGTTTATCTTGGTTTAGGGTTTGGTCGTAAGTTTGATTATGAACTCGTCCTGATGCTAAGGTTATTTGATTCTCTTTAAGGGTTTCGAACTATGTTTTGGATAATCTATTTGCTTTGATAAATGTTGAAAGAAAACTAAATGTTATAATGAACAAGCTAGGGTTCTGTCAAAAGTAGACCATTCGTACAATACATACTTGATCTGTGTTTAAAGGGTCTAGAGGGATGATGATCTAAGTGTTAACTGTTCTGTTTACTCTGTTAGTGTTGATAGTAATTTCCAATCATGAATGTTAGTAACTATTTTGATACTAAGTAAATATGATACAGAATGAATAAAGGTCTTAATAGGAGATTCAAATGGATATGTGGAATAGTAGGAGATTACAACTATATTCCGTCTTTTGCAAAGGTTTAGGAACATGGAAAAAGGTTAAACCCTAAATTATTCTATTTGTGCAAGAGTAGAGATATAATAGAATGATATGAATACTGCTATGTTTGTTTTTGGCAGCAATTAAATTTTAAACATACAAATAAACGAAAAGAAATATATTAAAGGGAAAGATGATAGGATAAAAATGTAAATAGCATTTGTTGTAAGGAAATGGTTAACCTATATATAAACCTAGGTTGATACAGAAACCTAGAACTATATGTATTTCTGTTATTTCTTCTATTATAAAAAGAAACTATTCTACAGTCTGCACAATAAATGTGTAACTAAAATCTTCTATGACTGAGAATATAAGATATTGTTAAATTTACTAGATATAACAGAAAAAGGAAACATGACAGAGATAGTCTAAATAAAGCAAAGAAAGGGAAACTTAATAGAGTTAGCCTATTCATTCATCTTGCTCACTACTTTATCATTTATCTAATTTAATCTTCCTTCTCTGTACTAGAGTACGGTAGAGAAAACTGTGTGTGGAAAAATGCAGGGAAGACATTTATTCAATCATTTTACATACTCATTTAACAGTCTACAGGGTCATAAACAGATCAAAAATCAAACATTTACTTATGTATTATCAAAATGAATACTAACTCATCAGCTACAGAAATAAATTATAACTTCTTAGGAAAAGAAATAGTGAATAGAACCTATAACCGTAGATAGGGTGGACAAACACCCAAGGAGGCCTCTTCCTCCCAACCTTCTCCAGAAGAAGTAGTCAATCTACTTGCCTCCTTTGGACCCTCGAGCCTGTTTATTGAACCACTAGGTGGAAGAATCTGTGTAGAAGCAAGGCACTCAATTTGTATAACCAGCAATCAATAGAGACTTGCCAAAACCTCAATATCTGCACTCAGCAGTAGAAACTCTGCACTAAGCAGTAAAAACTCTGCACTCAGCAGTATACAAGGTAGACTTACACCATGATCAAAAACCTATACTTCCCCTCATTGAATCTCTTGTGCGCATACAGCAGAACCACAAGGTAAATTTCCTCGTCAGGTAAAGTGTTGAACCTCAGTCCAAATTCGATGGCTCTTAAAAAGATGCCTAGGTCTTTTTGGTGGTCAGTTTTTAATAAATGAGCCTCAAGCTCCAGTCCCATCTTTCAAGGCACTATGACCACAATTTAAGGGAGTTGTCCCATACCAACACCTAGTTACTTGCCTCATGATGCTACCACTTGTCCATTGCCTTCTACCCCATATTTCATTCCACCTAGTGGGTCAGTAAACACTCTTTCAACCGTTCTCCTTGGGTGAGTGTCTCCTATTTTATTTATTTAAATAATAATGTTGTGCAATTACAGTCATCCTTGGACACTTGTCCAAATATAAAACTTTACAATAAAAGTTAAGATAATGTCTTCTTCAAACATAAAATGTTTTCAGCAAAGGGGTATGTTACATCGTCTATCATTACTTTTCCATATTTCTTCACTATATTGCCATTCGATTGGGATCTGTAATTGTATTGCATGGTCCTTTCCATCTATCCTGACTTCCTTTTCTCCTCATCTTTCCTTTTTGTTTCTTAATGTCGAACTTCTGCCTGCCTGTCAACTCGCTCTTCCACTACAATCTTCGTGATATTTGAGTGTCCTTCATAATTTTGTTGGTTATTATATTCCTATCAAGACTCATTAATCCAATAAAAGCAATATTTAGGTTGCTTTCGGCAGGGTATGTCAAGAAGTATAGTCTTTGTCATGTTGAATGTCATGTTTGTCATGTTGAATGTCCTATCTGAATACTATCTGCTGCGCCAATTTTTGCACTACTCTGTCTGACTGCTACAATTCTTCATTGATAGCAAGCGGATTTTTGTAGGGTCTCGTCCCTTGACAAATATATCCAAGCTACAATCTCTAGCTTTCAAAGTGGTGGGTAACCTGGTACAATAAGGGAGCGGAACTTATAGGGAACTTCTCAGCATTTCTATCTATGCTCTAACTACATTCCGGCTGCAACATAACCGGAAAGATCCACAGGCCACGTATTCCAAGCAAGGAAACACACAGTACATGTATTCCAAGTTTATGAGGTGGTCACCGATGAGCATGGCTATACAACAAGAACTAGCCAAATGAAAATGGGAATTAAATCAGAATATGGAATTATGTCATAGCTAATGAAAATGGGAATTAAATCAGAATATGGAATTCTGTCATAGCTAACATTTGTCCTTGAAGTGTCCAATGGAACCATAGATACCTGGAGTATGCGACTAAGTCATGAATCGCCTACAACTCCTACATAAGATAGAGAAAAGATAATAGCAACACGATGAATGGATTGAGTGGGTGAGTAAGTGTAACATCCCGATAATTTCATAAAAAATTAAAATTGTTAAAACAGCATTAAATGTCATAATTTCTATTGCGGAAGTAATAAATTCTTAAGAAGGTAGCAATGATTAGTTAAACCATTAAGCAAAGACAAATTAATTAATGAATATTTTTAGCTAAATACATTTAAAGATTGTGACATGTCATAATTCTTTTAACATACTTACGACATTGAAAATTTTTGTGTTAACTGTAATTCCTAAGTAATGAGATCAGTGGTTCTAAATGTGATTATGAGTTGTGCACTGTTTGTACTAAAGTGAAATTTTGAAGGAGTGTTGACAGTTTGCTTCTTTGATGTCAAAGGGGACCTGCGAGGTACCCTGGGGTTTACTTAGCTATGTTTAGCTAAGGCATTTGAATTCCTATGTGCAGAAAAACAGGTAAGAATTCCTACGACAGCAAGAATTTAGAGTACAAGATTCTTTCAAGAGTATCGCCATTGTATTGTGATAATTTCTAAGTATTTCTATGCAAAACAAGTTTGCTGGAGGTATGGATATTTTGGTTCCTATTCTTATTTTTAGGATGGCTTACAACGTTCCAAAGTACTGAAATCACGTCGTCAAATGTGTTTATATTGCTATTATTGTAAATATCAAAACAGTGTTACAATTGTCCATATATAATTCTATTTGAAATATCGAGGAAATAGTGTTTATACTAAATCAAATGAAACTATCAAAATATATTTTTGTATCAACAGGACTGTAGAATATTCCTAAGTCTCATATTTATCAATGATTTAAATATGCATGGCTAAAGCATGAAACCAAATAGACTTTTCCCTAAGGTCTAAACACCTACTATAGAGATGATATAATGTGGCATATGGTAATTATGCAAATATATATTCAAACATTATGTATATTAACTATTATTATGTTACTATTGGATTTCAATACAATATCATGATGTATTCACTAAAATGGAAATGTAATGTGACATAAAAACTATGCATTCATACATAATATGAAACAAGTATTCAATCCTTCGGAACTATATTGACTCAGCATTGATGTGATGATATTGACATATACTACTAATGTTACGATGCCTATACAAACTTTGATAACACAAATATGAAATGTAAACTATAGTTTAACACTGTAATGATTTGATCGTGACAGGGTATTTAAATTTGGTACTTAGCAAGGCTTCCAACTGTCGGTATCAACCTAAGCATTAACGTCATTTTACTGCATGGTGAGGTGGAGGCTCAGTTGGATGGTTTCCACGTGATGGAAAATACAATGTGTACCAAACCATGTTGAGTTGTGCTATGTAATAGCCATTGATCTGTCAAGTTGGAAACATGTTAGATGAATCAAATTAATGCAGTATTGATTGCAATAGTAGGCTCGGATATCATCGTGTGTTGTTGACAAACAGTCTACCGTTGATCTCTGAAAGATCTAGGGCTTTGGAGAAACCCTAGTCTTTTGTTGGTAAGTAGCACGAAAGTGCTTCTCGGCATTCATTTCGAGTTTTCATGGTAAGGCTTGGAGAGCCGACCGTATTGCAGCAATGTAGGGTTTTGGGGTTTACTGTTACAAGGTCTCCTCCCTTGGTATCGAACCTACGACCTATGAGAGAATGTTTAAAAGTCTCAGGCTTTCAGTCTTTGTGAGAAAAGAGTTACAACACAGTCAATGTGACTGTGGAAATGTTCTATTGATAGTTTGGTTTAGTGAATTCATTTGAAGCTCGTTTCTCTAAGCATTTACAGTGGTCCCAAGAATTGAATCCTATTGATACTGCAACTATGAACAGTCTTCGTCGTTCTGTTGGTGTGGAAAGACTCAAGCCAAGAACACTCAAGTGAGGTAAGTTTTCGTTGATATTAAAAGTAACACTGTAATATTGAAGTTCTTGCTGCATTTCTCAAGTTTTAACCTATCAAAATGTAACTGGTAGGTTAAGTTCGCTGGAGGGTTTCTATGTTCAAACTCGGTCTGAGGATGCTGCAACACCCTCCTGGTAAGCCTCGGTGGTTCATAAAACCCTCGTAGGTACCTTTGGCATGGTGAAAACAAAATGACGAGAGTTGAAAAGCAATCCTCAACTGGAGTGATGGTCGTCTTTAAGTTTTTGTTTGAATAAAGTTGTAAAGAGAATAAGTCCTCGGTTTTGATGTTGATAACAACTCAGTGATGAGTTAGGTTTGTAGGTAAAGATAATGTATAAGTTTAGGTTTTTCTTTGTTTTAACGAGGCTTCAAGTCTGCGTTGTGAAATGTATTTTTTTTGTCATGGCATTCTGGCCATAGTACAACTTTACAATCTTTGAAAGAATGGTTGTTAGTTATAAGACTTGAGATGAGACATGGTTTTGATTATTCACAAAATTTGTGTTGTTTGTACAAGGTTTCAGTACTGTTATGTCTATAATACAATGGTTTGATTTTTGTAATGGGTAAAAAGAAACATTTATAACTATGTTAGGAATGTTTGGCAAGTGCGACTCGAACCTGCAACTGTAGAGTGATGTTTTTCTTTTTGTAATGTTTCGTTTATGTTGAAAATTTGTATCTTTGGCAGGGTTGCTAGAACCCTAGCCACGCCTTCATTCTGAGTTTGAAGCTCGAAAAACAAAAGACTGTGTGACTTCTAACAGTAAGTTTTAATACAGTTGTACTAAAAAGGTCGAGAGTCAATCTTAGGGTTTTGAAATGAACTTGGAAACGAATACTGGAAACCTTAGATTTTATGAAATAAAAAGTGAATATTAAAGTTTGTATAGTACTGTTCTGCAATGTTCTTGCGTTGTACATACTGTGACTCAGCTTCTATTGCTAGAATGCTTGTAATGATTTTCTGAAATGAATATGTTTATTTTTACAGCTGTTAAAAGGGGTTAGGTTTTGTAATGTATTGGTTTCTGAGGCTATTACAATAAACAATTGATATATGAAATCAAACAGGAAACTCATGCAGAATTTAAGTATGTAAGATGTTCAGAAAACTATAAGTTCATTAGTTCTTGCAACTGTGAAAAGTACTTTGGGAATACTATTACTTGGACAGCATGATATGTATGATTTTAATTGCACTTGTTTGCTATCTTGATTGAATAGAAATAGGAGGAAAATACATGACTATGCCGAAATTAAACTATATTTATATTTTATGAAATAACAAAAGAATCCTATAACACTTTCTATACTTATATAGTAAATTCTTACTTTGTTTAGATATAGGTCAGAATGGAAAACAAATCACTTACTATAATTATTCATCCAATCATATGGCAATCTATCTATCTCTCATCTATTATTTAATTAGCTTCCTTATACTAGAGTACGATGCAAATAACAGCATGTGGAAAAATATAGAGATGGTTTCGAATCAATAAATCACAGACTTCATCATGCAGTTATGGAACATAAATCAGAAATAAAATAAATTCTTTTATAAAACAGACTTTAATAAATCCTACTAGACAGAACATTGAACTGTAAACAAAATAGGAAATAGAAAAACCTGGTTAATCTGTAGGGAAACAAATAGCCCAAGGAGCCTGTTCCACCCAACCAATTCCCGAAGACAGCCAAGTTACTTGCCTTAGGACCCCCGAGCCTATTCACTGAACCACCAGGAGGAAGAAACTTAGAAGCTTAGGACCTCAACTTGCAGTAGTAATAGTTATCGAGTCTTGAAAATTTAGCAGTCAAAGGGACCTGCACCAGCACCTCTGGTTCTCCTTCTTAGAATAATTTGCAGACTCATAATACACTCACATAGCCTCCCTATTCGAATCTCTCAGTCATCACCTGATGTAAATGAGGAATATTTCTGCAGAAAATATTGTGTAAGAGTTGCTTGCTCAATTCGAATTTGCCTTATGTAGGCTGCCTAGGCCTTTCAGTTGTTAACTGGTCATTAAATGAGTTTCCTGCTCACTCCCTCCACCTGGGGGATAATGCCACATTTGTAGGGGTAGTTGTCCCATAACCAACAGCTAGTGGTGAAGTGCAATTGCTGCCATCTGTCCCATACCTTCTAACAGCTTCCATTCCTCCTAGTGGGTCAATGAACACTCATTTAACAGTTCCCTTGGGTGTTTGTCTCCTACTTTAATTTATTAAATAATAATAATTCAGTAATAATATTCATCCTTGACCAAACTTCGTCATAATTACAAAACTTTGTAATTAAAATTTAACATAAAGTATTTTTCCAATAAAATAATAATTTCAAAAATTGGGTAGGTGAAAGTAAGCCATATTTACACCACAAAGCTCCACTTGTAAATAAGAAGAGGTGCAGCGGTGGCACAAAGCTCCACTGGTAAACAAGAAGCGGTGCAGCGGTGGCACTGGAGTTATGGTGCAATAAATGTGGTTAGTCAGTCTTTGAGAACTGATACCATTAATGGTATCATTGATGGCTCTCTCTTATAATGGAGAGGTGGTTAGTCAGTCTTCAAGAACTGATACCATTAATGGTATCATTGATGGCTCTCTCTTATAATGGAGAGGCGGTGCCGCAGTGGCACTGAGGTTATGGTGCAGTAAATGTGGTTAGTTTTCGAGAACTGATAACATTGATGACTCTGACTTATAATGGAAAGACAAATATTTGCGAACATTGTCTTAAAGAAAGCATAAATCTGTTGGTTTCACAATTCTACTTCTAGCGTGGAAATAATGCTTCAAGTCAGTGGTCAATAGCATTTCAATAAAATAATTTAAGTTTATTATTTAATTAGTAAAATAAAAACTATAAATCAAAAAATTTGGTTAAAACGAAAATGTTTGAAGGTGAAAAATAAATAACTAATTGAAGTCAAAGTCAAATAATTTAAGTTTATTATTTAATTAGTAAAACAAAAACTATAAATCAAAAAGTGTTTGGTTAAAACGAAATGTTTGAAGGTCAAAAATAAATAACTAATTGAAGTCAAACTCAAATAATTTAAGTTTATTATTTAATTAGTAAAATAAAAACTATAAATAAAAAAGTTTGGTTAAAACCAAAATGTTTCAAGGTCAAAAGATAACTAATTTAAGTTTATTATTTAATTAGTAAAATAAAAATTATAAATCAAAAAGTTTGGTTAAAACGAAAATATTTCAAAATCAAAAGATAACTAATTGAAGTCAATAGATAACTAATTGAAGGCAGAAGTCAAATAATTTAAGTTTATTATTTAATTAGTAAAATAAAAACTATAAATAAAAAAAACTAATTAAAGTAAAGGACTAATAAAAAAAGTCATTAAAATAATGAAAAAGTCATTAAAATGATGAAAAAGCAAAAATAATTAGTAAAATAATAAAGTATTTATTTTAAAATAAAATAAAATAAATCATTTTATAATTTATTCTTTAATTAGTTTTGAAATTTTATAAGTAAAATGTTTATCCAAAAATATTTTGGATTGACAATAGCGTGTTCATCATTCCATCTTTTATTAGCTTTATGTTTGTTTTCATAAGGCGAGCTTTTAGTAGATTTATATTTGTTTTCATAAATAAGGAGCTTTACAACCAGCATGTGCAAGTTTAACTTCAACAACAACTTCATTCAAGAATCTTCAAGTTCTAAGTAATGTTGAAAATCTAATACAATTATATAGATTAAATTAGATATATAAAGCTAATAGATTTTAGTTTTACTTATATTATTTATATGACAATATCTTTCCATATTGGATTGTAATGGATTGTAAAACATTGAGAATCAAATTTCTTGAAATGTAAATTTTTTTATCACCTCAAAAAATTTGAACCTTCCACTGATTAATAAATCTAACTTTAAGATAAAGTTATGTCTTACATATTTCACAGCATCTCCCATACTTAATTAGTTTTAAAGCACTAACAATTTACAGAATTTACATACTTGATTAGTTTTAGAGCACTAACAATTTACATGATATACAAAGTTGTCATAAATAATTTGGATAGTTGCTACTACAGCATTTTGTTACCAATTCTTTAATTCATAGTGCATCTCTTAAGCTTGAATTGGGACTGCAACCTTTTCATTTTCAGTTCTAATGGACCAAGTAAATTTAATTACGCCGAAGTGTATTTTAAGCGAGAGGTTCCTCTCGCCTCTTCGTCGTCTGTCGACGGCGAATGAGGAGCGGCCCCCTGTCGAAGATCAAGAACAAGAATACCTCTGAAAGCATTTGGGAGAGCTTCGACCATCCGGGAAATACGTGGTTTCCTGGGATGAAGATCAGTGTGACCCAGAACCTGACTTCCTGGAGGAGCACTTGGGATCCGAGTCCCGGGCCATTCGGCCTTCAGTTAGATCTAGAAGGAACTAACCAATTCGTTTCGGTTTGGAAGAACCAGATCAAATACTGGGAAACCGGTGCCTGGAACGGCCAAATCATCGACGATGTTCCAGAGATGACGCAGAATTACATCTACGAGTTCAGCTCTTTCAGTAACGGTTCGTACAAGTATTTCACTTATTCTGTGAAGCAACAATTCACACTTCTCTCGCGTTTCGTCGTGCACTAGTCGGGAGAAATTCGAGTTCACAGTCTGCAGGTAAATAACCAATGGAGCATGTTCTGGGCAAAGCCCAAAGATCAGTGCGATGTGTATGACGTGTGCGGGGTTTATGGATTATGTAACAATATCAATCTCCAGTCCTGCAACTGCCTCACGGGTTTTGTCTCCAGTGACACCCATGAATAGGACTCTACACAGTGGTCAAGCGGCTGTGTTCGGAAGACGCCATTACAGTGCAGTGATGCCGGAAACTGGACAAACACCCTTGGATTTGTAGAGTTGAGTGGCCAATCTATGCCCCCTCAAGGGGTTCAATACAAAGGGCAAGGACAACAGCAGTGCCGAGCGGCCTGTCTCGGCAATTGTTCGTGCACCGCATATGCCTACGTTGATAACAGCAGTTTGCAGGCATGTCTAATATGGTTTGGTGAATTGCTAGATCTGTCTGATACGGCCTCCAACCCGATCGCTTTGTTTCTGCTGTTAGATGCCTCTAGTTCCAACAAGAAGGCGACATTGGCAGGTGTAGTGGGTGGCGTGGCGGGTGGGTTGGTTGCTATTATGGCTCTTGTGTTGTTGTTTCTCTGCTGTCGCAGGCGCCCGGGACTTTAAGAATACGCGCCAGCTACGCTTACTTTATTCTCTTACAGAGAGCTACAGGTTGCAATGAAGAATTTTTCTGAGCGTCTGGGAGGTGGGGGATTTGGCTCTGTCTTTAAAGGGACTCTACCAGACGGTTCTCTGGTGGCTGTTAAGAAGTTGGACAGTGTGAGCCAAGGAGAGAAGCAATTCCGCATAGAGGTGAGTACCATTGGAATTGCACAGCATGTGCATCTGGTTCGGTTGCGGGGATTTTGCACCGAGGGCTCGGGAAGACTGTTGGTGTACGAATACATTCCCAACGGCAGTCTCAGTTCATTCCTGTTCCACCAAAGCGGGAACGATGATGATCAGCATAAGGTGCTAGACTGGGAAACGCGCTTTGGAATCGCTGTTGGAACTGCCCGGGGAATCGTTACCTGCACGAGAAGTGCAGGGACTGCATCATTCACCTTGACATCATGCCGGAAAACATCCTCCTGGATTCCAATTTCTGCCCAAAAGTAGCCGATTTCGGGCTGGCGAAGCTCCTGGTAAGATAGTATAGTAAGGTCCTGAGGACCATGAGCGGAACCAGAGATTACTTGGCCCCAGAGTGTCTCTCCAGCCTGCCAAACACTTTCAAGGCTAACGTATGGATTGAGCGAGCTGTTCTTTCCCTTGTGGGCTGCAAGTCAGATAAGCAGCGGAAACGCCATGGAGGTCCTTGACAAGAGATTGATGAACGTGAACGATGAAGAGGCGAAGCAGGTGAAGAGAGCTGCCATCGTGGGAGGATGGTGCATTCAGGACGACGAAGACGAGAGGCCGACGATGAGCCAAGCGTTGTAGATACTGGAAGGCGTTGTAGACACCCGCTCTCTTCCCCCGCTTCCTCTCTCTACAGACCTTTGCCCTTAAAACCAGCGATATCGTCTTCTTCTGGGATAAAGATCCTTCTCCGGATGCAAGCGACGACAATAATCATCCCTCTCCGCTGTAGATCCTCACAAAGTATTCCCCGTTGACTTGCATTTTCATCTAAAATTAAATATTTTATCTAGATTGAAGGAAGTGGAAATTATGTGAAAAGCCACTTTGAAAAATATTAAAATAAATTATTCACAAGTAGATCGAAGACTATACGCATAATTTAGTAACAGTATGAATCTGTTTCTATTGTATCCACGACCTTCAAGGTAAGGGCCTTCTCTTGAGATGAAGCCTCGTTTCTCATCCATGATTTAGCATGCATACATAGCTTTATAAAAGAACATTTAGAAAATATAGATTCTTCACATCCAACGAATCATCCTCATATATTTTTCTACTAGTGAGTGAGTGATTAATTTTATAACAAATTCTACTAATAGTGAGTGAATTATTCTATAACAAATTATAGAAATGTAAGTGACTGATTGATTTTATAATAAATTTTATTAATGGCTACCATAACAAAAACCCTCAAAAATCAATCCTCAATTTATTCTTAAGGTATGGTAACAGAGGAAAGAAAATCCCGTTGATTATTTATTTAAATCGTTGATTATTTATTTAAAGTATGTTGATTTCATACACATTGTTGTTTGTATGAAATGTGTGTTAAGAAAAATAAAATTAGATCAAGAGGAAATAAAGTCTTTATGTGTAAGTGTTATTAAGAAGTGAGTATTAAATTTATTATATTTTATTAATATTTTATATAAATTTATAGATATAAATGGCCATTCTATTGTGGTATAAATATTTAAGGAAGCATTCCATTTATGTTTTGATGATCCAAATTAGATCTTTATATTCTTAAATAGTTTGTCATTCTTTAGGTATGTTTATTTTAACATAGTATGCAATATATCAAATTTCATTTCCGCGTTGAAACGCTGAAATGAATATCGATATGCTGTAAAATGAAAGAAAGTCGTGTTTAAAAGGAATAAATAGATGAGACATGTAATACATATCTCACTACCTTCAATGTCAATAACATCAAAACTAAAGACATAGTATCTCACTATCTTCAATGTCAATAATATCAAAGTTAAAGACATGGCCAAGCATGGCATTGTTGAAAGTGAAAATATTAGATTTTGAAAGGACTCTAATTTTCAAAGTCCATTCTGGTATGTATGGATGCAAAGATTTAATAGGAGTAAATTTTGGGGGTGTTTAAGTTGGTTCTAATGGTTTTTTTCTAGAAGGGATTTACATCTCCTTTTTCACGTCATCTCAAGTGGAAATTGGATCCTCGGTTCAAATAAACAACTTCACATGTAAATCTATCCAAAATAACAAGTATGTATTCAAACTATCTAACTTTTCCTAAGCTATTGTTTTTTCCAGCACATCCTATTCCAAATCACATACATCATACACACAAACTGCATTTGACACTGCCCACTATTTGCACAATAATTTAAGTGCTAAATGTACATTTTTTTACATGTTTTGTGATATTTTTATAGTTCAAGGAATACAAGTGCAGACTTTGACATCAAATATTATTGGTGGACTAATAATCTCCTTTATGCAAGTGGTGGACTTGACATACTTTGAAAGGAGCCGAGATTATTGGTTTATTTTCCTTTTCGGTTCCCTTTTCACATCATCTCAAGTGGAAATTGGATCCTTGGTTCAAATAAACAACTTCACCTATAAATCTATCTAAAATAACAAGTATGTATTCAAATTGAAATTGAAGGATTTTGAATATTCTGATAATTCTAGTTATAATGTATTTTTTGATAAATATAATTGTAACGTATTTTTTATTGGTATAAAGAGTTTGGGTTCCTTTATTAGTCTCCTCCTCTTCATCCTTTTGAACAAGGTTTCTAAAAACTTATCCTACTCCTTATTCATCATTAGGTATCTCAATATTAATGTATGCCCCTCTTACCCAAGCTTCTAAAAACTCAACATACTCAACCATTAGTTATCTCAATATAAATGTATACCCCTCCTACCTTAGTTGATGAGACATGATATATTACTAAAGTTCAAGATATAATATCTTCCTTCTACAAAATATGTTTACTATTTGTTTGTTGTTTAGACCTTTATTTTTTACAAGAAGTTGCTATTTACACATATTTATAGTAAGTTACTTGCAGCAAAATGGTATGTTGAATATTTTTCATAAACCTTTATTTTTCATAGATTCACAGCTACATCATGTCCACAGGACCAAGGCTCAGATGCCTATTGTCATTTGCACTCAGAAGCAATTGTTGATTGAGACATCATCTCTCAAGAAACTTGTCAGATGTTGCACAAATTTTACCCCTTGTCACATGCAGTTGGTCCTTCACCAAACTAAATGATGGCTTGAAAATTGATCAAATCCATTCACCAATACTGCTCATACCAAACAAAAACACATCATCAACGAAAAACAAATGAGTGATCCTAACAACATCAGTGACTTTTACTCCATACAACCTGCCTTCCACCCTAGCTTTAATGAATTAGAAGGCTTAGACATTCTACAATTAGTAAGAACAGAAACGGGGACATAGGGAACCCCTGCCTTAAACCCTAAGAGCTTCTAAAAAAAATATTTGGAACACCATTCACTAATACTATGAAGTTTGCTAAGGAGATGCAACCCATTATCAATCTGGTTGCTTCAAGACTCATATTGATCTACATTAAAACCAGCTGAAGGAATCCCCAGTCAACCCTGTGATACGCCTTAATCAAGTTTAAATTTAAAAAGACCTCCTTCATCCTCTTTCCCTTGATGGAATGCAATCATTCCTGAGCCACACCTATAGCGTCTAGAATATGTCTATTGTTCAGGAACCCAAATTGTTCCTCGGAGATAAACTGAGAAAAAAATGGCTTAATGAAGGTTTGAGGCAAAATTAAACACAAGGATTATGCAAAATGAGCTAGGTCTCTATTTATTGATGAATGGAAGATCAAATTGATGCAATTACAATGAAACTCTGATGGAGTATTTAAAAGCTAAAAACCTTAACCTAACTAAAGTTCATGCATGCATGTTGTATGCCTTATGCTTTTGCAAGCTTTATTAACTGAACTGAACTTGAATTCTAATAATAGAACTAAATCTAAAGCGGGATTTAATTGCTATTTCTAACACTCCTCCTTAATTATGATTGATGACTACTGTAGCTTTTACAATGCCTAAATTATCTCTATGAGTTTCAAAAATAACTTTTGTCATCGGCTTTGTGAATATGTCATCCAATTGATCAATCAATTTACAATGTTCTACATGAACTTCACTATTGTTCAGAAGTTCTCTTATGCAGTGATATCTAGTGTCAATGTGCTTGCTCTTTTGGTTAAATACATGGTTCTTGGACAGGGCAATCGTTGAATTGTTGTCGCAATACATTGTTGTTGGTCCTTCTTGTTTCTGCTGAAGACCTTCCAAAACTTTGCGTAACTAGATTGCTTAACATGCCCCTAATGTCACTGCTACATATTCTGCTTATGGTGATGAAATAGTCGCAATGGGATGCTTCTTGGATGCCCATGAAATCACCCCTAATCCAATATGAAAAACATGACTGCAAGTGCTTTTCCTGTCATCCAAACTTACTACAAAATCACTATTAGTAAAACTTGTCAAAACATCATACTCATTGCTTCAGTATAAAATTCCATATCTTGAAGTCCCTGCAACATATCGTAAGATCATTTTTCCAACTTGATAATGCGAGTCTTTGGGAGACTCCTTGAACCTAGAAATCAAGCTGACTGCATACATAATATCGGGTCTCGTAGCTGTGAGATACATAAGACTTCCTACATGTCTTTTATACAATGTTGGATCTACTTTGGGACTCTCATCTTCTTTGCTCAACTTTGTACCTATTGTCACTGGTGTAGGTGTCGGTTTGCATTTAAGCATTTTGAATCGCTTAGGTACATCATTAGCATATTTACTTTGAGAAATAATTATACCTTTTTTCTGACTGTTCCACCTCTACGCAAGGATGCAATGCTCACATGTGCTTGCTAGCTCTTTCATAGGGGGTAATCCTTTAACTATATATTTATTCTATAACAAATTCATACCAGCAAAGTGAATATGTCCATGTCTAAAATTCCATAGCTAATAATCATCCATGCATATTGTTTTTTGAGCAAAAGAGTTTACCTGCTTGCTGCAACTCATGACTAGCGGATACATTATGTCCCTAGTCACTTGTACTTTGATGATCAACTGTCTATTTGGGGGTTTGTTATATATGGCACAGTCTGATCCTTCAAAGACAAGTTTGTATTTCTTTTTAGTGAGTTGTCCAATGCTGAGTAAATTATGCTTCAACCCTGGAGCATAATATACATCTGTTATAGTCTTCTGTTGGCCTTGTTTGGTCAGTATGTTGACCACTCATTTTCCAGCTACTGGAACTATCTCATTAGTACCAACTTTAACCTCCGTCTTCATTGATTCCTCAAGGTCTGCAACTATATTTCTATCACCAGTCATATGGTTACCGCAACCACTATCTAAAAGCCAAATTCCCTTTGGGCTTTCGTGTGCAGCAAGACATGTAAGAAATAACAAGTCTTCTTTGTTCTCATAGGTATTAGTCACATTTGCATTCTGTTTTTCCTAGTTAGCCTTTTTTTTTTACATTCATTAGCATAATGGCCAAATTTATTGCAATAATAACACTTAACATGACATTTATCTAACCTCTTTTTGTCATAGTTCTCGCTTTCATGATCATGATCATGGTCTTGATCTTCCTTGCCATTGTTTTGGCCACCTTTGCCTCTTCCTCTTGATCCACCTCTACCTCTTCCTCTGCCTTTTGAGAATGAGACTCGTGCTTTGAAAGCATTCTCCAGAGAGGATTCCTCATTTCTATTGAGTTTGGATTCATATGATAGAAGTGATACAGTCAAATCATCTACGGATAGTTGGCTTAGATCCTTTGATTCATCAATAGCTACAACTTTTGGGTCAATTTTTTTGGGTAGGGATCTCACAATCCTTTCAATCACCTTTTGATCATTAATATTTTCACCATAGCTATTCATTTGATTAACTATCCCCATGACTTGGGTCAAAAAAGAATCCACTGTGTCTGATTCTTTCATCTTCAGATCTTCAAAATATCTTCTTAAGTTTTGAACTTTAGCAGTTTGTACCTTACTAGCACCTTGGTAACTAGTCGCCAATATTTCCCATGCTCCTTTGGCGTGTAATGAAGCCGATACTTTTGGAAATACGTTGTTATCTAAGGCATTCATTATATAATGTAATGATTTCTCATCCTTCTTCCTATGAATCCTCAGGATATCTTTTTCTCCATTCGACATGGCTTGCGTAGCTGCATCATTTGCTGGTTCAGAGTAACAATGCACAACATATTCCCACACATCTTCTAATCTTAAGTAGACCGCCATCCTTGTGGCCCACATATCATAGTCCTTTTTTCCTGTTAGAGGAGAAATCTGGGACTGATTATAGTTGCTAGAAGCCATCAGGCACTAACTTTACTAATTCGTGATCGCACCTTGCTGAAGAGGTAACTACAATTTTGGTCTTTGGATCACACCTTTGCAAAGGGAGTTTTGTGATCAGATTTCACCTTTCCTATGGGGATATCGCGTTCAAATAGGGTTTGGATCGCACCTTGTCTGTGAGAAGTTTGCATTCCAGATTGCACCTTGTCTGTGAGGAGGTCGTGTTTCGGTCCTGAAATTTTTTATTTCAAAAGTTTCACTGCTTCAATCGCACCTGTGTATGGGGGAGACCTGTGATCGTGCTTTCTATGATTTTGAAAACAAGGGTTCATGCTTCGGACCTTCCTCCATGTTCTATGGCTCTCTTCGATCTTCTTCCTTGGCTCTTGGAACTTCTTCAAATGCTTACGGATCTTCTTCCAATTCGCTCTGATACCAATTTGAAGGTTGGAGGCAGAATTAAAGACAAAGATTATGCAAAATGAGCTATGGCTCTTCAATCTTTATCGATGAATGGAATATCAAATTGATGCAATTACAATGAAATTCTCATAGAGTATTTAAAAGCTTAAAACCTTAACCTAACTAAAGTTGATGCACGCATACTTTATGCCTTATGCTTTTGTATGCTTTATTAACTGAACTGGACTTGACTTCTAATAATAGAACTAAAGCTAAAGCCATAATTAATTACTATTTCTAACACTTAATATGATTAGCTATCACCTTTGATATAACCTTGTAAATCAAGTTACATAGTAAAATTTGACGAAATTCGTCAAAGAAAACTGGATTGGAGCTTTTAGGAATAAGAGCTATGAACATGGCATTAAAGGTCATTATGACAACCCCTTTTAATCTAAAATCTTCGATCACAACAAAACCAAGTCGAAATTTTTTAAAGAGAATTCGAAGGTCCAACCATCCACCCCAGAATCTTGGATTTTGCAAAGCCAACGAACATCTTCTTGACTTCTTCCAGACATATGGGTCCGCCACTTTCTTCCCTTCTTCGGAAAAGTAACGAGGAAGTCCTCTATTGTTAGTGAGTTGGAAGTCGTCGCGTCGATTTGTTACCTCCTCAAGTTATTATGTCTTTGAAATTAAGTTTTCGCGCAGCCCTATTAATCTGCCTTGCGTTGAAATCTTTAGTAGACTATGGGGAAAATCTTAGAGTAATATTTTTCTTATTAAATATTTTTAATAAATGGATGTTTTTTCTAGCTTCTTATTGGCTCTGGACTCATGTGATGTATGCCTCGTTCTTCGCTTCCAGGGAGCCAGCGGCGTTCTTACTTCAGCGTATCCTTCTTCCGGATTCGCAGTTAATGTCTTTCACCTTCATTTGTACGCTGTTGTTCATTCGTATGCTGTTGTTCCCTGCGTCTCCATCTATCAGTGTAGCTTAAACTATTTGGAAGCATCTGGAAGTTTGAGACGAGATCTAGTTGGTTGAGCGTTCGTGGAGGCCAAGCAAATTCTTGCAAGTAAACGATGAGAAAGGACAGGGATAGTGTGTGATCGGCGGTAGCTTTCAGCTCGGAGGCCCATGCTGTTTGCACAGACATCTAATGTTATTTATGCTATGTTTCTTAGTGTTATTTATTTCAGGGTTTTTGGCACTATGGTTTCTTCATATCATTGAAAAAAAACCTGAACTTCAACGTCCACTTACTGTTATACGATTGGATCTGGAGGTGATGCGATCCTCATTTGCCTCGCGAGGACACAGTTCTAGCAGAATGCCATCCACCCATTTCAGTAAACCCCACAGAGGTCAAAGCATAAACATCGATGTTGTTTTATCCTTCATGGATGACTTAATTCGAGTCATTGACAACGCAAAAGATGCCACCACGTTAACCGAAACACAGGAAAACGTAGGTAGGTTTCAATATGCTGTAAACGAAGATTGGTCCCAGGTTCAAATCCACTTAAAAGGTATGCCATTGTTGGTTTTTGGTCCGTCTATTTAAGTCAAGATCTCTTTCATTTGTTTGAGCTGGGTTTCTATGGTAGACCCTCAATTTGCTTGAGCCAGGTTTCTATGGCAGACCCTCAATTTGCTTGAGCCAGGGTTCTGAATTCTTCATCTATATAGCCTTTATGATTTTATTTATTGTGATTCCACAGTTTTAAGGGACTTTTTTGCTGATATGGGTTCGACTCTAGAATACTTTCGGCGGCACATGTAAATGAAAAACCAGTCTCGAAGAACCATGTTTTGTATTTTATCACATTTTTGGGGAAGCAAGAAAAAACTGCTAATAAGGAAAAGGAATCAGTGATTAGTGACAAGTCTACAACAACTTATTCACCTGCGCAAAAGGAAAATAGCATTTGTGCTTCTGCTTGCCGTTCGCATTTTGATATGAGAAATCAAAGTTTAGAGGCTATTTTGTCAACAAATGCTGCATTTTCTTTCTCAAATGAGAGGGTTTTGGGGTTCTTTTCCATTTTTTTCCACGGAAAATTTGGACGAACAAGTGACGAGAATGGGGTATGTGTATATGCCGTCGTTTTCACACTTATATAGGCTTCGATATGTGGATTGCAGCATTAGGAATTTCAAAATATGGCGTTTCCTCGATGCAATTCGCACTGGAATGGCTTAACTTTAGGTGCTTATGCTTGGGTTGTGTAAGATAAGCATTAGGTTGTTTTCCGATCACCTTTTTCACCGGAATGCACTTTCGGAGGGCTGGTTTTGGTAGGGATATTTTATTTTTCTATGTAAAGAGGCAAACATACCTAGAAACTAACTTGAAACTGAGAAATGTATCGTGTCTGTGTTTATTTTTAAGGATTAGTGAATTCTGTGGTTAAATTTAAATTCTTCTAAACCTTTTGGTCTAGATTTACATTATGCCAGTAGAAGAGGACCTTTAACAAAGAAGCTTATGGAATTTGTGTTTGTTTGTGTAACATACTCTTTATTTTACAGTGGAGGGTACTTAGTAAAGTGAAGCTACTTGTTAAAAGTTGAATATGTTTAGTTTCTAAGACGCAATGAATTTAAGACGTTTAATATTGGTTTTTTCTTATTTTCAATGTTCAGGATTTTGTTATGTTTTGTCTATTTAATTCGAACACAAACAGGGCTAAAGATTGTGACTCAAGGTTCTTGATTTTGATTTTTGGTTTGAACATGTATTTTCATCTCTGGTGAGGTCAAATCGTTCTTGTTGCATGCACTTGTCATTGGTCGATGCTCGCTGTGGTTTAAATCATGGTGAAACCATGAAGATTGTGCTGCTTTTGGTTGCGTTTGTTGTGATATTTGAAGAACACGATGGGATTCGAAACATCAGTAGCATTGAAGTTTTGGAGCGAAGAAGATAAAGACATGGTGAAAGCAATTCTCGGGCCCAGTGCCTTTGAGCATTTGATAATGAGCTTTCTTTCTTGTGAAGGACTTATTTTCAGTGTCAGTGAGTGACAGTGCATTGTAGTAAAAGCTTCAATACTTGGTAGAATTTTGGTCTTCCATTAATTTGGCTTATTCTATTTTTTGGAAACTCTCAAGATCCAAAGTAGGTGATTATGTGCTCGAATGGGGTGAGAGTTACCTTAAAGAACCAAAGCATGGGAAGAAATGGCTCAAAGGTTTAACCAATCTGATACAGAGCAACGAATGAAGAAAAAGATGATTCAAAAGATCCATATTTTCTTCGGTGGAGAAAAAGATGATGATTTTTCTATGGGATTAGATAATTGATCAGATACAGATACTTTGTATCTAACATCCATGTATTGGCTTAAGGATGCACACAGAAACGTCGAACAATACCTCCTTTAGGTCCTTTTTTTGCCATATCTGGAGGTATCTAGACCATTCTTTGTGTGCCAACTGACAATGGTGTCATAGAATTAGGATCCAGTTGATTCTATTAAGGAAAATAAAGAAGTTATACAAATGACCAACTCCATCTTCAATGATTATCAAGTTTAGCAACAACAGCTTGGACATTCTAGAAGCTTTGCTTTATCACTAAGCCCTGCTAGAGTAACCGAGTTTCCTCTTTCGAGGGAGAAGGATGTTCATGCTAGAGTTGTGCCTTATAAGCTTCATGAATATGGATGTCCTCGGAAAGTTGTTGCACAAGACCATCGGAAAGTGCTTAGTCGGGACCCTAACTCTGGTAGAACAAGAACTCTAGTTGATGATAAAGTTGTATCTTCAAAAATGGAGAATCAACTTCTCCATCCAGTTTTGCGAGCACCTAATGAGAATGAGCACGAGTATTATATGAATGGCGATAAAATATTTTATGGGAGCAAGAAAAAGGGGTTTCAATCTATAACTAGGAATCAAGTCTGTAGCAGTGAAGTAGGGGATATATGTAACAGTCGTCATGATTATCACCAACACAAGCACGACAATGGTGTTGTGATTCTCAATAATGATATTGGTACTTGACATCCTCATCATAAAATTTTAAGTGGAGCAAAGAGGAGAATAAAATCAAAGAACAACAATGTTAACAATAGCAATCCCAAATGGAATTTTCAGGGGCTTCTCATAGTATTGTGTCTTTTCGACATTGTATGGGTGAATCAGAGCACTCAGATGCAGAGGCTTCATGTAAAGATGAAAATTCCCCACTAATTGAAGAGAGAATGCTGAGAAAAGAGGGATAAAACCTACTAATCGAAGAGAATAACCTCTTAATCATGCTGAAGCAGAGCATCAAAGACGGGAGAAACTCAACCAATGATTTTATTGTTGTGCCCAAAATCTCCAAAATCGATAAAGCTTCCTTAATGGGGGATGCTATTACATCAATCCAAGAGCTCCCATGCACCAGCAATAGCTCCTCAAGGCAATATTCCAGCTGTTGTAAACATCAATTGCATCCCTGATGTTGATGTTCAAATAGTAAATGGAGATGTTGTGATTACAGTAAGCTGCCCACAGGAGAGCCATCGAGTTGCAAGGGTGATGCTTGCTTTGCAAGAAATGCAGCTAGATGTACAACAAACACACATGTCCACTGCTAAAGAGATGATTTTTCATACATTTGTAGTCAAGCTCAACGATGCACAAGAACCAACTAGTGACAAAGTGACAAAGTGTTCACTGAATAGCATAAATATTTTTCTTGCAGGCCTGCAGAGAATGTATGCAAGTACCATCATAAGTGATGGTCCACCTAAATTCATAGGTATCTTGGACAGGTCTCTTCCAATTATTTAATTTGAATGGTCAATTATTCTTAATAGGGTAATTGCGTTGTAGTTTGATTGATTATCACAGACCGTGGTTTTTGCAGCATCTCTATTTTAAAATTTTACATCCTATTTTTTCTACCACATTTTTTACTTCATGTAATTCTTACAGGTATTTTGCAGGTTTTTTATTTTGGCCAATGGGTATATCGTCCTTTACTAGAAAAATACTAGAATTTTTTTTTAATGGCTTAAAAACTAATTACTAGAAAAATACACATACTAAATATAAAAAACTATCCAAAGTTTAAACTAATCAAAGGGTGTTTTCTTATTTTTCTTTTCTGCACGTTCTGTAATATGCATATTAACCTGCCTATAAAGTACTGATGTTGAACATGACTTACTTGTTTAGGTTCGCCATTTCTGCCTCTAGTTTCAATAATATGCGGGATTATGTGACATTTTCAGCTACTAATGTTTCCTTTTCTTCAATCTCTACTTGTTCTCATTAGGACAATTGATCTGATTACCGGAATTGGCTTTGATGTCATAGTAAAATAAAAAATTATCATCCTTAATCTTCATCATGTTCATCTCTTTGGGAAGGCGTTCAACTCAGTTGGATCCCAATTTCACTAACACTATTGGTCTCATTTTCTGTTCTCACTACATGTCCACTACATGTCCCCCACATGGGCCATAAGCTATGCACTAACCACGTTACTACCCACATGCAGAGGACATACACTATGCACTAACCACGATACTACTTAATGCCTACTACAACACCTAACCTTCTACCGTGTCACTTTCCTGGATTCAAGTTTATTCCTTTATTAAAACAGAAAACATAAAGACTAGGCATTACACGCGTTCATGGAGATTCTAGAATCCCTGATATTTGAATAAATGGACAATTGCTTTTGAGGTATTTTTGTTTATTTCTACCTCGATTCTCATATCTCTTAACCAACAAGCATAGGTACTTTTGGAGGGTTGTTTGCAAGGGAATGATGGGCTTATTAATGGTTTAGGTAGTGTACCCAACAACTGTCATTTCCCACCATTGCAATGGTTGCCAGTTCTTTCCCACCCGCGCAATGGTTGTCAGTTCAACATGATTATGGATATTTGAACTTTGAGACGTTGAACAAATAATGCTTAAAAAATTGTGTATTTATTTAACAATATTATCTAATCGCATATATATTATACATTATTGTATAAACAAACGCACACAAGTCTGGATGCAAGATTAATTTTTTCTAATTTCCATAAAAAAAACTTGAAAACATTTATAAAAGTATTAATGTAATGTCTCCTTTTCTACATATTAAATTATACAACAATGTTGTGGATAGACATAAAAGATTCACCTTCTATTTTGATGGAAAAAATTGAAAAATAATACAACCCAATTCTTCATTTGAATCAAAACAGAATTGTAAATAATTTGCAAGCTATCAATCCTCTATTGGTTACAACCACACATTCTTCAAGTATCCAATATCCATACCCCAACACTTTCCTTAAAATATATGACTATATTAAAAACTTCTGTCACCTCTTATGCTCATACATTCATATGTTCAAAACAAGAAGTCCTATACTTATAGTTTCTCTATAAAATATGGATGTATGTGAACATGATACATCTTGAAAGCGATTCGACGCAATAACTAGGTGCAATTGTTAAGATTTGGACACTTCTTACAGGTAATAATAAATTATAACTATTGGCCATAGTATATGATCCCTAATTTTGAGCTCTAGAATCTGCCATGTCTTCAAACTGCAGAATTTTCCAATAATTAGAGCAATGGTATGAAAATGAACATGTCACTTTGCATATTTTTTAATTAATATTTTATAGATTTGTTAATTTTTATATATTAGTTTAGTTTAATTTATGTTGAAATATTAAACAAAAGTAGTTGGTAGCAACTGATTACTTGAATATTAAGATAACCTATGTTTGATTTGGTTTTGGAAAAGTGGTTATTTTAAAAGGTTATATTGCTGAGTGTATGAAGAATATATTTAATTTATGTTGAAATATTAAACAAAAGTAGTTGGTAGCAACTGATTACTTCAATATTAAGATAACCTGTGTTTGATTTGGTTTTGGAAAGGTGGTTATTTTAAAAGGTTATATTACTGAGTGTATGAAGAATATATTTAATTTATGTTGAAATATTAAACAAAAGTAGTTGGTAGCAACTGATTACTTGAATATTAAGATAACCTGTGTTTGATTTGGTTTTGGAAAGGTGGTTATTTTAAAAGATTATATCGCTGAGTGTATGAAGAATATATTTAATTTATGTTGAAATATTAAACAAAAGTAGTTAGTAACAACTGATTACTTGAATATTAAGATAACCTGTGTTTGATTTGGTTTTGGAAAGGTGGTTATTTTAAAAGGTTATATTGCTGAGTGTATGAAGAATATAATACCTATTTTGTTTCAAAATTTTATATATACAATGTAGACCATTAAAAAGTATAAATATAGAAAAAGATCCACAGATTTTATTCAACGATGTTGGTGCAAACAAAAGGTATTATCATGTTAAAATGATTTACCAATAAACAAAATTGATTTTAATAAAAAAGTCTTTATAATAAAATCTAAAATATAATATTGATGAGTTAATATGATCATAGTTTTGAGTTTTAAGAAGTCAATTTTTGGGGTGAAGTGTGAGTACATATTAAAAAAAAACAAATAAAGCTCACATTAAACATTAAAAAATGCATATAAATGAGAAAAAAAATAAAGATTGAGACATAGATATCATTAAATAGACAAAAACATACACAAACATCATTTTAAACTAGTAACAATGTCAAAGACATTACCACTTATGGCTCTTGTTATATATTTTTTTAATTTAATGCCACCTTTAATTGGCCCACAAAGTTATTGAATATGTCAAAGACATATTCAATTTTGAACCCTGGTGTCGATCGTCACGAGTCACGTCCATTTGTTACCTCCTAAGTTATTGTTTTTCTATTTATTGTCGCTAATTGGCCCATAAAGTTATTGTCCGCCACTTGTTGGCCAACAAAGTTATTGTTTGTTTTATTTAATGCCGTTGCAGATTGAAAAGTCTCTTCGAAATAAGCAGCAAATCATTATATGTACAACTTTGGATACTATTAGCATATTATTTAAGTGGGGAAGGGGAGCCGTGGTGTGAAAGGGAATATTGGTTATAAATAGTTAATAGAGGATTTCGTAGTTAATAAAAAAAACAAGACATTGGGGAATGATAAAAAATAGTGTTATATAAAAATATCTCACATCAAGAAGAAGATTAGGACATAGAGATAGAGCCTTATGCTTAATGGATTAGAAGGTAATCTGTCCGCTTCACAAAAAGTGTGGTCAATTGATTGTAAAAATAAAATATGAACTTTATTGGTCATTACATATAATAAGTGGAGAAATTAATTTTTTGGATTTTCTTTTTTATTAGGATATAAAGTAACTTTTTTATATTGAATTGTATTTTTAAAATTTCTATAATTTATATTTTAAAATGGGTTAAAAATTTTATTGTTGAAGTTTTATGGTGAAAGTTCTCATCAATTAAGAGGTATAATAAATTTTGATAAAATTTATAAATTTTAATTAAAATTAGGTTGAGTTTTCTAATAATTAACTTACTCTCCGGTTAATGGGAATGTTTTTGAAAAAACAAACAATTTAGATTTCAAATGTCTTTTGGTATGGCTTATTATGTCCATCATGACTCTGTGTGTTGGAATTTCATTAACAAAATCCTTATCATGGAGCATTTTGATATACCAGTATAGATCCATCTTAAACCCGTATCTATCAAGCACCGAGAGAGATCCAATGTTTTAAGGTGTATTTCTTTTTTTAAATTTAAACTCAAATATACAAATATATGAACATCTATTTTTTAATTACTTTTCATAATATTTTATTTTATGAACCAAAATGGATTTTTTTAAATACTTTCCATAATTTTTTATATTATGAGCGGACATGAATTTTTTTAATTATTTTGTAACGTTGTAACGTTACATCACACACGTTACAACATCTCCCCCATACTGGGTTGTAGAGCACCTCGTTTCACTCGGTGCAATAATTATTTTTTATTATTAAAATAAAAGAAGTGATAGGGTAAAAGTAAGTGTCGTATTTTAAATTTACTTATAAAACAAGGTTATTTTGAATTGGTATGTATCAAACAAATTTTTAAAATGATAATATTAAAAGTATTATTACCTCTAAATTTAAATTTAAATAAAAGTTGAGGTTGCGTAAGGATTAAGAGGATAAAAGAAAATTAAGATATTACAAGGAGGCGATCAACCATAATCTAAAAGATGAAATTATATCTTTATCTTAAAGAAGAAATCAAGATGATAATGATGATGATGAACGTCCACTGAGACCAACTTTGGTCTATCGGACCTTAAGAAAGTTATTACTTGGTTTGCTTTAAACTTTTGTTCCTGTGCTCAAAAAGCTTGGTAAGAAGCTTTCCAAGCTCACTATAGTTTTGGCAAGTTAGGAGGTTAGCAAGGTTTGTATTGTAGAAAATACTATGAAACACATATCTAATGTGGGTGTAAGTAGGGCATTCTAAGAGAAAGTTATTTTCATCCTCAACGCTCATAGACTTACAAAGATGGAAAACCCTTTCCTCCCACAGAGTTTTGGGAATAGACCAACGCCCTGTTTCGCTATGAAGCTCATGGGAGTTCGTTCTAATCTTGGCTATATTAATTTTCTTCTTTGAGCTACTTACTATCGAGATATATTTCTGATCTTCCAAATTAGGTTTAATGACCTCCTTATAGTATCTTAGTTTTCTATTAACTGCTAAATTTTCCTCACACCACAATTTCTCTTTAAACTTAAAGGTAATAATATTTTTGACATTATCGATATTCTATAAAGTGTCATTTTTGTCAATGCCCCAATGGTCTAACCAAGCCATTGTATCTTTACACCAAATCCGCTTGAGGCGTAGTTGGTTTTGACTTGAATTTAAAGCAATTTTAGAAAGTATCTCGTTTTCCATGTTATCTATCTTGTTCTTGTACAGCAGGTACCTAGTCATAGCCATGCTCTCGATGGGAGAAATACCTACTTCTATGAGGAGAATAGGATAAGACATATTGCTTTTAATTTTGAGGTTATAAGTTAAATAAACCACTTATGGATTTGCTCAATATTTCTCCAATATTCTCTAGAAATGATGCACCCCCATACTTCACAACTGTATAAGACAACATGTATGACAAGAGTTTCAAAGAAGAACTCTTTTTTATCCCACATGACCAGGTTGGTTGATTTACAATTATTTACAAGACGAAAATAAGCTTTCCATCCTCCATTAATCTTTTTCTCAATGATATGGTTCCAATTGAGCTTGTGATGAATATCAATTCCAAGATATTTGTAAGAACTCACTTCCTCTGGAGTTTATTGTTATCATAAATAAAATTTGCATAGGTGTCTTTCTTAGATTTTATAATCATAACTTTTGCCTTGTCAGTGTTAACAGTCATACCCATGTTAGAGCAGAAATATTTGAGAATTCTTAATTGTTTATCGAGATCAAAGGGACATCTTTCCATATCATCAGCATGAAAAAGGAGGAGGATAACTATCCTAGCCAAGATCATGTCGGCACAACCTGCTTCTTCTAAACATCTTTCCAGTTTATCGATGTAAATGCCAAAAAGGGTAGGGAAGAGGGGGAAACCTTGCTTAACTCCAATATTACAGTTTATATCCCTTGACCAGCCATCATTATTCTTAAATTTGGCGATGAACTTTTCATATAACCTTATCGTGACAACTCTCAACTCAAAAGGAACATTATGAACAATTCTAAGAGCACATAGATAAAATTCTAAAGAAAATCATAATTATCATAATCATTTGTAACAATTTACACTTAGCAATACTTGTGCCTAAGTTTCTAAAATTAAACTGTCTGAAAGTTAATGAAACTTTCCAACAGGGAGTGGACACTTCTCCCATCATCTTTAGGTCACGATGCCTTTAACCGACTGTGGTTACAATCTAACTCTTTTTACTTTAGCTTAATGCAAACAAGCATTTACATTGCATTACAAGACTTAGAAGTTGAGACTCAATCTAATTTTGTAGAAAATTCTACATCTTTGTTTTAGAAAGATTAAACCATAAAGAATACTAACTTCTCCTATCTCATCCTTTTTTTTCAAGTGTGTTTTACAAAATACTTTTTGAATTTTCTTATGAATTTCCCAATCCATGCTTACTTTTTCATTTGCATAGTGATTTACCCATCATTAAAAGAATCATGAAAAAAATTTGATAAGAAAAGAACTAGCCTTTGATAGAATTATAAAAGATATGAAGGAAAGTAATCATTAGTCATTCTTAGATACTTATTACAAATAACAACCAAGGGAAAAGATTTAGTTAAAATTACTAAATAAGTTAGATAATGGATTTACTCCTTAACATAGTTCAATAAATTTAGACATACTGTAAAATATTTTTGGGTAACAACTTTATATAATCTTGCAATGCAAGTTTTGAGTTTAAAATAACAAAATTTAATTTAAAACTATTTATTTTTAAATTTATTTGTATAGAATCTATCAATTATATTAACATAAATTTATAATAAACATATAATTTTTTTTTAAAACTTCATAATTTTATTAAAAAAAACTGTTTATTATATTTTTTTTAAATTAATAACATCCTATTATAAAATTAAAATATTTTCATAATCTTATAATCATTAAAAAAAACTCATACAAATGCAAATCAAATTAATATATTTATGAAAAAAACATATAATACATGTTTTGAAGTATTACCTCTCATACTAAATAAAAATCATTCGACTAACTTTAAAACAGTCCTAAGAAAAATCATAATCATTTTATAGTTTTTCCATATTTTTTTTAAATTTCCCCTAAAATAGTCATAATCATTTTATATTTTCTTCATATTCTTTTTAAATTTCCCCTAAAATAAGGTTTAAAAATAATTCTTTCCATCTATAAATTAATATAATGTAACATCAATTAATTTTAAGATGCTTTTTCTTATATTTAATTGATGTTACAAACAACTAAAATAATTATCTATTAAATACATTTATTTTTTATTTATAATAATTAAATAAAATTTACAAATTTAAAATGGTCACACACAAAAACATTCCTACAACATTAAATTATTTACTCCACTGCAAGATTATAAAGTCTAACATTAGTAAGGCAATATTTAAATTATAAAGTCGCATAAAAAGCTACCCACATGCAAAATAAAAAATTTAAAAAAAAATTAAAAGTACTTCAAATTTGAAAGTCTTCATCACTCCTTAGCAGGGTCCATTGTTTGTTCCCACATGCAGAATCGCAGATTAACAAAGTGGGCAGAAAGATTGTAAACTGTCTTTATCACTCCGAAACTATAATTGAGGTGGCATAGAATCGTCGTTGACTATAAGTGAGCGGAAAGATGGTAAACTGTCTTTCTCACTCCGAAACTATTTTATGCCACCTCCCGAGGTGGCATATAATCTTGGTTGACTATGAGCAGAAAGATTGTAAACTGTCTTTATAACTCCGAAACTATCTTATGTAAACTGTCGCATGGAATCGTTTTTTATTATTAGTGACCCGGAAGATTATAAACTGTCTTTCTCACTCCGAAACTATGACTGAGGTAGAATATATAATCTTTGCTGACTATGAGCAGAAGGTTGGTAGAGTGTCTTTATCACTCCGAAACTATTTTCTCATTCAAATCTTTTTTGACTTTAAGGTCTTTTTACAGGGAGCTAAAAACACTGAATGCCGAGCTATAAATTGAGTGCCTTGCTTGTGGTTCTTCGTTCATTTTGTTCTTGGAGGCCGGAGCCAGAAAGAAGGCGTCAAGACCGGGAGGTGGGGCGTCCATCTTCTGTGAAAAATCCTGATTTGAGCAATTAAGCAAGGCAAGTAAGTCTACCTCCCTTTCTTTTGTAGTCTGCTCATTCTACTAGTTTCCTATAGCTCCCAAAAAGCAAGCTGCCTCAACTTTCTTGATTCCTCCTCAGCCTCAGTAAGTACAATCTAGGAACCAAGGATTACTAGATACCTGGGTTTTACAGTCCAGAGAATATATACTCATGCTTGTAAGTTGTAACCTCCTCCTCCTTCTACAGGTACAGGCAAACGCCACGTGAAGAGATCAGCATGGACAGCTTCGACCAGGTGCAGATCACGCCCACAGATTCTACTGGATTTTTGTTGGAAAAGGAGCTCCAGGCGAGTGACATAAGTGGGCGTCAGTGTAAAATGGTCATTCTCAAAAAGTATGAGTATCATTTGCAGACATATTTTGGGACGCGTGAAAAGATTAAAGAAGGTATTCCCCTCAAAGTATTCGACACTGAGAATATAAGTGAAATAAAAGAGGAAATCGTGTTGAAATACCAGGAAAGTTGCAAGACTTACGTGTTTCAGAAAGGGTGGTACAAGTTGGTTAAAAGCAAAAATCTCAATGTTGGTGATACTGTTCAGTTCTGGTGGGACACTGAGAGGAAGCAAGTTCTCATGAGACATTCATTAGCAGCCTCTGATCCTGGTCATCACGGTAATATTTTTTGTTCTTTCTAATATTTTTTGCTGGTTTGTAATTTATTTCTCAGTTATTGTCTGATTGAATGATGAATCACTCATGATACGCTCAGGAGCAGCCTCTGATCCTGGTCATCACTGTAAGATTTATATCTCGTTTTAATTTATTTCTCACATAGTCTTTTTGTTGTCAATTGCTGCAGGCTAACCCAGTTGTGCTACCTAAGTCGACACGCCTTTAGCCAGCTCACTGATGCTACAGGGTCAAGATTATGTGTAAAAACCTAAGTATATTCTGCAATTACTATAGATGTAGTGGCCAGCCTTAAAGGCCAGGCCAGCCTGCATAAGGCTGTCTAATTTAAATGGGTCAAGATTATGAGTAAAAACCTAAGTATATTCTGCAATGATTTTAATTAGATGTAGTTTAAATGGCAAGTCTGTCTAACGCATCAGACTTGCGTAATTTAAATGGGTATGTAGAGAATCAGGCAGGTATGGATAATATTGAGAACCTAATGTTATGCAACGGTTATAGATGTAGTTTTAATGAGTATGCATGGAGTTAGGCAGGTATGGATAATGTTATTGATATTGTGAGATTGGTAATATCATTTATATTCTGAGTGTATAAGATTTGTTGGAGACAATGATGCATTCTCATCGAATTTACTCGTTATGAATTACGGATCTATACCGAAAACCTAAAATACATGCAGATCTAAGTGCAACTGTCACAGCCGTAATCGTGATTTGTTTTCTTATTTTTATTTGGAAAGATTAATGGGGATGATTGACCATGTCCATGAGCACGCCCCAAGATCGCCCAACTTGGATGAATCGGAATAAAATATGCGAGATATATATATATATAAAAGAACTAAACAATAATGTCAATACAAAGCGTTCAAATCAAAATTTGACCAGGGTTTCAAATCAATTATCTTTATGAGAAAATTTGATCAAGGTTTCATGTTTACATTGCCTATCAATATCAATTTGGTACAATGTGTAATTTTTTTTTTTAATTTTGAAATATAATTTCATTTAAAAATATATATTAAAAATATTAGATTCTGAAATATCTAAAATTTTGAAATATTATCTATCTAAAAATATAATTAAAGAAAATATGCTTATAAACATTTATAGTAGTAAAATTCTTGAGAAAATAAATAAATGGGTATTAAGATGTTGGTATTAGCATCACTTACATTTTATATTTTGTTGTGTTAATGTGGTGGTATTAGCACCACTTAATTTTGTGGTTGTAAGATGATGTTATGTTTTAATATTATTGGAAACTGAATTTTTCTTCATCCATGTTAAGAGAAATGTTTCGTTGGCACGTACCATAAAGTGGTGCTAAACTATTATTTGCCACATGAACTTGTACAACTAGGATTTAACTATGATGATTTGCACCATAAACAGAACAACTTCACAAATAATTATTTTGTAAACAACTTAATTCAATTATTTATTTTTTGTTTTACTCATCAAATAAATTATCAAGATCAATTTATTAGTTTGTGTACCACATTTACAACATAATTTAATTATTCATTTTTATATTTTTAAATAAATAAATTCACATGATTCATTTAGGAAGCTTTGCACTACAATGGCAACAAGTTTACAAAGAATTATTTTGTAAATAATTCAATTTGAACTTATTTATTTTTAATACTATTTAAATATAAGTTCTTGAAGTGGAGCAATTGGTAATGAGTTATTAAGATTAGAAGTTATAAATGAAGGTCATAAGTTCAAATCTCAGCGAGTACTTACTAAAAAAATACTATTTATTCAAATAAATACTTAAGATTCTTAATATTCACAAATAATTAAAAACTACCATTTATTAATTATTTAATTAAAACCAATTTTAATAGTGTAGCGGGCATGGTCCTTCTAATCCCATCTTTTTGTAGATGTTAGATACTTTTATAGATAGGGGAGGGAGGCCAGAAGTGGTTCGGCCCCACTTTGGCCACCCAGGATGCCACGCGGACGCCACCCGTCGAGGGCCAGACCACTGCAGGTGGCTGCTCCACGTCGTCCCGGGTAGCTAGCGCTTTAATGCGCTTTATGGCACCTCGGGATGCGTGCCAGTTGTCCCTTTCCCGGCAGTCGCTCCCGTTGTCCGTTCATTCTTGCTCGGGGCTGGAAGGTGAGCGTTCGGCCACCCCACTAGCTGTCTGCCATGGCTCCGCTGCTGCTCCGCTCCTGCCTCCTGCTGTTGTTCGATGAGGCCACTGCTTGGAAGAAATGTGACTGTGTTCTGGTCCGCTTTGGTTTGTTGTTCGCGCGGAGGTCGTTGCTGTTTGAGCATAGATGTTTGTTGTTGTTAACTGGCTCGAAGCTCGTGGTGGAGTGGCCTGCCTCCATGGTCGTCGCCGTGCATTGGATAACTGGTGTGGTGTTGTTGTTGTGTTCGTGGTCTGTGGCGTGGGTTCCCCGGTGGTTCGGCCCTGTTCCTGCTTGTTTGCGGGTTTCTCCTGGTTCATCCTCGGCTCCTGGTGTTCCTGTTTCTGCTTCGTCGTCGGCTCCTGGTTCGTCCTCGGCTCCTGGTACCTGCTCCGCTCCTAGTTTGTGCTCGGCGGTGGCCACTTGTTCAGCAAACGTGGTAGGATTTCGATCCTACCGGCTTCGCTTGCATTGTGTTTTTCAACACAACCACTCTCTCGGTGTGATTTGCTTGCCTTCTCTGTCTGTGTTCGGTTTGTTTGGGTCCAGTTGCCTGTTCAAACGACGCCGTAGGTTCTTGTTTTTTGGTTTTTAATGGAGCACTGTTATGGTATTTGGTTTTTAATGGAGCACTGTAATGGTTTTTGGTTTTTAATGGAGCACTGTTATGGTATTTGGTTTTTAATGGAGCACTGTAATTGGTTTTTGGTTTTTAATTGAGCACTGTTAAGGTATTTGGTTTTTAATGGAGCACTGTTAGGGTATGTGGTTTTTAATGGAGCACCGTAATGGTTTTTGGTTTTTAATGGAGCACTGTTAGGATATCTGGTTTTTAATGGAGCACCGTAATGGTTTTTGGTTTTTAATGGAGCACTGTTAGGGTATGTGGTTTTTAATGGAGCACCGTAATGGTTTTTGGTTTTTAATGGAGCACTGTTAGAGTATCTGGTTTTTAATGGAGCACCGTAATGGTTTTTGGTTTTTAATGGAGCACTATTAGGGTATTTGGTTTTTAATGGAGCACCGTAATGGTTTTTGGTTTTTAATGGAGCACTGTTAGCTTTTTTGGTTTTTAATGGAGCACTGTAATGGTTTTTGATTTTTAATGGAGCACTGTTATGGTATTTGGTTTTTAATGGAACACTGTAATGGTTTTTGGTTTTTAATGGAGCATTGTTAAGGTATTTGGTTTTTAATGGAGCACTGTTAGGGTATGTGGTTTTTAATGGAGCACCGTAATGGTTTTTGGTTTTTAATGGAGCACTGTTAGGGTATCTGGTTTTTAATGGAGCACCGTAATGGTTTTTTGTTTTTAATGGAGCACTGTTAGGGTATCTGGTTTTTAATGGAGCACTGTTAGGGTTTTTGGTTTTTAATGGAGCACTGTTAGGGTATTTGGTTTTTAATGGAGCATTGTAATGGTTTTTGGTTTTTAATGGAGCACTGTTAGGGTTTTCGGTTTTTAATGGAGCACTGTTAGGGTATTTGGTTTTTAATGGAGCACTGTTAGGGTATTTGGATTTTAATGGAGCACTCTTAGGGTTTTTGGTTTTTAATGGAGCACTGTTAGGGTATTTGGTTTTTAATGGAGCACTGTAATGGTATTTGGTTTTTAATGGAGCACTGTAATGGTTTTTGGGTTTTAATGGAGCACTGTAATGGTATTTCGTTTTTAATGGAGCACTGTTAGGGTGTTTGGTTTTTAATGGAACACTGTAATGGTATTTGGTTTTTAATGGAGCACTGTTATGGTATTTGGTTTTTAATGGAGCACTGTAATGGTATTTGGTTTTTAATGGAGCAGTGTAATGGTATTTGGTTTTTAGTGGAGCACTGTTATGGTTTTTGGTTTTTAATGGAGCATTGTTATGTTCGAAATTGATTATTAATGGCACACTATTAGGTTCGAAATTTATTATTAATGATTGTATGAATTAGCAATGAATGGTTGTTAATTTGTTAATGGAGTTGATTATAGGATTAGGGTTTGAAGGATGCGGGAAATTCTGACATAAAAAAAAAACACCATAACAGTGCTCCATTAAACCCTTCAGTGATTATATTGCTTTCATTGAATTTTGAAGGAATGGTTGTTAATTTCTTATTGGAGTTGATTATAGAATTGATGCATGCTTGAGATGAATAATTTGGGCATGCTAATTAGATGAATAAGTTGGACTGTGAATTGAAGGCATGAAACCTTTTAACAAATTAGGGTTTGCTATGGTTCATTGATTGTTTCAGTGATTGTATGAATTTGCAATTAGGGTTTGGAGGCATGAAACCTTTTAAGAAATTAACAACCATTCATGCTAATTAGGGTTTGCTATGGATCAGTGACTGTTTCAGTGATTGTATGAATTCGCAATGAATGGTTTTTAATTTGTTAATGGAGTTCATTATAGGATTAGGGTTTGATATGGTTTCATTGTTTCATTGGTTGATAACTTAGTATATTTTAAAATTGAGAGAAGGTTTCATGGTTATAGAAAATTCAGATATGGTTTAATGGTATGAAGGTTACGGGAAATTCTGACATAAAAAAACACCATAACCGTGCTCCATTAAACCCTTCAGTGATTATATTGCTTTCAGTAGGGTGATGTAGTCCTCTGATGTTAGTAGTTGTGAGCTCCTGCTTAATCTAAGATGCTCAGCAGTGGGATTAGATAGTTGACTTGCAACTTTCTCCACTGACAACTTAAGGAACTGGCCAAGTAGTGGCTCATTTGGTGGGAGTGCCTCATCATCATTTTCTTGGTTCACTGTATCTTCATTTTGTTCAATCTCATCTCCACCACCCCCAAGTGGCACATAATAATGTACAGCTTCATTGTTAAGGACTGCTGGCATCAAAGGCAGGTTAAGGATTTCATCGTTGGTGGGGGTGACAATGTGTCTGTTCATATTTGTCATCGCCTCTGCCAACCACTCGGGTTGTTCTGGCTGGCTTGGAAATGTCAACTCCTCGTTGTTGTTTACCATTGCTTGGTCACCTCCATTCACACTCAAATTGGCAACATTGTTATGAACAATCCCTTGGCCATCTAATTCTGTTTCTGTCCTTCCAACAACTTCTATATTCTCCCCAACAGGTTCGGTGCCATACTGACTTTCACTTACGTGTTCATTGTCGTCATCTAGTGGTTGGCAATGACCTTGAGAGAGTGATATGATGTTATCTGCAGCATCTGCATCCTCTCTCCCCTGAACATCAAAAGCCTGACTACATCCCGTGTCATGTTGAAGAGCATCAGAATTGAAAGGCCATATTCCTGTCCGCCTAAAACCAGCCTTGATATTTGATGCTGTGAGTGCCCTAGCAAAAGCTTTGCTTGCAAGTTCTGCTAATTCGAACCTCTTCACCTCTACCCCCGGGTTCTTTTCCTTCCAGGATGCTCTCTCAGACCTGAAGTAACACTTGAAAGGCCCAAACACACTCACATCTAGAGGTTGCAGCCTGTGGGTGGTATGTGCAGGCAGTGTCAACAGATCAATGCCTAGCCTGTTTGCCTCCTCAATGGTTTGTATAGCAACGTGGCTGCCATGGCCATCAAAAATCAAAAGGTGTCTGTTTTCAAGTGAAACACCGCCAGGGACAGAGGAAGCAAAGTGGCAAAGCCAGCTCAAGAACAATTCTTTTGTCATCCAAGCATAGGGGTGTGCAGCCATGCATGCGCCAGGTTCACAGTTTTTAATGTAATTTTTGAGTTGATTCTTTCCCTTGAACAGATAAAAACCCGGAATTGATGCTCCAACTGCGTTGACACAACAAAGAATAGTTATCCACTCCCTACTTTTTGGCAGAATTTTGGGCACATTCCTGCTCCCTCTCTTGGCAATTACCCGCATGCCACAATTCCTCCCTGCCTACAATCCAGTCTCGTCACAGTTCCATATATGGTCTCCTCTGTATGAGTGTTTCTCATATGCATCAGAGAGTGTCTGATAGAACTTGGTCACAACTGTAGGGCGCAGATTGAAAGCTCTATCCCTGTCAAGCCCCTCTGCTGTGCGTAACACAAGTTCTGGATGCCTTTGTTTAAATCCTCTCCACCATGATTTTCCTGGAAATCCATCTTTGAAGGGGCTTGGCCTCCCTTGACAGATTTGTGCAATAGTGGATTTGAGTTGAACCAACTCTAGACCATGGCCTAGTTGAGCCATCTCTTCACACCAAACCACAACTTCTTCTTCCTCTTCTGCACTCAACACTGTAAGAGGTCCTTTTCGCTTGGTATGGGTCAGGTCATTTATCCAGTAATGGATTGATGTTGGTGGAATCCCATGTTTTTTAGCAGCTGCTCTGATAGAAAAACCATTAAACTCTATATCATCTATGGTAGCCTTCATGTCTTCTTGTGTCCATCCTCTGATGGCACTAATCTTCTTACTGGCAGTTGCACCTTGAATTGTGGTTGATTGTGGAATAACACCTCCAGGATCTGCATCATCTGCCTCTTCAACTGTAGTTGATAGTGGAATAACACCTCCAGGATCTGCATCATTTGCCTCTTCAACTGTGGTTGATGATGGAATAACACCACTACGCTCTGCATCATTTGCCTCTTCATCATCTCTGTGTGCATTGTTATTATCAGCATCATGTGCTATGTCCTCATCGAACGAGGTGCATCGTAGCTGTGCACCCCTGCTGAGTCTCCTACTTGACCTCCTTGCACGAGTAGTGCTGACTCTTGTCATGACTGCATTAAAACCAAAAACCATAACAGTGCTCCATTAAAAACCAAAAACCATAACAGTTCTCCCACCTACGGAGATAGAACTAGCTGTGTAAATTCACAGGGATCTGGAATATTATAATAGCTGTGTTGAAACAAAGTGTTAAAACGACCCTAGGATCTGGAGTATTCAAAAGGATCTCTTGACGTGATTTACATGTTCAATGCAGGTTCTTGCATAAAACTAGATATAGTCTTGCTACTTGAAAACATTATTGGAAGACAAGTTTATCTTGAATGCAATACCTGAACTCTGAATGCTGTCTTGAATTAACTCTGCAACTGTGTTTTGCTTGAATGCAATGCCTGGACTCTGAAATTTGATGCTTGGAAATAGAGGTGAGTTTAACAAGGTCTCGGAATTTCGAATAGCAGAAAAAATGAAGTTTGTTTGAAGGTTGTAGTGTCTTTATAACATTTTGGTGTTTGATTTGATTGGCAAGTTTGAGAAGGCATGGATTGCAACTGGCTAGAGTTGGATGAGTGGCTCAAGATTGTGTTGGCCTCGATCCAATGGCCATCAATGGGGCTTTGTCGATCCATGTGCTCTTCGAAATGCCTATGGACATATGCTTCTGTTTGGTTTTTTGGTTGATTTGATGATTTTAATGGAGTTGGCAGCATTAATTGCATTGATTGGGCTACTTTGTTGAACAGCAATGCACCTGGAGCTGACACTCATTCTCCATTTATTATGCAGGTGACATTTGATAGATGTGCAGGTGGGATGCCTTGGTGGTTAAGTGATTCTCGATGCTGGTTTGGGTGTACCCTAAAGCTTGTTCGATGGGGTCCATGTGATGGGCAATCCGTCCTTGTAGATTGGGTTGGCTGGGGAGTGATGAGGTCCAATTAGATGTTTGTGTCAGTGCATGTTGGGATTTGGAAGGGACATGATGGATTTGATTTTGGTTTTGTCAAGACTGCTCAGTTGTCAACCTTTTGTCCTATAGTTGACAGCTGTGGGCCTCCTGTACAGAATGACACTTAATGAACTGAAATATGAAACTTTTTACTTATTTATATAATTATATGTGTTTGACAGTTGGCATTTTCTTGGTTACTTTTTTGGGTTGTAACAGTCACCGGTTCTATCACCACTACCGGGTCCCGTTCAACTATAGAACTCTCTCCCCTACACTATTTATGTCTTATTTTTTAAAAACAACTAAATGCTCTTTTAATTATATATAACCAATATTCCCTTTGACGTCCAGACTCCCCTTTCCAACTTAAATAATATACTAATGGTATCTAAAGTTGTGGATGTAATGCCCTTTTCAATGAAAGCTTATTTCGAAGAGACGTAATGAGAAAACTTCTAGCAAACGATAACTTTCTGGGTCAATTAGCGGCGGTACCTATGTCAACAACTTTTAGTCATTAATAACATTAGTAGTATCCTCTCATTTATCCACGACGCGGCTTGTACAAGTAGAAAAAGTCGCCCCCTCTGCATTTGGCGAGGCCCAGCCTATTAAATAAAATTTGATGATGGTTAGATTTTTTTTCTAACGATTAGATTTTTAGAATGTTTTTCATTTTATATTTTATGTAAATTTATAAAGGATTAATTTTTTAAGATAAATGTCATAACATAATCCTCCTTCAATTATTTAAATCTGGTTTTGTATTTTACTATAAGATGAGTAGATAGTTTATTATAGTAATAAAACCTGAATAAATTGTTTAACAATAAGCTAATTTTATTAATAATCTAAAAATTTGTAAAAATATTTTCGTTTTTATATAATTTAACATCTCGAAAATTAGACAGCTATAAATATTTTTTCTACAAACTATCAATATAAATAAACATCAACTTCCACTTCTAAGTTTTAAATTTCAAGTTTCCTGTTACCTGTCAAATACATATAAAAAGTAAAAAACGTTATGTAAAACGTCAAATTCCAGTGCTGCACCAAATCCCAGCAGACTTATGATTCGTTATGAGATTGCGGATTCAGTGATTATGGCTGGAAAGTTCAAAATCATCTAATCCAGACAACTCTGTTCGCGGCACAGCTCCTTTTGGATTGGTAATTTTGTCTCCGACGCTGCCATAATTACAAATTTAAAGGAAAGAAAAGGTCACTTACAAAGTTACATCTTGCGGAGAATCCTTGATGCATTTTACTAACTTTAATAGTAACTGCCACTAAGTTTCTCCATGCCGTGACTGCTAGAGGACTGGGAGTCTTCTATGCTTAGTTGTCATTCATTAAAGTTGACTAATTAAATACACTGATAATAACATGATTAAATCTAACCGGAATTATATCATTTTCGTTATCTACATTTAGAAAAAGAAATATCCTTAATGTAAGGTAGAAAAAAATGTGTAAATTATAGGTAAATTAGATTCAAAAACATTTGTAAATAAATCAGTAAATCCGGGCGCCCTGGATTAGTGTTTTATGGATTATGAATTGATAAAAAAACATTTGTAAATAAATCAGTAAATCCGGGCGCCCTGGATTAGTGTTTTATGGATTATGAATTGATAATTACAGGATTATTTTTTGGGGCGTGTTAGGAAGACCAAAATCCTATCGTTCATATCCATAATTTATTTAGTGAGGATTGTTATTTTCGTGGAAATTCTTGGTAGGGTTGTTTTGTTTGCATATAGTGAAATTTGGGGTTTGTCAAGCTCTTAATTGCATCTTTTGATTACTTCATTGTCTAAGCTACGGATCTAGAGATGTAGGATAACTAGCCTAGATCCAAATCCTAGGCTCTATCAAGCGCTGAGAGGGATTAAATTTTCTGAGGTGCGAACCCCTTCCCAGGTATTGCATTGAAGAAGGTTCGCACCTCGGAAGATTTGATACCTTTCGGTGCTTGATAGAACCTAGGATTTGGATCTAGGCTGGTTTCAGTCGTGGGCGGTGACACAAAACTGGAGTTTGATCAGCATTGTAAGGAACGGGTTAAGTTGAAAACAAAGATACATTTACGAGGATTATCATAATGTAAGTAATAAGTATTAAGAATTGAGTGAATTATTAAACTAGAAAATAGAGACAATTCACATAACATTTTTTTTTCAATTCTATTTTTGTTGATCTGCGTTTTGTTTTCTTTGTTCTTCTCCTTCTTCTGCCGTCATTTCGTACATTTTGATTTATTTGTTGTTCTGCAAACTGATTTTTTTGTTCTTCCAATTGCTTCAACTTTCTCTCTCGATACGCTCTTTGTCGATGAACGTTTCGCTTTCTTTGTTCTTCTCGTTCTTCTACTGTCAATTCGCTTAATTTTTTTTTCGATTTTCTTTTTGTTGATCTGCATTTTGTTTTGTTCGTTCTTCTCCTTCTTCTGCTGTCATTTCACCATTTCGTACATTTTGATTTATTTGTTGTTCTGCAACTTGATTTCTTTGTTCTTCCAACTGCTTCAACTTTCTCTCTCGATACACTCTTTATCGATCAACGTTTTGTTTTCTCTGTTCCTCTCGTTTTTCTGTTGTCAATTCGTTTAACTTTCTTTTTCGATATTCTTTTTGTCATTCTGCGTTTCATTTTCTTCGTTCTTCTAGTTCTTCTACTATCATTTCGTCCAACTTCCTTTTTCGAAATTCTTTTTGTTCTTCTGCTTTTTGTTTCAAGTCTTCTTCTCGTTTTTTTTTGTCACTGAAATCAATGCGTCCATACACTGAAATCTATGTGTCCATACACTGAAAAATATGCAATAAAAAACCCCATACATTGAAATTTATGCGTCCATTCACTGAAATCTATGCGTCCATACACTGAAATCAATGCGTCCACAGAATAACATCTACACTGAAAAATATGCAATAAAAATTTTTAACATTGTAAGAAACAGGTTAAGTTGAAAACACAGAAGAATTATGAGGATTATAATAATGTAAGTAATAAGTATGAGTAAATTGTTAAACTGGAAAATAGAGACAATAATTTTGTAAGGATTAAATAAATAAAAATATGGTTCACATCGTGATCATTCTCAGTCTATCTTCTTCATCTTTTCTTATCTTCACACCTAGTAGTTTTGACATCTTCTCATATCGATCATATGAAAATCTACATTGGACCTGTACTTGTATTACGTACTTGTATTCCAGCATATGACTCTTGGCAGACATGACACATTTGAACTTTTGCTAATTGATCAATTCATTCACGAAATATTCGATGTCTAGTATACATTTCTTCAGATGGTATCGATATTGTAGGCTTTCAGATATGAATTGCAGTGCACGATTGGATGTTTTCATATCAACAAAATTATAGTTCAAATTTTCCTTGTTATCACATTCCATGTATCAAAGTATGTCATATTCATTGGTAGTTATATTGATTCCTATATAACCCTAATCCCCCATTCATGCTTTTGAGAATCCTTTTGCACAAATAACACTTATTCACGATCTCTTTAGTTCACGGTCGTGTTTTCTTTTTTCTTCTGTATGTTCTGATGCTTCTTTTTCTGTTATGGATTTGAAACGTTGACTAAAGAACATGGATACTGTGGATTCTCCAAAACCTCCTAAAATCAACAACCACAGAAATCTTGCTACAAAGATTATTTTTCTCTTTCTCTTCTATACATTTGTTGTACTTTTCTTCTTTGATAATCAATATCTTCATTATTTGCAATATTATCGTGAGGATCCACGATATACCTTGAAATAGGGAACACCAAAATTTAATCTGTTGAAATCATTGCAAAGTAGTTTTTCTATTAAATTGATAAATTCTATGTATAGATGTAAATAACAAAAATCAATGCATTGCTGAAATTAATGAAAGATTTTTTATTTATTAAAATGATAAATTCCATGCATACAAGTAAAAAACAAAAAAAATGCATTGCTGAAATCAATGCAACCAATGAAATAAATATGCATCTTCTACTGTTTAACAACATTTGTGTGTGGTGTATTGGTAGGAATTAAGATGATTGGGCTTGTGTTAACTTAGAGACCAAGGTTCAAAACTGTTTTTGCTTGGAGTTATAGTTAGTTATCAAGTCTAACTATTATTATGCCTCCATTGTTGAAATCAATGCAACAATGTTTTTTTCCTTGTGTTTTTTAAGAACATTTGTTTGTGGTCTATTAAACATTGCATTGTTGAAATTAATGCAACAATGTTTTTTATTAAATTGATAAATTCAATGCATACATGTAAAAAACAAAATAACAATGCATTGTTGAAATCAATGCAACGAATCAAATCAACATGCATCTCGTGTGTTTTTTTTACTTCTTATGTCCACTATAATATTTTTTTACTTTTTATATTTATATTTTTTATGTTGGCTACAATATATGTTTTTACATCTTTTTATTAGATTTATAAATTCAATGTATAGATGTCAATAACAAAAGCCAATGCATTTTTGAAATCAATGCAAGCATGCTTTTTTATTAAATTGATAAATTCAATGCATACATGTAAAAAACAATGCATTGTTGAAATCAATGCAATCAATCAAATCAATAGGCATATTATTTTTTTTTAAACCATTTGTGTGTGATCTATTAGTAAGTAGTGAGGTTATTGGGCTTGTCTTAATGTAGAGACCAAGATTCAAATCTCTTTTTGTTTGGAGTTATATTTAGTTATCAATTCTAATTATTAACTAGCAAATCTAACTATTATTATGGCTGCTTTTCTTTTTTATTCTTATGTCAGCTATAATATTTTTTTTACTTCTTTGGTTTCTACTTCTTATGTCCACTATAATATTTTTTTTTTACTTCTTTATTTCTTTACTTTTTATGTTTTTAGTTTTATGTTAGCTATAATATTTTTTTTACTTCTTTATGTTTTTACACATCCACTGCCATTAAAACTTTATGTTTAAAGAGTGAGTATATTAAACAAATTTATGTTTTACACATCTACTGCCATTAAAACTATAATTTTTAAAAAGTGAGTATATTAAACAAAATTTAGAATTTTATTTTTAGAAAAACTAAATTCAAATTTAAAGCACTACATTTAAAACTATTATTTTAAACAGTGAGTATATTAAACAAAATTTACAAAGTGAGTATATTTTGATTTCAGTGGATCAATAAGATGTCAATATAATTTCAAATTTAAGAGAAATTAAAATTTTAAATTTAAAACATTTAAAATTAACTATTCCGCCCTCAGAACACTTAGTTAAAATTTACAATTAGTTATTTGCCGCTCAAAATGCTTTCTCTTCTCGGCAGAATCGTGTTTTATAAATTGGTATAAATTGTTTTGTATTATGTTTAGTTTTTTGTATTATGTATAGTCACTTGGCCGACCAAATACTTTCTAAAAACAACTTTTAACTTTATTTGTTACATGAGGAACGCTACATATTACAAGATCTCCCCCATCCACTATGTGAGGAAGGTTACATGTTACATGTGAGGAACTTTACATGTGACAAGATCTCCCCCATCCACTATGTGAGGAACGTTACATGTGACAAGATCTCCCCCATTCTGGGCTGTAGAGCGCCTCTCGGCACAACAAAAATGCATTACTTTATAATTGATCTATCTATTAGCAGGTAAGACAATCTGATTCGAGTGGTCATTTTTTTTTTTTAAGGTTTATATAAAACTCATGGAAATTTTGATTTATAGGTATACTTTTAATTTGTGATATCGAGAGAGGTGTGCTGCTATTGTTGTTGCTCTTTTGTCATATCATTAACTCGGCTTGGGCATAGCATTCGTGTAGGAATGTCTAGGGTTAGGAGGTGAATCTGTCCTTTAGGAATATGTTTCACAAGTCTTGTGATTTAAATGATAGGTACTAAGATCATGAGTGTATTTTTCATGTCCTTGTATGCTTTATATTATGCTTGGAGATGAACTATATCATTGTGCTTAATCATTTGAGATGTTAAAATTGAAATGTAGAAGTTAATTTATGTTTCTTATATTCTTCCATGCATACTAGTTTATTGTAACTTGTGTTATCATAAATTTATAAGTTGGCAACGAACTATAGCTGGTTAAGTCACTTTGGTGTTATTATGGGGGCTAGGTTTTCATGGCCCCTTTGTGATATGATTGTCAGACTGCACGAGAGATTGTATGTGTGAATATGATTGCAATTTTGTATGTGTATGTGTGTGTACTCAATGCATTGCAAAATAAAGCAATAACTAGTGACTAGGCCCGTGGTTGGTGTAGGTCTAGCCAGACCATCAAATAATGTCAGTTACTGCAAGGTGTGTACATGCTAATGAGGGTCTCTTTTGAGATGTTAGATGCAATAGAAAATTAAAAAAACAACATCCACCAACTTACATGGATATTTGAGATACATAGACAATGAATCTTGCTTTGAGTTAAAAATATAAAATGTAGGAAATTGAATCACGTTTCTGAATATATAAATTTTATCTATTGATAATGTTCATAAATATCTAAAGTTTGATATTCTTTAACATACACATTTTTAGACAAATTATAACGTATATGTTTTTGTGGGTGCAGCCTTTGAGTGCCTAAATGATGGAACCAACCTATGAAAACCGGTAGACATATAGAGAACAACTAGCACTAGTACGACACTATTTTTCAAAAATAAACTTAATAATTTATAATTTTTTTAATTATCTAAGTGATTGAACCTTGAAAACAATACACCAAGTGTGGGTGCAGCCTTTGAAGGTCTTAACGCAATGATCATAAAATTGTTTTTTTATAACATGTAGAGGTAGGTGTCTACTAGTGCAACATACATTTTTTTTTAAATGATTGAAAAACGAAAAATTGATGGACAAAATGCCAACAATGTGTTTTTTGAGCTGAGTCATGACACAACAAAAATATAATTAAAAAAAAACATATTTGGAATCTGTAGAAAAAATGCTATATGGGTATAAATTTTTATAAACAATTATGGTGTGTAGCATACTGTAGCCAATGACAAAACATGGGCATACTAAAAAAATGGATGACATGCTCAATTAACCATGGTTTATCACATTCCATGGCACAAGTTTGGTTAATTCGAAGTAAACACATAGGCACACGAATGGTCAACACGTCATCACATGTGGAGGGTCATTCCTAGTGCTAAGAAACACATATGTGTTTCTTTTAAATTCAAATTGATGAGCTCGCCAAAAAAGGTTCATGGTGAAAAAAAAATGCATATGTGATATGTATTGCCAAAACGCACACATGATTTATAATACTAAAACGAGTAACACTACAATTACATTGTATGGTTTGTTGATGATAACATTAAAAAGAATTGGATGGATAGGTAAATAAAATGAACATCTTTTGACATGGATTTGGATGGCTAGGTATATAGAATGAACATGTTTTGGATGTGTTGCACTTGGCGACTTGGTGCATTAGATTGGGCTTTGTGATGATACCATTAAAAATATTTTGCGCGTTAGACTTGGCTTGGAAATGATAACATTAAAAGATTTGGATGGCTAGGTATATAAAACGAACGTGAATTGTTGTGTTATACTTGGATTGATGATGCTAACAAATGAGAACATTAAAACGATTTGGATGGCTAGGTATATATAATGAACATCTTTCATGAAAAAAGCGGATATGACTTGGTGTGTTAGACTCGGATTGGTGATGATAACATGAAAAATATTTGGATGGCTAGGTATATAGAATAACACTAAAGATTAGTAAGGGTTAGGGGGGAGGGGCGAGATAGAGAAAGAGAGGAGTTGGGGGGGGGGAGAGAGAGATAGGGGAGGAGGAGGAGGGGTTAAAGGTAGGAAGAGGAGTAGGGGGTGAGAGAAGGAGAGAATAGGGAGTGTTAGGGGATTGGGGGAGATATAGAGAGGGTTAGGAGTTATGGGAAGGTGGAGGAGTATGGGAGAGAGAGAGTGAGCGAGGAGGAGAGGGGTGGAAATTGGCTTGGTGATGATAACAAATGAGAACATTAAAAATATTTTAATGTTTAGGTATATAGAATGAACATCTTTCATGAAGAAAGTGATAATTGTTCGGATATCCATCATCTATTTCGGGATACATATCTATTTCAGGATCATCTATTTCGGGATACATATCTACTTCAGGATCTTGCATAATCTATTTCAGGATATGCAGTCCAGTCACCAGTTTGATGCCTCCAGCACCTTATCCACCTTCTTCTAGCACCCGGGAGCCACTTTCCACAGAGTTTTAGCCCTCCTAAGCTGAAAGGCGCCCTCTTCTCACCTACTGACAGAGAAGGGCGCACTTGTTCACCTACCACTGCAGATTCACTCCAGTTACATTCAGTTAGCTCCGATTCTGATTGATTTCACTCCGATTTCACTCCTGACTGACTGTTTCACCTCCGATTGACCTCCAGTTCGATTAGGTGACTTGCTCTGACTCCAGTTAGCCTCCCATGCGCCCCCACTGAGCCTCCAGATCCTATATCAGTGCTACACACTTCAGTTACATTTATTATGATCAGTTAGACTCAGCTTGACACCTGGATGACTGTTTGTTGTGATTGATGAGCAACACCGATGATTGATGAGGACTCCTAGATTGAGTCAAGCTACTCCATTCAGTGATTCGAATGACCTCCTTAGGCAATTCGAATTGCTCTGTTCATTGTAACAGTTTGTATTGTAATTCATTCACCCTTTCTGGGATAGAGAGCACTGCTGCATGTTTTGCACAGTTTTGCACCACATTTTCTATATTCATCTGTTGTGACTGATTTATTTGTTCATTAGATCTGCTGTGACTAACTTTACATGGTATCAGAGCCATTGCAGGGACAAGATCTCTTTTCTACAGGTGTTTATACAAGAAGATTTGACTGAATTGCTAAAAATTGCAAAAAGTTTGGCATGAGATATCTCAAGGGCATTCGCTCCTGTGCATGCAAAGCTTGAAAAATACTCCAATACCACTCCAGAAGCTTGAGTTACCACATAATTCCTGGATCTGATACATTGGACCTATTCAACATTGCTTGAAATCCAATCCCAGGTGTGATGCAACTCTCAAAGGGTGGATTGTTCGACCTTATTGTGATTTGCAGGTTAATTATCTCCTCCAAGTGCACTCGCTACATTCTGCATGCAAGCTTCCCTACAACATCTCCATTCGCTATAGTCTGCATGCAAGCTTCTTCTTCATCATTTGACTCGCTCCTAGCAATGGAATACTCTTCTTCAAAGCCTATCCTCACCCCATTCAATTATTTTGATTGGAAAGATGATATGGAGATCATATTACATTCAAAAGGATACTACCGAGTCACTCTTGGTCTTGAATTGGAGCCAAACAATGTGGCAGAAAGAACCAAACACTACAATAAGCTTGATGAAGCTTACGGTCTTCTTTGTCTCTCCATCTCCAAGGATCTTCACTTCCATCTCAGCGGATTGAAGACTCCAAAGGCCATATGGGAGCAACTTGAGACACTATTCGGCAAGCAGGATGAGCTTAGGGCTTTTCAATTAGAGAATGAATTGATTGGCCTTAATCCTGAGAATTTCGAGAGCATCAATGAATTCTTCACTAAATTCAAGAACTTGAACTTGCAATTGAAGAACAGTGGTGTTATCAAAGAGGATAAACAGTTGATCCTCTCCATTCTAAGCAAGCTTGGGAAAGATTATTCGGTATTTGTCTCCACTTTCAATTCCGGTCGGCTAACTACCCCGAATTGGAAGATGCCTACCTTGAATGCCTTCATTGAGTCCGTTACGAAAGAGCATGACAAGTTGATTCAAATGGGGTCCATAAGCTCCAAAGATTCAGCCCTATTTGTTCAAGGACCCAAGATCTCGAATGGTAAAGGAAAGCTAAAGAAGGAGAAGCCCAAATTCGAGCCTCACAAGCAAAAAGACAAAGGCAAGCAAACGGATGCACCATCCAGTTCGAAATCCAAGCAAAAGGGCAAAGAAGGTAACCAAAAATCTAAATGTACTTATTGTAACCGTGGCTTTCATCCCGAAAGTTCATGTATGAAGAAGACTATAGATCAAATGGCCCTCCTTTTGGAAAAGAACAACATAACCCTTCCTGACGGTGCAAGGAAGAAGGATCGGAATGACGATCATGAAAGAGGACAAGCACTCATGGCAACGGTTTCGAAGCCCACTCTCTTGATAGATTTGGGTGCATCAAATCATATGGCTGCAAATATTGATTCTTTTTCCTCATTCGATCCAAACAGCTCCATCCCCATCCATTTGGGAGATGACTCAAAAATTTCTTCAAAGGGCAAAGGTACGATTCATGTAGATCATGGATGCTTTCAGAATGTTCTCTATGTGCCTTCCTTAGCTTCGAATCTCCTTTCTGTGTATCAAATGACACATACTGGTGATCCAAAGAAAGTCACATTCAGCCCTAATACAGTTGAAATTTCTGATATCAAAAGTGGAAGACTAGTTGCGGTTGGAAAGGCAAACCACACTGCTAAATGTTATGAGTTTTCGCACTTTATTCCGCTTGCAAAGCCCACTGCTCTTCGCACACATGGTAATGAGGTTAGTAGGCTTTGGCATGAAAGATTTGGACATCTAAATTATAAGTATTTGCTGCTGCTATCAAATAAATCCATGGTTGATGGGCTTCCACAACTCCGTTCCTCGAAGGGAATATGCTCCGGTTGCATTATTGGGAAGCACCCCGAGCACAGATTCGACCGCGGCAAGGCTAGCAGAGCCTCTACTATTTTGGGATTGATCCATTCTGATATCAGCGGTCCGCTGTCCCATATGTCATTAAATGGTTCAAGGTATGTTTTGACATTTATTGACGATTATTCTCGCTTTACATGGGTATTCTTTCTCAAAAACAAGTCAGAAATGCTTGGAAAATTCAAGGATTTTAAGGCTTCTGTTGAGACCACCACTGAGAGCAAGATCAAAGCTCTTAGATCTGATAATGGTGGGGAATATATCAAGTCCGAGTTGCTGCAACTTTGTGCCCAAAGCGGAATCAAGATCCAACATACAGTTCCCTACACACCCCAGCAGAACGGTGTAGCGGAAAGGAAAAACCGGTCACTGAAAGAGATGGCTACATGCATGATTGAATCAAAAGGTTTGGCTGCAAATCTTTGGGCTGAAGCAATCAATGTTGCTGCATATATACAGAACCGTGTTCCACATTCATCCGTGAAAGGTATGACTCCATTCGAAGCATTCTTTGGTCACAAACCGGATGTGTCAAATTTGAGAGTTTTTGGCTCTACTGCATGGGCTAGAATTCCTTCTGAGAAGAGACGAGCTTTGGATCCACAAAGTATCGAGTGCATATTGATAGGATATGGGGAAGAATCAAAAGCATATAAACTCATGGATATCAGATCTAAAAAGATATTCATAGAGCGCAGTGTGCAGTTTGAAGAACCGCTTCAAGAATTGCAACTAGTTGAGGAGAAAACTGCCGATTCACCGCCTTCACCAGAAGAAGATTCGAGCAGCGATAATGAAGGTATGAGTTCTGATATTTCTGATATTGTAGCAGCATATGATGATCATGACATATCAGGTTCGGAATCCGACCATTCAGATCCCCCTCAGTTACCAAAGTGGGCCCAAAATACTCTACAATCTGCTGGTTCGAATCTTGGAAATCCTGCTGATCCAAGACGAACAAGAGGAGACTTTCAAAGGGCAGGTATGGCTCTTTCTATTGCTGATCCATTTCTTCCTGAGATTTGTTATTTGATGGCTGGTTCAGATCCCCAATCATATTATTCATCCCATCGAGATCCGAGATGGAAAGATGCCATGGATGAAGAGTACAGTTCTCTTCAAAAGAACAATACATGGGAGCTAGTTTCTCTTCCACCTGGAAGAAAATTAGTGAAGTGTAAATGGGTCTACCGTACTAAAGTTGCTGCTGATGGCACTATCAGCAAATATAAAGCAAGGTTGGTGGCAAAAGGTTTTTCCCAAGTCCAAGGAGTGGACTACACAGAGACCTTTGCACCGGTTGCAAAGATGGATTCCATCCGCCTTGTTTTAGCTATTGCCGCATCCAAGCACTGGGAGGTGCATCACATGGATGTGAAGAGTGCATTTTTACATGGAGACCTTGCTGAAGAGGTCTATATGCAGCAGCCAGAGGGTTATACATCAGATCCATCATTGGTTTGTAGATTGAAGAAGTCTTTGTACGGGTTAAAACAGGCCCCAAGAGCTTGGTACGCAAAGATGGACTCCTTCCTTCTTTCTCAGAATTTCCAAAGATGCAAATCTGATCCGAATGTCTATCTTCAGCGAGTTAAAGGTAATTTGTTGGTTATTGTACTTTATGTTGATGATCTGCTTATTACTGGTAGCACACTTACTTCAATAAACAAGCTAAAATCTGCCCTAAATCTAGCTTTTGACATGAGCGATTTGGGCTTGCTGAGTCACTTTTTGGGCTTGGAGATAGCTCAAAATTTCGATGGGATCACTATATCTCAGCAAAAATATGCTTCCGACCTGTTATTGAAGTTTAATATGGCTGAATGTAAGGCAGCCCCGTTCCCATTCCTCTCAGGAATCAGTCTTGAGGAGGGAGATTCCACACCGCTTGCAGATTGCAGTATGTATCGACAGTTGATTGGTTCACTACTTTATTTGACACATTCACGGCCTGATATCTCATATGCCGTGAGTGCCGTGTCAAGATATATGCAGCAGCCACATGAGCTTCATTGGCGAGCAGCCAAGCGGATCTTGCAGTATGTGCAAGGTACGAGACAGTTTGGCATACATTATGCTGCAGATTCTGAGCTAGATTTCATTGGTTTTACTGATTCAGATTGGGCAGGTGATAGCATTGATCGGAAGTTCACTTCCGGTTATGTTTTCATGATTGGTCATGGTGCTATTTGCTGGTCCAGCAAAAAGCAAGCAGCCATTGCACTTTCTTCAGCAGAGGCAGAGTATCGAGGGGCAGTCAATGCCTGCATTCAGGCAGTTTGGTTGCAGGGTATTCTTTCCGAGTTTGGTTTTGGTGGCACTACTTCGACTGTCCTATTTTGTGACAATCAAAGTGCTATCAAGATCTCCACAGATCCAGTTCAGCGGCAGAGGACCAAGCACATTGAGATTCATATGCATTACATTCGACAGTTGGTGCATGACCGCACCATCATTCTGCAATATTGCCCTACTGATGAGCAAATTGCAGACATCTTCACCAAGAGCTTCACTGAGAAGAAGTTCTCTTACCTCCGTTCACTGTTGGGGGTGAGTTCCATCATGGTGGAGACAGATTGATTCATTATTATGCTTTAGACTTGAGGGGGGGCTTTCTTCCCACTGGGTTTTCCCTCTTTCCTCACTTAGTTTATTTTTCAGCATTTTTTGGATTATTGTATTGGGGTGACCTTTGGTCTTAGTTACCAGGGCCCCACATTATTTTAGTTGGCACATCATAGTCTAGCTTGAGGGGGGGTGTTCGGATATCCATCATCTATTTCGGGATACATATCTATTTCAGGATCATCTATTTCGGGATACATATCTATTTCAGGATCATCTATTTCGGGATACATATCTACTTCAGGATCTTGCATAATCTATTTCAGGATATGCAGTCCAGTCACCAGTTTGATGCCTCCAGCACCTTATCCACCTTCTTCTAGCACCCGGGAGCCACTTTCCACAGAGTTTTAGCCCTCCTAAGCTGAAAGGCGCCCTCTTCTCACCTACTGACAGAGAAGGGCGCACTTGTTCACCTACCACTGCAGATTCACTCCAGTTACATTCAGTTAGCTCCGATTCTGATTGATTTCACTCCGATTTCACTCCTGACTGACTGTTTCACCTCCGATTGACCTCCAGTTCGATTAGGTGACTTGCTCTGACTCCAGTTAGCCTCCCATGCGCCCCCACTGAGCCTCCAGATCCTATATCAGTGCTACACACTTCAGTTACATTTATTATGATCAGTTAGACTCAGCTTGACACCTGGATGACTGTTTGTTGTGATTGATGAGCAACACCGATGATTGATGAGGACTCCTAGATTGAGTCAAGCTACTCCATTCAGTGATTCGAATGACCTCCTTAGGCAATTCGAATTGCTCTGTTCATTGTAACAGTTTGTATTGTAATTCATTCACCCTTTCTGGGATAGAGAGCACTGCTGCATGTTTTGCACAGTTTTGCACCACATTTTCTATATTCATCTGTTGTGACTGATTTATTTGTTCATTAGATCTGCTGTGACTAACTTTACAATAATAACTTGGTGTGTTATACTTGTCTTGGTTATGATTTAACATGAAAAATATTTGGATGGCTAGGTATATAGAACGCCACTAAATATTAGTAAGGGTTAGGGGGAAGGGGGGGGTAGAGAAAGAGGGGAGTATGAGAGAGAGAGAGAGTGAGAGAGAGAGAGAGAGATCAAAATGGTTAGGGGTTTGGGGAGGAGTAGAGAGTTTAGAGAGAAAGGGGGTATAGGTGAGGAGTGGGGGTGTTTGGGTTAGAGAGTGGGGGGGGTAAAGGGAGAGACATGGGGTTTGGTTAGTGGAAATGGGAGTGGGATTAGGAGAGATAAAGATAGAGGGGGGGGTTAAGGGTAGGGGAAGTAGTAGAGACATAGAGAGGGGGGGTCAGGGGTAGGGAGAGTATCAAAGATATAAAAAGAGGGGGGGTGTTAAGGGGTTAGAGGTAGAGACAGAGGGCAGTGTTAGGAGAATGGAGGTAAGTGGATAAAGGGAGAAAGAGAGTGAGAGAAGGGTTTAGTAAGGGTTAGAGAGAGAGAGAGAGGAGGGGGGTTAGTGGTAGGGGAGGCAAGTGTGTGTGTGTGTGTGTGAGAGAGAGAGAGGGAGGGGTTTAGCAATGCTTAGGAGGAGGTGGGGGGGTTAGTTGAGCGGGGTGAGTAGGAGGGTGAGAGAAAGAGAGAGATGGAGAGAGAGATTAGAGAGAAAGGGGTTATAAGTGAGGAGTGTGGGTGTTTGGGTTAAAGAGCGAGAGATGGGGGATTAGGGGTTTGGGGAGGAATAGGGCGATTAGAGAGAAAGGGGGGTATATGTTAGAATATTAAAAAACCCACTTTAGACTTAGGATATATTATATTAATATTTTTTAATTAATTTCCCAGGTTTAGACTAGGTAGTTGGCCATTATTTTCCTTCTTAGGACCACACTTGCCATCATTAGCCACAGCGGTGCACTTAGAAATATTCTGGATAAGGTTTTGCTACTTTTATGACTGGCCTGAATTAGAAAGAGCGCTTTCCTACTTTAGATAGTTTTGTCCCGTTTTTTCTTCTTTTAGTGGATAAGGATAAAACTAGTTTGACTTGATACCTACATTTTTTTTCCAACTCGCCCTCCATCTTATTATTTTCTCCAAAATCCATGATCACATTCCGTTTTCATCACTCATTAGTTTCCATTCCTAATTTCTTGAGCCTCTTGACTAATTTGGAAGGTGATTTTGCTATCTTGGGCTTTTTAAGCTTTTAGTAAGCCTGCCTTTTGTGAGCCTTTCAAACTTGCCTCCAAGGCATTCGATTCTCTCTTGAGGATGTATTATATATTGTATTCATATTGTTGAAGAACACAGAGATGAATTTTGTATCAATTGAGTCCTCTCTCTTATGTTTCTGCTTCAATATTTCTTATTATTCTTGCATATCTCTAAATAATTCTTGGGGGGACTTCTTTGCTTCTAGATCCTGTCTTATTAGAATTCTATCATGGTCTTGAACCTATTTAGAATTCCTACATGGTATCATAGCTTTGGGAGATCTTGATTAAATTAGTATTCTAGTATAATATTTCAGAGAGTTTGTTTTGCGGGTATTGAAGATCAAATGGAAAAAATCTATTGTTGAAGAAGAACTCGGATCTTTCCATCTCTCATCATTGTTCTCCTCTTACACTTTAGATATTGAGGATCATTTTCCATTCATTGGTATCCAAGAAGGTGATATAATGGCTATTTGGAAGTCCAGTATATAATGTGAGGTTGTTAGTTATGCTCTCACTTCCACTTCCCATTCTCCTACTAGTTCTTACATGATTACCAACACATTTTCTCAATAATTTGGAGACACCTCTCAGTTCTATCATATGTCTTCTGATTCGAATTTTGAAGATCATCCAGTTGTTGCAACTCATACACACTCAAAACCTCTCTTTGGTTTTCTTTTTGGTGTGTTATTGGATGCTATAGAGGCAGAACTATAGTTTGGAGTGGTGTTGAGGCCTCGAGGGTGCAGGGTAATTGCAAGGTGCTGGAATGGGTTCCAAGGCTCCCAACATAGGGTGAAAAGCTAAACTGAAAGGCTTCAAAAGACCCTATGCAAGGGCAGTTCTATCCCCATCTAGTTTAGTATGGAAATCTCACACGGATATTCGGCCTCCGCTAGCACTCTATGAGTTGGTGTTTCAATCAATAGATCGATTTTCCACTTAAGGAAAACAAAATTATGGAACTTAGTATGTTCTAACTTAACCTATTTAAGACAAAGGATCTACTCTAGGTTAGGTCTATTCTAAGGAGAAGCTTGTTGTTTTGCATATCAATATTGATGTGAGAAGGATAAGTATGTTTGTCAACTTCAACAGAAATGTTAAAAGATGCATTTACTTATTCACTTAGATCGTAATCAATTAATGAAAATTAAGTGACAACAATTTAAGTATGTAAATCTGTTCAAGATTAACCTGTAATCACTTTGTTAATTGAAAAATTAACATTGATTAAATAGGATGTTGATCATTTGTAGAAATTGATAAAGAAAATATTTCAATTGACAGAAATTCAATAAAATATCTTCATACATAGATCAGTTATAAAGAGAAATCAGTATAACAGATCTTTATGTTAATTGATGCTTGCAAGAGATCACATGCTATAGATGAGAATTTGAAGTAAGAAATCAGACACTATCAAAGAAATTTCAACAATAAACAAGAGATGATTCAAAGGGATTACTTTACTGTATTAGTGAAGTCTGTAAACAAAATTACAAAGCTCTGCTAAGATAGAGTGTCTCCAGTCGTCTCCTGCTGATTTCTAACCCAAAAATTATCAACCCCTAACATTGAGAGGCATTCTTCCTTAAATAAGAATTACAACTGAGTACAAGTGGAAATTCCCAAAAGATAGGGATTAAAAAGTTCAGATCAGGCTATCGATCCAGAAAATCTTGCCACAATAATTTGATCAATTTTAGCTCCAATGATTACCTCAAAGCCTGCGATAAAGTTTGAAATAAGGGTCATTTTTCTAATTTAGGGAAGATCCCCAAACAAAATTGTGGAATTCAACAATGACCTACTAGTTGTCGATAACCGGCAACAGATGGTCCAGCAAATGTTCCCGTTATATCACCTTAGAATCTTCCTGTTGATCCATAACGTTTTTGAAAACAGAAAAATCGGACAACGGGTCTTGCTTCACGGGAGCTAATGGAGTAGCAAGTTCCTTATTGATTATAAAATCATGGATAATGGAGTCATCTCGATCACATGGTTGTTCATTGATTTTCTCTTCGTTCTTCTAAGGGAGTACTATGCAAACGAACAGAGTTTCAGAATCTTCATCTTTGCTATCACTACTGGTATCAGGAACACCTGCGTCAAAGGGTGGCGACATATGTTCTCTAAATAGCGAAGGATGAAGTTCTTCTTGCATATAAGATCCGTCAAAGGATTCATAACCTCTCTACATGTTACTCACACTAGATCGTCAGAAAGAAAGCTTTCAAAATAAAACACACAAATTTTCTAACAAATACAGACGACGAACTAAGTGCTTCATACTTGCGACTATATTTAAGAAGAGTTAAAGAAAATCATAATGATTGAATATGATGAGCTGCTATGATTAAAATCATACGAATTTGGAATTGCAATCATTTGAACTATAACGAAACGACGTTGCAGCATGTGTTAATCCAAATTGGATCATAAAAAAGTACAATTTTAACAGAATCACGCACGATTCGAAGTCGCATCTAAAAACTGTCGTTACAAGACAATCTAATCAAGCAATCATATCTTCAAAGGTGATCATGAGGTGATAATTACAGTCAGAAACCTGCTCGTAAGAACAACGAAAAACAAGGCATTAAAATGCAAGTGTGAACGATGGAATTTCATCCACTAGATCAAATGAATTGACGACGAAGATTAACCAATGCAGGACGTGGGATCAGGTCTTATAAATTTATTCACAAGTTTATTCATGATTTCTGAAAGCCAAAACCCGTAACTTGCGGGTTGCGGGTTTCGCAAAAGGAAACAAACTTCAAAAACGAAAAATCTTTTCCCGCATCCCGCAACCTGCAATTGCGGGTTGCGGGTTTTGGGAACATATAACACGACTAAAAGGTAAAACACATTTCCAAAATCCGAAAACCGCAATTGCGGGTTTCAGGTTTCGAGTTTCGGGATGAAAAATTCCCAAAAGTTATTAACAAGGATTTCCTCAACCCGCACCTTTCGGGTTGCATATTTCGGGTTAACCAAAAATCAAACGACTTAAAATGAATTCCTGCAACCTGCACTTGTCGGGTTGCAGATTTTGTGTTTTCGGAATGTCGGGTTTCGGTTTGGCAGGAATAAATAACAAAACGGTCAAAAATTAAGGTTTCCAACAAACCAAAAACACTTAGAAATTTTCGAGGGAAAGAGAAAAATGACAATCAAGCAGAACAAAGGTACAGGTATAAGATCACAGAAACAAAGTTCAAAACCTCATATTCACGAGAACACCTACCCAAATACCTTTGTGTTTATTTTAAAAATTGGGGCTCCCATGCTTAGCTGAAGCATGGGTTCTGTTGTGGCCATAACAAATGGTGATTGGCTGGGAAGAACCAATTATCTCTACTAACAAAATTCAGTTAGAGAAAGTATATCAATCAGCTGCCTTTTCCAACCTGAAATTTTTAGAAAATATTTATAAAGGGGACAACCAATGAGCATAAAACATAAGGTTGATATATTCCCATCGATGATCATATTAAAAATAATGCAAATCTGATATGGAGAATCAAGAAACAACAGAAATCCTTTACCATTATGTAATCAATGATCGCCAACTTGTGTTGAACCTGGGACTAGCTTAAAACTGCTCATGGATGTCCAAATTACATATTACCTTGGTTTATTAATTGCTTTTACGTACAATAGTTCTTTTAGCTATATACACATTTTTTCCTCTTTTTTTTTTATTCAAAATGAACAACTGCACATAAGACCTTGTTGATACAAGACCATGGCCTTGACTTGGTAATCAGATATCAACAGTGCCATTCACAGGCCTGATCCAGAAATTGATCAAGCTGGCTTGATAAGAGACCCCTTGTCCTTCAGTTGTGACACTAAAGGCAACTATCGTGGCTTGGTGACCACATGATGATAGCTTCAATCCAAATTAAACCCATGATGATGGCAGGTCTATCTTGTAATAAGACCCCCCTGTCCTTATACACAACAAGTATCTTATAAATGAAAATACAGATTTTATTGAAATAATAGACTACAAGACACTACCAAGGCTTGGTAACCTCATGATAGCAGCGTTACTCACCAGTGTTTTGTAGATCATGAATGGACCGACCTGTGATAAGATCTTCCATCTCTCAGCGAAAACCGAAAGTCACCTTCCAAGTGTGGTGGCTTGATGTGAAGATGTCATTCCACTAAACACCTATGAACCTAAAGGGATGGCTTAAAATAAGACCACCCTCCTTGTAATCTATAAATTATTTAAGAAAATTAATATCAAGGTGATTGTAAAAGGATCCAGAGCAGATAAACCTGATCAGGGTATTATGATATGCTGTGACAATGAGACATAAGATAAGAATATTTAAACCGTTACCCATATCTCAATTAAAAAGATAATACATGTGAAAGGTTATGACTAAGGTGGACAGGTATCAATTAAGGTCCTACATCTATTGGTTGTACGTGTAATAATATGCAAGGATCTGACAGCTGTAGCAACTCACAATCAAACTCACAAATATGTTGCAAAGAAGAAGAGAAGGAGACACTCAATGATCACTCATAAACACAGTAGATAATGGTATTGTGAGATGGTAGATGTCGATAATACCTCATTGATCATATACCTGAATCCTTCTCGGCTATGCTTTCCTCCTTTGTAGAGTCCTCCTCCTGAGATGCTTGATTCTGTTTCCAACAATCTTTCTTAAGGTGTCCTGTTTTGTTGCAATACCAGCATTTCAATTTACTCTTTTTTCCCTTCGAATTTAATCTTGATGTGCCCCTCGAATGTTGTCCTCTTTCACTAGTTCTTCCTCTAGCCACCGTTTCTTCTGATGTCGAGGTTTCAAGACTAGATTTCTTTCGAGTTTCCTCAGAAATAAAGGCTCCCACAACATCATCAATGGTGATGGACTTGGTATAACTTAAACTGATAGAGTTTACAAAATGTACCCAAGACTCAGGTGGAGAGCACAACAATAAAATCACCTTGTCTTCAGAATGAATTTTATCATCCATGCTAGCCAACTAACAAATAAGAGTATTGAATGTATTCAAATGATTTGAAATTTTTGTACCTTCTTTCATACACAAGGTAAATAAATGCCGCTTCAGGAGGATTTTATTCGTCAAGGATTTAGTCATGTACATGCTTTCCAATTTTTTCTAGAGACCTATTGTTGTAGTTTCATACATGATGTTAAATAAAAAATCGTCAGCCAAGCACAGACAAATAGCACTGAGAGCTATTTCATCCATCTCCTCCCAGTATTCATCTCATATATCCGCGGGTTTATTTATATTCCCTACCAGTTCCTTTGCCACTTCTTGTTGCACGAGCATATCCCACATCTTGGCCTTCAATAACTCGAAATTATTGCTCCCATTAAACTTCTCAATTTCAAATTTAACACTCTGCGGTTTTGACATTTTCTCGAGGAACCATATCAAAGCTTTATAAAAGACCAAAGTATTAAATAAAATATACCAAGCTATTTTCAAAATACTGGAATTACAAATTAAATAGTTTAAATTCCCCCCCCAAAAAATGGATAAAGGTTTTCGAATAACAAAAAATATATCAATAATATAAAAAAATTCAGCTTATGACTCTCACCTTAATCCACTTAAAAAAAAAAAAAAAAAACCCACCTTTTATATTATCCATCGATGTGTTTTTTTTTAACTTAAAAGCATTTGAAAGATCTTATTTCAAAAAGTATTAACCCATACCTTAATGCTTTGACCACACACTACCATATTAACCTTAACCAATGACTGGTACCTTCATAAATTTAAAAAACATTTTCTCTCCTCCCAATAAACTAAGGGCGCGATAATTCCAAAATTTTCGACAAACGGTAAGTCTGCCAAACATTTTCACTCCTCAACCAACTATATGCGCACGATAAACTCAAACTTTTCACCATCCTCTAGCATTATAATATCACTCCTCACGAAGTGTTTAGCCAACGAAAATTTTGTGTTTTTCACTTCCCTTTTCACAGTAGACAGAGTGAAAATATCTCTCAGCAATCTCATTCTCTGTGGCCTCCTACCTTGCTCTGATACCACTTGTTGGATGAAGCAACGGAATAAATTAAACAAGAAAAGTAAATAATGGCAAACACATCAAATGTACACAGAGATTTACGTGGTAAAACCCTCAAGAGGGAAACATCCATGGAGCAATGGTATTGGTTCTCTGATTTTTCAAACATGAATATTACAACATCCTTTTCTCCTCCAAATCTCATCAATCTTTACCTTCTACGGGAATACAAGAATAAACTAACATTTCTTACATAGTTACTCATAACTGACTAATTTGGTTATTCGGTTAGACAGTTACAGAATCACCAGAAGAATTGGTTGTCAGATGTTTCCAACAATAGTCAATGCCCAAGCCATATTGAGGAGGATTTGTTTCTTGTTACTTTGATTTATGCGTGGAATGGTATGTGATTTGGTATAATTTTGGTTGTTCCCAGGAGTATGACCTACAATAATTAATATCGGAAATAAATGAACGACGTAGACATAGACATAATAGAAAAGTTTAAACCTTTGACAAAGGAATTAATTCAAGCCTCAACTTCTTTGAGGTATTCTCCAAGTGACAAAATGACATGCGAAATGGAAAAAATTATTTTAAAAAGAAATCCTAGGTAAATGACAACATTAATTGTATGGATATTTTGCAAGAAAAGTTGAGTGCAACGAATGTCGACATGCTTTAGTACAAATGGAGAGTTTGTCGTAAGCATATGTTGATCAATTAGTCTTTGTAACCACTAACCACACATGTATATGATTGAAACTTTAAGAGACGAAGGTCCTACTCCTACATATGAGTGCTTTACTCATTTCATGGCCTTTCAACCAAACATGTGTTGTAGATGATCACATTTACACCTAATATATTTATGTTTTTGGTATGTTGTACAACTACACAACCATCTATTGGTTTATTGGATTCTCTATACCCTTTTAATGTGTCATAAAACATTTCTTTACATATGTAGTCATACATGCTTTGATGTGATATTCATGAGATGAAATTTCAGATAATAAATGGTATTCAGATTGTTGTGCAGACTGCCTTCTGCTTGCTTGCTAATGATAGTCAGTGATAACTCAACGCCTACACCCAATATTATATTGTAACTATAAAATAAAATAAATGTTCCTGAAAGTTGTAGTATTTAATTTATCTTTCACAACTTCATTATATTATCAATTAATTTAAACATATCATTTTTCTTAGAAAAAATTTATTAACTTTACTTACACATTCATTCTCCCCTTCATGTACTTAATCTCACTTGTACATCCATTCTCTCTTCTTTTACTTGACTTATAACAACCACAACCAAATAAAAAACCTTAAAAATAGGTTGCATTGAAAATAAATGTCAATTTTTTTAATAAAAAATTGTACATAATAAACAATTTAGAAGACATTACAACCATTTTCCCTTCGAGGATGGGCATGTTGAAACATCAAGCAACTTGGAATGTTAGAGTTTTCTACGGATGCGGAATTTTGATTTGATTCTATATGAAGTGTAACATTGGTTTGTTTATCAAAATGAGGACAACCACAAAATAATAATAATAAGAAGAAGAAGAAGAAGAAGAAAATATAATTATATTGGATTGAAAATTGGTTTTACTTTGTTTTTCTCTTATGATTTTTCCATAACATATATAATATTGCATTGAAAATTTGTTTTACTTTGGTTTTCTCTCATGATTTTTCCAAAACATATATAATATTAATGTTTGAATGATGGGTAGCATTTAATCACCGTGTAATTTAACACAGATAAAGATCACAATGCCAACGAATTTTTAATACACGGGGTTGACACCGTAACAAAATTGGTTGCATCTATTAAATATTATATTAGCTGTCTTATAAAATATGGGCGTTAACCAAGTGTCCTACATGCATCAACAAAAATTCACCACTTCATACATTCAATATGTATTCGTTGATTGTCAACATAGAAATAGTCCACTGTCACTAACGCAAGCTCAAGGTAGTGGATAATGACGTTGATAAGGGAGGATGAAAATCCTGATTCAATGGGTTCAAAAACCAAACCTGATTGGAAAGAAGTAAGAAGAAATTGACTTTGTTGGTATTCGAAACAATTACAACATTTGTGAAGTATAGCTATAAAAATACTCAAATAGAATGGGAGCTTGTTTCTCAATTGAGGAAAGCAAGTCTACTACATATGCCAAAAGTCTTCGAATTAAAGAAACTGAAGGAAAAATTTGTTACTCTTGTTCTAGGTGCACCTCACAGTGCTGCTACAAAAAGATGGCCACTTGTAAATCTTTTTGAAATTGCTTATCAGGATAGATTTAAAATGTCCAAGGTTCCATCCTGCAAATAGAGTAGGTATCAATGCAGGTTTCAAATCGAACGGGCAATGACTAATGTTATGAATAGTTAAGCCAGGTCTAGCAATTCATGGTCTGCATTGCTTCTAAAAGGAGACTCTTTTTGTAATGGAGTATTTTGTTGCTAACGTTAAGCAATTTATTTTTGAATATTTTAGATGGTTAAATGAAATAGAAATATAAATCATTGACTTAAGCTAATGGCTCCAGGCATTCTTTAGCAGATGCTAATGGATTTAGGCCACTAATAATTTTTCAACATAAGCTAATGGCTTCAGGCATTCTTTAGCAAATGCTAATGGATTCAGGAATTATTCAGCATAAACTACTATTCACAAGCTTGTGCAACTGAGTTCAGACAGGTCTGTAATGGCACACAACAAACCTGAAGTTGCAAGTGCATGAAATTCCATGTCAATGAGGTGCATGAACTTGCTTAATTTTCTTTGAAAAAATTCTGAATTATGCTTACTTACAATATTCTTGTATTTGAAACACATAATCAATTATTATCATATTTTATAAATCCTTTCTTATTTAAGGCAACCCACTATTTCCACAACACTCAGAGGTATCGATATTATATAGTAGGTATAATTTCATTTATCATCTCAATGTGATAAGTGGTTACTGGGAAGTCATATCGCACTGTAGCTACTCTTCATGTTGAGTGACCTTCAATATTTTTACGACCGGTGGAATTATAAGAGCACTTTGTGCTATGAAAGCATTAGAATAATAAAGTAGTGAAATAGTAATAGTATTTTGTTATTTAAAAAAATTAATGATTATTTTTAAAGCAAAATAGTTAATGTTTTGTTTTTAAAAAATATTAATGATTTTTTTTAAGAAAAATAATTTGGCAAAGAAATGTTGCACCCTATTTCTTCATGGAACGCACCTCCATACAAAAATAAAACACCATCATCCAACCTTATGGATATTGAAGTTCTTATGCCAATGGATACAATATTTTTTATTTGATCCAACTTCATTAATTTTCAATTAACTGTGTATATTGTGACTCTTATTAGTAAACTAATATTGTTATGGCTACAAATGAACTTTGATACTTTGATAGAAATGATGTCCAGCAAGCTGGAAGAAATGAAATTAATTATCTTTGCTTAATGCTTCCAATTTCGCAATTTCTTGATCAAGTGCAAACATGTTGTAAATGTTATTGCTGAATGATTAGTTGAATATATATTATTTCCTTTTCATGATATTTGTTTATATCCATTAGAATCATAGTGTATAAAGAAGGCTTAGTGCTCAAAGATAATTACCCTGGTTTAGGCCAGGGGCCTCCAAAATAAGAGTTATTTTTTGTTTAAGAGAACATCCTGAACAATTGCTTGAAATCCATGAACAGTGTGAGTTGCCATCAAAAAAATTATTCGAGACTATTTTGAGAAGCCATACAAATCAAAGATGGTCTGCAAATATTGTTGGCTACATATAACACTGACGCAACAAACCTCTTTTGTTTTCCCATTGATTTGTTCTTTGTCCCTTTTTACCCTTCTCATGAATTTTAGTTTTATGTTTCTCCTTCCTTTGAGCTTTATTTTTTTTACTCGTATCCTTTTCCAGTTGTGATTTCCAAGTCCCAAGTCTTCAATGGAGCTCTAATGTCTACTGGCACCATTACTTCATTGAGATCACTCATGTCCATTGTTTATGAAAAACCTTTAATCAATAGTAGGAAGTCACAATAATAATAGGTCGTCGAACGCATCTAGATCACTCCAGATCAATTTCCTGCTGGGTCTATTCACGAAGATATGTTATTTCCAAACCCTTGAATTTAATACTATATCTTATCTTTTTTTTAAATGGCATTGAGTTTCCCGCAACTCGATGCCATGTTGCATTATTCATAGATAACTACGCCCCCACTTTGTAGAGTATGCCCGAGATGTCCCCATTCTCCACAACTTCCTATCTATCTTCCTTTTGCCACCTGCATGCCATGTAGATTCATTACTACATGGAGACTAGAAGCAGATTTGAATTACACCATGTAAGTTGAGGAGGCTATAGCACAAAGTCCCTCTTATGTTCTTATTCCTTCACTAGAACACAATGCATATTGGTATTTATGATCTTGGATGATCTGGTTATTGGATGATTTGTATTAGGTCACTAGTTGTTGAACATTCTATTTGGGATTTTGATTTCAATTTCCTTCGTCAACCACGTCTTGCTTCCCAATATTGTGTATGATATATTTTTGGGCTTTCTTCTGAATATAAATATTTGTGCTCTGCTACTAGTTTACTTGTTTGTGTATGATATATTTTTGGTTTTTCTTCTCGGAGCAGTTTTTTGAGTCCAATGTTATGGTTTCAATTGTAACTCAGCGGGTCTTGAACTTGTCCCATACTATGGCCCATTCTTTGAATCTTCCAGGATTACAATCCATATCCAAGAAGTTGGAGCTGCCCGTGAAGCTTGTTTTTCCCAAGAATTTGTTGGGTGCTCCAGTGGGGGGCGGCTTCGACAGAGCAAAATTTATGATGTTGGGTCTTGTTGACATGGTAATTTTGCTTCTTTTCCTTGAAATATTTAGGGTAAAATTTGTATCGGTTAATCTCTCCAATGGATGTTGAAATCAATACAGGCAAAGAATAAAAGCGGTCATGCCGAAATATAGATTTATACATGGTGACGGACTTTAAGATGTCGTTATTACATGTGGAGTATAAAGATAAATTGATCCTCAATGTATGTCCGCTCACAATTGAGATGGGAACATGGTGTTCGTCGCAGGCGCAAGATGGTTGGCTCATGTAGACTGGTGGCTACAACAACGAAGCTCTGGTCGTCAGAATATTCAACCCGTGCGACGGATGCGATTAGATTGAGAACCCAGGCGTTCGGCCAAGAGGCATTGGTATGCAATGGATCAGATTATGCCGAACGAATGAATAATCGTCATCAGCGGATCATAATAGTTCATCTATGATTCTATGCTCAAGGAATCGGGCATCTTTCACATTTTCCTTCCTACAAGAGATAGCAGACACAATAGAGAACAATATTTATCCTTTCATCCACCATGCACCAGATGGGAACCTGTTCATCTTCGCCAACACGAGAATGGTTCTCTTCGACTACGTCAATGACTGAATCAGATGGCAAGTGGCATACGTTGATATGTTCTGGACAGACGATAGGGGGTGGCTCCTCACAGGCCATCGATAGATGACGAAACCGTGAGAGAAACCAGCCCCTTAAATAACGACTTCGGTGTAATTATAAAATTTCAAGATCATTGCTGACACAAAGGTTGACACAAAAACATGGAACGGATACCATGATGCATTGAGGAAGGGAAATGTGATGTTGCTTTTTAATCTTATCTTTGGATTGCATAGTGATATTTTCAATTTCTTTTCGAACATCATTGTCCATCCAATACTATTTTTTCCCACCCTATAAAACTTAGGGCATTCTAGCCTCCATATCATATTCGATTCACACCATTAGACCGTGCCTGTCCCTTCCTTCAAATTCCACATTCGAATACAGAGATGAAAATAACAATAACTCATTGATATCAATCACCCATCACATCCACCTAATAAAAATTGTCTTGACTAGGAGACACATCCTAAAGTGGAAGGATGTCTAATCTCTACCCAACATGTGTCTACAATAGTGAATGCTAACATGCAACTAATTCCATGCCAAGAGATAATCCAATAAACCTTTCCCTTGGAATATATACCATTTCCATGAGGACTAATTAACAACGATACTAACATGGAAACCGTAACAAAATAATTGGATTCTGAATCAAAAACCTCTATCACCATTATATTACCAGTTACTTGTCCCCATCCATGATTGTTCACACCTTGCAACACAGTGCATCGCCTCCTAGTAGCATCAAAATCCATTGCATTGAAGCTCCATCGAGGGAGAATGAGAGTAAAAGGAAAGCGCCTACGAGGCTAAGTAGCTAAATTGCCTACGGAAATAACCCCCATATTTCCTATGAAATGACCACTAGTGAAAATTAAAAGAAAAGTTATTGATCAAATGTAACGTTTCAAATGCAAAAAGAAATATAATGGAAATGAAATAAGCTCTTACGTGGAATATAATACCTATTAATCGACCTAACCTGTCATATTATTCACTGATAAGTCCTCATTAAATAAATAACACTCAATCTCTCCCTAACCACTACAAGCAAGTTATCCAATTTAATCTCTACCCTCAATTTAGGATACACGACTAAAAATATTCTTGTTTCATTAAATCTTGACCATTGGATATGTTTTTGTAATTAAAAGTACACACCTTCCATCCAATGTATTGAAATAGAGACACCTATAGTCGTAATCATAATATTGGATTTTGTTCCAATCCATCTATGTCTGTGTTGTTTGGGTAAAATAAGCAATGGAAAGTAGGGACCATTTAAATAACACACGTTAGGTTACTCCAAGTGTCTTTTCTCTTTATTTGCTTTTATTTTATTATATTATCTTGGATACTTGAGTTGCTTACCTTTTTCTAAATGTTAATGGTGTTGGGTGCTTGCATTATTATGTCTCAATGGAGACAAGATCTTTAAACACATTATACTGCTTAACACAAACTTTATACTCAAAACAAGAACTCTTTCCTTAAAATCTCACATTTTTCGTCAAAAACACTAAAATCATCCCTCAAATCAAAAGGTGATGCAACCAACAGCACCCTTTCTTTTTCAGGGTTATAAATACAACCATGGCCTCAAGAACCCATATTGTTTTGCTAACAAAACCTTAAAATACATCATTGAACTGAAAACTAGTGCTACTGGTAGTACATCCTTTTTTTCATGGGTTAAAATTATAACTTGTTTGGAAGCATAGACTTAATAATCAATAGTATTGCTACAAAAAACTCAAAATCAACCCTTAAATTAAAAACTAATACTACTAGTAATACATATTTTATATTTCAAGAGTTAAAATTATAACTTGTTTGAAGGCATGGACATAACAATCGGTATCATTGCCAGAAAATACTTAAAATTAATCTATAAATCTTTTTTTTCCCTCAAACTAATGTTGCAATATTTTTTTAACACCATAGCATTAACAACGATACTATTATAACAAAAATAACAAAAACAACCCCAAATCAAAAAAATGTGTTATCTTCATTTTGGAGGGAGTTTACAATTGCAATTTTTTAAACCATAATTTTAAAAACCTATACTATTAAAAACCTATACTATTGTAGGAAAATGACAAAATTAACCTTAAAATGCCCATTCAACTGGGTTAATTTTTTAATGGTTTTTATTTTTTAATCCATCCTTCCCTTTTATTGTTTAAATTATTTTCCAACTGTTTTTTTTTAATGAAAACATTAAAGGTTTTCATCTTTATCTTACTTTTTCAAATGTTTTTTTTAATTTTTTTAATTTTTATTTTAATGTTTTTTAATTTAAATTAACATTTAATTAAATCTAAACTTAAAACAAATATTAAACTAATAGTAAATTTGTATTTAATTAAAAACATTTTAATTATTATTTTTTAATTAAAAAAAATTTCAAAGTTTTTTTTATGTTTTAATTTTTTTAATTAAATTTAAATTATTGTTTTTTGTTGGCTAGTGGTACCCTTTACTTGTAGGGTTTGCCTACGGCTAAGAAACCATGAACCAGGGGCATCTAAGCCGTCAAAATCACCTGGGGATCGCACCCGGCCTAGACGCAGCAACCCTTAACATGGCTAGATTTTTGGTATCTGCAGGGTTTCGTACCGGAGACCATTCAGCTTACGGGTGTCTTAACTCATCTCCTGCCACCGACTATTCTACATCTCATCGATTTAAATTTAAACTATTTTTAAACATATATTAAAATTTTATTTAATTAAAAATATTATATTTGAAAAAAATATTAAATACAATTTTAAATTTTTTATTAAATTAAAAATAAATAAAAAACACTTATTAAAAATCAATTTATTAGGGAGGAGCACCACCTCCTACCCACCCCGTCTCCCTCCACTTTTCCCATCCTCGCCCCACCCTCCACTTTTCCCATCCCCGCCCCCTCTCCTTCCCCTTCCCCCTCCCCTCTCATCCATGTCCATCTCCCTCCCACTCCCCGCCCTCTAACCTCTCTGTCTCACCCTCCCCTCCCTCCACTACCCACAAGATTCCCTCCTCCGCTCCCTCACAACCCCTATATGGAATGAGACTCAATTCCAGAATCGAGACTGTAACATACCCCAAATTCAAGTTAGTATTTTAGTGACTTTTCTAAAATAACTTTCACAATGATTAATTAACTCCACACACTCCATATATAAGATGAGATGAATGATTTTATTCAACGTTCACCTAAATTGATTTCCATACATCACATTGTTATACCCTAGCATTTAGAGTGACTAAGAAGAAGAAATACATTACTTTCATTGATGTACATACATTATAAAGGAAGATAACAAACCTTACAGAATTTTACCCAACATCCTACGGTTATCATTTGCCAACAATAATTATTATCAACTCTTTGGTAATCCCTTGCGTTAACCAATCGACGATTAAATATTTGTAAAAGAGATATTCAACATACATAGACTTTCAAGCCTTACTTACTCATGCAAAGTTTCTTAGTCAACATAAATTCTCCTATCTTACTTGAGACATTCATATGAAATGGAAACATTGCCTCTATATCCCAGGTCAAATCATAGTAACTACTTAAAGTATTATGATAACCAAGTATGTTAATCATTTTCATATTAAACTCATTTTCCAATGAAAGGACTTACTCAATAGTAATAAATTTTAAGGTACATGAACCCAAACAATAACTACATCTTCATAGTCATATTTAGCATTCTTTAATAAAAACACCCAGAGTTCAAAATCATGTTGAATTTTCAATATCAATCAAAATAATACACACTAAGCGCAAACACAAAAGAAACCAATATACATGGTTCACCCAAATCTATAGGCTACATCCACAAAAAAAACTCACAACATATATTATTTATTTATCCCAAAAAGAGTTACATCAACACAGATGTTGCCATAATTTTCTTTCCGCTATTCTCATAGCCTCTCTCACCGAGAGTATTTCTAAGCCATTTCAACACTAAAATCCAAAACTACGGCAAGGATCTGTAATAACCCAACTGATTTCTTTTCGGGCATTCAATACTAACTCGAGACTATTGCCGAAATCTATTTTAATTTAACACAACTAGATATTAAACAAGTAATAACTATCAATCTAGTGTTACGCCCCAATGGACTCCTTTCCCACAAAATTATATAATACAAAATTTTATACTCCATGTAAAAAAAAATATTAGGGTTACTCCCCTATTGTTTCATTCGAGTGCTATAAGGATTATTGAAGTATATGTGAAAAACAGACATACCTCAAGGTTAGGTTTCGCTCCATCCTCGTCCCAAACCAATGCTCATACAACGTAATTTGTATTAAGAAAAAAATTAACTGAAATCTTAAGAAATAGGGACCGCGCGCTTGTTGGTTTGATCCACGTGATTATAAATAAATAAAAAGAAAAACAGAAGGCATGCCAAGGACCAAATCTCTATTTTCCAGAGATCGATATTTAAACATGCAAACAAATGAAAAAAGGAAAACCCACGATCTATGTTTCTTCAGGGTTCTCACCACAATTGGGCGCTTATTCTGATCTTATAGGGAACAACTGCAAATGTATAAGTCTTTATAGGGAACAACTGCAAATGTATAAGTCGGTAAACTACCATCTACTTGGCGCAAATCATTTTCTGACCAGTATCACACTAGATCGATTATGTACATTACGTTTTTGTTGGCAGAGATAAAAATATGATAATACTTCTTTCCAAGCATAAAAGGAGGATTTGCGCCAAAAGGCAGAGTTCAGTAATTAAAAACAATGGTAACTCTGCCCCCACAAAGGTTTCATCGGGATGGGCGTTAACCCTATTCCACAGAGATCCAAATAAAAAAAAAACAAACAGAGGTATTCCAATTAAATTACCACGACCTCTATTTATACAGAGATCTACTGAGCTAGGCGCTAACCTTGATCTTGCAGAAATCGATATTAGGAAAATGCAGAGGTATTTAAACAAGCAACGAAGAAGCTCTGTCTATGTCAGAGATCTCGCCAAAGATGAAGATCAAAACGCAGAGGTAATTTAAAACACAGCAACGGTAAAAATTTATGTCTACAACCGAAATATCGCCAGAGACCAAGAACAAATTGCTAAGGTATATATATATATATATATATATCATCATCATATAACGCAAGGAAAAATCATGCCGGGATCCAGCATCCAAGTTGTCCCTTCCCTAATTTCGGTGCAGCATTCTAAAACAGAGGTCAATACAAAACCAAAAGCTAGTTCAGGGAATATAAAGAAGAGAGACCGGCGTTCTTTGTTCACAAAGACCTCACCAGGCTAGCATTACAGGGATCAATTGCTGCACATACATAATATATAAAGAAGAGACCCGCAATAACTCTCCAGAGATCCAGGCATTCGTACCAGTCATAATACTGGGTATCCCCAAATCTGGGATCCGACGTAAAATATACAATCAAGAAAAAACAATGTTGATCAAACTCAACGCTGTGAGTTCTCTCTGGATACTATCTAGATTACCCAGAGTATAATATACCAAAATTTATAGGGTTCGGGCTTAGAGCAAGCCGTCCTTACCCATGGCTCTGCGCAGCAAGTAAAATCCACATGTAGCATATAGCTTTATATCTATTTCCAACTAAAACAAACAAATAGGAGATATATCCGAAACCAAAAGAAAAGATCCCTTCATGGAATGCGATCATCCCATTTATGCTTTCTGCATTCCTCCCTACCTTGGGAGGTCCGCCAGGTTTCAGAGAAGATCTCCAGCCACTTGGAGTCGAAACTTGATCAAGGACTGCCAAGTGTTAGCTTTCAAGGTTTCTCCCATGGTGGCTCCATCTCATCTCCTAGAGAGGCCAACCATATCCCTCAAAAACCGGTTCGATTGGTTTATGTATGTAGTAATGCTCAACTAAATTATTTCATAAGTTTTGTGAATAACTTAATAGGTATTACATTAATATGTGAAAATATGTTTGTTGATCTCTTTCCAATATATAACTGAAAATATGTTTGTCGATCTCTTTCCAATATATAACTTTAGGATATGGGAATTTATAGCAATCCCTTTATTTTAAGTTTATCAAAGGGATATAAATTTCAAAGGTTATTTAATCCATTTCAATAATAATTGACTATCATAATGAGTATAATATTTGTTACTCCATATATATATATATATATATATAATCCGCTCTTCTTACCATTATTATATTAACATCTAAGTTAATTCCACCTCTTTCTCTCCTATATACATAGGAATGTATAACTTAGATGGTTAAATAATTTATGGGCATATTTTATTTTACATGTACTTATCTATATATATATATATATATATATAGTCTTCTCTTAATGTCTTTAAGACATGTATTTAGTCTTTTCTTAATATCTTCTATACATATATACTTGTTTATTTATATATATCTATGTATGTTAACCTCGTGTGTTTTAGCATCGGTTTGAGTAGATGCAAGTTTATTTTTGCTTAAGCATACATTCTTAATGTTTAGTTATTTGTATCTAAATTCTTTTTAGAAGTCATGATGACATCGAGTCATCATCGACCAAGTTCCCATGGTTCCATTATCCCTTGCACTTCCCTTCCCTTGGTGGATTCATGCCCCGTCATTAAGTGTTGTGTCGATACCTTCAGTCTTCTAAGTCTAAAAAACCTTTACAACTTAGGAATTAACATACAATACTTTCAAGGTCCACTGGTGGGGCCTTAGCCTTGAGCTCCTCACCAGAGCCATTTACATAGTTACAATTACATTTACAAAAATAATAGGGATCTAAATAGGAGGGATATTACAGAGACTCCATGGGAAAGTGGAGGAGGGGATCCCGCGGGTAGTGGAGAAGGGGAGCTCGCGGGTAGTGGAGGAGAGATTTTATAGGGCACTACACAAGTGGGAGGATTAAATGAACTATTACATATGGGTGGGTAATGGCCTCTTCAATCCTAAAGATAGTAGAAACACATCACAAATTCGTCATCATGTCCATTGTAATAGTTCCTATTCTTCATGTTATCCATGTAGTTATATTCTCACGCTATTGAATTCATAGAAAAAAGCAGGAGTAGGAGTAGGGCACTAACTAAGTTCATTTCCATATAAGCAACGCAATGTAGCAAGATGCACCACCTCCCCTAAGCGGAGAGTTGCTCACATGCATGCTAGTTCTGTGGCGACAGCTCCATGAGGCTCTTTAATTATGCCTCTCTGTACTACTGGTATGTGTATGAGCACCATCAGGTGTCCATTACAGTCCTAGTCGAGGAAATGGTACTACAATTCTACGCCATGCTGACTGCCACAGAGCTCCACTTCTCATCCATGGTGGGGCTCATGGCGACCCTCCTGCGCCTCTCTCCCAGCATGGGTGGTGTGATGTTTCTTGCCCTGGAAAATGGAGCCCTCGATGTGTTTTTCTCCATTGCGTTCATGCATGGTGACAATGCGCAAATAGGGACGACGTTTAAAAAATTATAATTAAAAAAAATACTATACAAAAAAAATTGTTAAATAAAAATTAAATAAAAAACAAAACATTACCAAAAAAATAAAATAAAACACAAAACATTAATTAAAAAACAAATATTAAAAAATTTTAAAAAAATAATAAACAAAAAATAAATGCCTCGCCCCTCAGCCTCGTCTCCACCTCCCACTCATCTCCCATTCCCTTCACCTCTCTCTCCCCTTCTCCTTCCTCTCCCCACCCCTCCCTTCCTCCCTATCACCCCTCCCCACCATGCCCTTACCTCCCTCCACCATGCCAACCCTTCCTCCATTGCCTACAAGATCCCCTCCTCCTCTCCTCTATGGCCCCCATCGGGGTTGAGTCTCGATTCTGGAATCGAGTCTCAACTCCGATGGGGGTCGCGAGGGAGAAAAGGAGGGGTTCCCACTGGTGGTGGAGGGAGGGGAGGCGCGCTCTCCCCTCCCTCCACCACTCACAGGATCCCCTCCTTCCTCTCGTCCCTCTATTTCCCACAGGATCCCCTCCTTTGTTCCCCTGCGACGCCCATCGGGGTTGAGACTTGATTCCAGAATTGAGACTCAATTCTAGAATCGAGTCTCGACCTCGATGAGGGTTGCGAGGAAGTGGAGGAGGGGATTATGTGGGAAGTGGAGGGAGGGGAGGTTGTCACCATGTAGAACAAAACCAAACCATGACCTGCCACAAGAAAATCATTCCCATCAAATAAATATAAAACAACGTGGTGGCCTCCACCACGTAGAAGAACACATTATGGATAAATGGCTAGGGCTTGACAACAAAAGACGTTTCTATCAGGGCCATGAATCCCATGATGAAAGTGAAGACAAAAGTTCACACCACAATGAATGCGCAGATTGGGTTTTAGGTTTGTTCTCAGGTAAGATTTATGATAGTATATATGAAAGCATACTTCAATTTCTATCATTTTAATTCTTTAGTCTTTATGATTTTCAATTTATGTTTCTTTAATATAATTACTTAATTATTTTTCTTTGTTTGGTGATTAGATACAACACTAACACGCTCCTTACAAAAGGGAAGGGATTGCATTTCCATTGAAAATGATTCACTACAATGCAATTATACTAAGCAAATAATTAATGCTATTAAAGCTCTTCCAGATGAAACACGAGAATTTGGTTTGAAGAAAGGAGGATTTTGTGAATCACATGTTGCAAAAACTTCAAAATAACCTTGACCACCATTACAGGGGTTGTTTGGAAAGGATCACTTTGGAGAACTTGTGGAAATAAAATATCACAATGTCATCCAAGAAGAACACCAAGCTCCAAAAAATGATAATGCCAATGTTGAATTTGACATATACATGATATTATTAATTAGCTTTAAGATGTCTTGGAAAAACATGCTACATTTTGACAAATTTTTTATAAGATATATTTGTAATGTTTTGAATTTAATATTTTACCTAGGGATAAATATCTATATATTGTTGTTTTATGATGATACCATAATACATGGTTTACTTTTTAGTCCCTGCTCCGCAGGGATTATAGCAATCGTTTGGTCCACTTTTTTGTTTGACTGGTTTTCTTTATGCTTTTAACATAAGGTTAATAAAGACATTTTAAATTTTTTGTATTAAGATGATTTTTTTGTAAATTAAAATATTTTTAAAATTTTTGTATATTAGATAATCTAATTTTCTGATTGGTGCATTACAAAGATGTGACTATTTTTCCCTAGTGTGCAAAAGAATTATAAAATTATAAAAATAATAAAAATTAAAAAATTAAAAGAAAAAATATAAACTTGACACGTATACTGTCATCATGTCATTCATTTATAAAGTACTTCATCATAATAATGAAGTGATGTCATAAGTACTTTTCATTTTACTCATCTTTAATGATGGAGTGCATTTGACGGCGAAAATAACCCTAACAGACAATTTTCCCTGTTGCTTTAATCAGCGTTGTTTGTGACTGGAACCCTCACCTTCTCGATTGTTTTAATCAGCGTTGTTTGTTCCCGAATCTTCAGCTTTTTACATGGAAGTTTGGAACCTATGGCATGGCAAATATATCGCATCCAAAAAAGTGCAGAAAGTATGGGAAATTCTAGGAACATATATGATTCAAAATGCAAAATTTAATGTAAATTCTTAGAGTTTACAATTCAGCATACAATAGACAAGGAATCTAAGGAAAAATGACAGAAAATCAATCAGTAATGGAGGAAAATCTATGCCAGATATTAAATCATTAATATGATCCTAGAATCCTTTGTAAAATTTAGAATATTGGTAGATAAATATTTACCTAATTCCTTGCAGTAAATTCTATAACGTGGACTGCTAGAACTTTGGGAGTATTTTAATGCAATGCTTGCAATGTTCTTCCAATTCCACATCCATGTGGCTCTATCCCAACTAGCATGTATCATTTTTTGGTAAACAATTAGGGCCCTTTGATAAGCATTGCATCCTGTTGGTGTAGTGTTTTAATTGCTTCAGTACTAGTTTTGACAAACAAATTATATCAGAAGTATTATTTTAGAGAAGACAAAAAGAAGTGAAAGTTAGAGGCTGGCTACCATACAGATATGCAAAGCTAGAGCATTTGTTAAGCTTTCTACAACTTCATTACCCTTATCATCCAAAGGAACATAAATCTCAGTATCCTCAATATCCTCCTGCATGTCGAGCATCGCCAACCCGCTATTGATCAAGAAATTATGTAGAACGCAAGTGACAACAACAATGTGGGGTAGAAATTTTATATTATCCCCGTGCTAGCACACTGTGAATTTAACATGCCGAATTCTATCCAAATTGCACTTCTGGGCCCACTTACACCGCTAGATCTTCAGGTTTTAATTTGAGACTCTAGCTTCTCAAGCAATGCCTCAACCTCCCTTACGGTGGGCCAATTGTGTGGAGCTTCTTTGCTGCACCTCAGACCTATCTCTGCCAACAAAACAACAATCGCATAATTCCCCATTTTACTTAACACATGTTCATCTTCTTTCTCTAGAATTTCCTCCATCAAATCTCTATCAATCACCTCCAATAATCTTTCTGGAATCGCATTGCCTACCCAACTCTGCAACGTCGAATTTGATTTCCCTTCTTCTGAGAACAGTGGGGGTTTGTTGGCCTCTTTCCTGTTATCATTTCCAACATCAAGATGTCGTAGCTGTATACGTCCCTTTTGGTAGACACCCGCCCCCCTAAACAATATTCTACAATGAAAATATATATAAAACCCTAATTATCAGTCACTCATATATATTCTATAAACAATATGGCTCAGTCAATCAAGCAAGTGTATCAGTATTTACCTAGTGCAGTGTAACCAATAGATCCAATGATAAGACTTGATTTATCTCCTGAAACTTCTGTGGAATCGTCATGCCCTGCTGTAGGTATCATCAAATGTGAAATACCAAAATCTCCAACATGGGTCGTCATAGTCTCATCCAATAAAACATTGGAAGGTTTCAGATCAAAATGAACTATGGCCGGAGAGCAGTGATGGTGAAGATAAACCATTCCATGGGCCACCTCCTTGAGAATTCTCAGCCGTATTGCCAGACCCAATTTGGAATTATTCTCAATGTAATGCAAATGCTTATCAAGGCTTCCCTGAGACATGAACTCCATAACCAAATATTTGACCTGCAAACTTGAGCATACGCCCATTATTCTCAAAAGATTCCGATGTCTAATTCTGCCCAATGTCTTGCATTCTGTTACAAGCTTCTTGTATGCACCTCCTAATCTCGTGGACTGAAAAACTTTGACAGCAATGACAACACCATCATCTAATACGCCCTTATAAAGATACCCATGTCCACCACATCCCAGTAGGCTATCTAGGCTAAAGCCTTGAGTTGCTCTGTTGACTTCTTCCCAGCTCAAACTTTTTGTCTTCGACAACGACCATGATCTGGCAGCTAAAATAGCTTCCAATGAAGCAGACTTTCTTCTATGAAGACATAATATCAAAACAGTTACAATGAGAACACAAAGCATAAATAGAGAAACTGGGGCAATCGAAGTTGCCAGGATAACCATCTTTCTCTTTGAATCATGAATGACCAATATTCATCAATTTACAGGGGGGCAACTCAATCCATGTGCCACAGAGACCAGTGTTTCCTAAGAATGATGTAAAATTCAGGTCTCTGAAAGCTCCAAAATTTGGTATCTCTCCGGTAAAGTTATTGTATGACAAGTTTAAATGCCTGAGAATCCTTAATTTCTCCATGGAGATAGACAAGGAACCAGACAACAAATTGAAAGAGAAATCCATATCTTCAAGTTCCACAAGCTGACCAATTGATGTAGGAATAGTCCCTTCCAATGAATTGTGAGAAATATTAAGGTACTCAAGTCCGGCACAATCGATGATTTAAGTTCTGGTATACTCGTGCAAAGATTTGAAAATATCCTAAGCAGGGTTTATCTCCATAAATCTCTACCGCACTGATAACATAACTCCTCCACCCCTCATGTAAGTAATCCTGCATCTCCATCTATGTCACGTTGATAATATAACTCCTCCACTGTAAAATTAGTCACAATAGATCTATTGAACAAGAATATCAATCACAAAGATGTAAAACAATTTGGAGTAAAAACTGTGCAAGAGAGATGCATCAATGCTCTATAATCCATAATGGTAGAATTACAATACAATACTGTCACAATGAGTGAGCAATTCGAATTAGCCAAGGAGGTCATTGAAATATACTGCATGGTGTAGCTTGGCTCCAACTAGAAGTCCTCATCATCAATTAGTGGTGGTAATCAATGCACAATTCACTGTCAGCCAGGTATCAAACTGAGTCTAACTGAGTGTAATAACTGTAACTGATTGTAATGGCACTCATGTAGGGATGGAAGCTCAGTGGAGAGCACATGAGGATTTAACTGCACTCAGAATAGGTAGTCAAGTCTCATCGGAGGTTAATCGGAGTGATAACAGTAGTGAGGAGTCAATCTAGCCTCAAATCAAGGAAAGACAACTAGCTAACTGAATTGAACTGGACTGGTAGGTGAGAAAAGGCGCCCTTCTCAAGTGGTGGGTGAGAAGTGAGCGCCTCCCTGACTAGGAGGGATGAAACAGAGTGGAAAGTGGCTCCCGGGTGTTGGCAGACTAGGGACTAGGTGTTGGAGGCATCAAACTGGTGACTGGGCAGCATGCTGATGCATGCAATGCATGTAGATGTATGCATGCATGCAAAATACATACTGAATGATGAGATATCCTAACACCCCCCCTCAAGCTATACTATGATGTAAAAAATAAAATGTAGGGCCTTGGTTACTGAGACCAAAGGTCACCCCAATACAATAATCCAAAAATGTTGAAAATAAGCTAAGTGAGGAAAGAGGGAAAACCCAGTGGGAAGAAAGCCCCCCCTCAAGCTAAACATAAAAATGGATCTAATCTGTCTCCACCGTGATGGAACTCACCCCCAACGGTGAACGGAGGTAAGAGAACTTCTTCTCAGTGAAGCACTTGGTGAAGATGTCTGCAATTTGCTCACCAGTAGGGCAATATTGTAGAATGATGGTACGATCATGCACCAACTCTTGGATGTAGTGCATATGAATCTCAATGTGCTTGGTACTCTACCGCTGAAATGGATCTGTGGAGATCTTAATAGCACTTTGATTGTCACAAAATAGGACAGTCGAAGTAGTGCTACCAAAATCAAACTCAGAAAGAATACCCTGCAACCAAACTACCTGAATGCAGGCACTGACTGCCCCTCAATACTCTGCCTCTGCTGAAGAAAGTGCAATGGCTGCCTAATTTTTGCTTGACCAGAAAATAGGGCCATGGCCAATCATGAAAACATATCCGGAAGTGGACTTCCGATCAAAGCTATCACCCTCCCAATCTGAATCAGTAAGACCAATGAAATCTAGCTCAAAATCTGCAACATAATGTATGCCAAAATGTCTCATACCTTGCACATACTGCAAGATCCGATTGGATACCCGCCAATGAAGCTCATGGGGCTGCTGCATATACCTTGATACAGCACTCACGACATATTAAATATAAGGCCTTGAGTGTGTCAAGTAGATTAGTGAACCAATCAACTGTCGATACATAGTGCAATCTGCAAGCGGTGTAGAATTTCCTTCCTCAAGAATGATTCCCGAGAGGAATGGAAATGGAGCAGCCTTACATTTTGCCATATTAAACTTGAATAACAGGTTTGAAGCATACTTTTGTTGATATAATGTGATCCCATCAAATTTTTGATCTATCTCCAAGCCCAGAAATTGCTTAAGTAAGCCCAAATCGCTCATGTCAAAAGCTAGATTTAAAGCGGTTTTTAGCTTGTTGATTGTAAGGAGAGTGCTACCAGTAATGAGAAGATCATCAACATAAAGAACAACAATCCGAAAATTATCTTTAACTTGTTGTAGGTATACATTCATATCAGATTTGCATCTTTTGAAATTCTGAGAAAGAAGGAAGGAGTCCATCTTTGCGTACCAAGATCTTGGGGCCTGTTTCAATCCATACAAATATTTCTTCAATCTAAAAACTAATAATGGATATGATATGTATCCTTCTGGATGTTTCATATATACTTCTTCATCAATGTCTCCATGTAGAAAAGCACTCTTCACATCCATATGGTGCACTTCCCAGTGCTTATATGCGGAAATAGCCAAAACTAGGCGGATGGAATCCATCTTTGCAACCGGTGCAAAGGTCTCAGTGTAGTCCACTCCTTCGACTTGGGAGAAACATTTTTCCACCAGCCTAGCTTTGTATTTTTTGATAGAACCATCAGAAGCAACCTTCATGTGGTAGACCCACTTACATTGGACCAATTTTCTTCCAAGTGGAAGAGAAACTAGCTCCCATGTATTGTTCTTTTGAAGAGAACTATACTCTTCATCCATGGCGGTTTTCCATCATCGATCTCGGTGGGTATGATAGTATGATTTGGGATCTAAACCAATCATCAAATAAAATTTCTCAGATAATAATGGATCATAAAATTAAAGATCCATACCTGCTCTTTGAAAGTCTGCTCTTGTTCTCCTTGGATCAGCAGGATTTCCAATGTTTGGAGCAACAGATTGTAGAGTGTTTTGGGCCCACTTTGGTAACTAGGGAGGATCATTATGGTCAGATTCTGAACTTGATATGTCATGGCCATCAAAGTATGATAAAATATCAAAAATATTAGATCCAATTCTTTCTTCATCTTCTCTCGAAACTTCTTCTTATAGAGACTGCGGATCGACAGTGTTTTCCTTGACTAGTTTCAGATCTGGAAGCGGTTCTTCAAACTTCACACTTCGCTCTATGAATATATTTTTGGATCTGATATTCATGAGTTTATATGATTTTGATTCTTCTCCATATCCTATTAGGATGCATTCAATACTTACTGGATCCAAAGCTTTTCTCTTATCAGAAGGAATTCTAGCCCATGCATTGGAGCCAAAAACCCTCAAATTGGACACATCCGGTTTGTGACCAATGAATGCTTCAAAAGGAGTTTTACCTTTCACGGATGAATGTGGAACTCAGTTCTGAATGTATGCAGCAAAATTCATGGGTTCAGCCCAAATATTTGCATCCAAACCTTTTGACTCAAGCATACAGGTAGCCATCTCTTTCAGTGATCGATTCTTCCTTTTCGCTACACCGTTCTGCTGGGGTGTGTAGGGAACTGTATGTTGGATCTGAATTCCACTTTCGGCACAAAGTTGCAGCAAATCAGTCTTGATATATTCTCCACCATTATCAGATCTAAGAGCTTTGATCTTGCTCTCAGTGGCGGGTCTCAACAGAAGCCTTAAAATCCTTGAATTTTCCAAGCACTTCTGACTTGTTTTTGAGAAAAAATACCCAAGTAAAGCGGGAGAAGTCATCAATGAATGTCAAAACATACCTTAACCATTCATGGACATATTTGGCAGCGGACCACTGATATCAAATGTATGAGACCCAAAATAGTAGAAGCTCTGCTAACTTTTCCGTGGTCGAACTTGTGCTCGGGGTGCTTCCCAATGATGCAACCTGGGCAAATTCCCTTCGAGGAACGGAGGTGTAGAATACCATCAACCATGGATTTGTTTTGTAACATCAGAAAATAATTGTAATTAAAGTGTCCAAACCTTTCATGACAAATCCTACTAACCTCATTGCCATGAGTGAGAAGAGTAGTGGGATTTTCAAGCGGCACAAAGTGTGAAAACTCATAGTATTTTGCAGTATGGTTTGCCTTTCCGACTGCAATAAGTCTTTCACTTTTAATATCATAAATTTCAACTTTGTTAGGGATGAATGTAACTTGCTTCGGTGCACCAGTGTGTGTCATTTGATACACAGAAAGTAGATTTGAAGCCAAGGAAGGCACATAGAGAACATTCTGAAAACTTGCACGCTCTAAATGGATGGTACCTTTACCCTTTGATGAAATTTTTGAGTCATCTCCCAAATGGATGTGGATGGATTTTTTTGGATCGAATGAAGAAAAGGAGTCAATATTTGCAGCCATATGATTCGAGGCACCGGAATCTATCAGTAGAGTGGTGGGTTTCGAAACAGTTGCCATGAGTGCTTGACCTCTTTCATGATCATCATTTCTATCCTTCTTCCGTGCACCGTCGGGAAGAGTTATGTTATTCTTTTCGAAAAGGAGGGCCATTTGAATTATTGTTTTCTTCATGCATGAACTTTCAGGATGAAAGCCACGGTTGCAATATGAAAATTTAGATTTTTCTTTACCCTCTTTACCCTTTTGCTTGTTCCTTGAACCGGATGGTGCATCTAATGCTTTGCTTTTCTCTCTTTGCTTGGTAGGATCAAATTTGGGCTTCTCTTTCTTTTGATTTCCTTTGCCATTCGAATTCTTGGATCCTTGAACAAAGAGGGCTGAATATTTGGAGCTTATGGACCCCATTTGAATTAGCTTATCATGCTCTTTGGTAACGGACTCAATGAAGGCATTCAAGGTAGGCATCTTCCAATTTGGGGTAGTTAGCCGACCGGAATTGAAAGTAGAGACAAATACCGAGAAATATTTACCAAGCTTTGAAAGAATGGAGAGGATCAATTGCTTATCCTCTTTGATAACTCCATTGTTCTTCAATTGCAAAGACAAATGCTTGAATCTTGTGAAAAAGTCATTGATGGTCTCGAAATTCTCAGGATTCAAGGCAATCAATTCATTTTCCAATTGAAAAGATCGCATGTCATCTTGCTTTCCAAAAAGATTCTCGAGTTGCTCCCATACTGCCTTTGGAGTAGTCAATCCACTGAGGTGAAAGTGAAGATCCTTGGAAATATTGAGGCAAAGAAGACCATATGCTTCATCCAACTTGTTGAAGTGCTTAGATTTTTCAATGAGTGTATTGGGCTCAACTTCAAGGCCCATGGTGACTCTGTATTACCCTCTTGAGTGCATCATAATCTCTATGTCATTCTTCCATTCAAAATAATTGAAAGGAGTGAGTAGCTTAGAAGAAAAAGAATCCTTCTCAATGATAGCGAATGCACTTGATGGAGATGATAAACCTGCAAATCACAAACAAAACAAGAACAATAAGGTTGAACAATCCACCCTTTTAGAGTTGCATCACACCTAGGATTGGAGATCAAGCAAGCTTGAAGATCCAATGTATCATATCCAGGAATTTTGTGGAAAAATCAAGCTTCTGGAGTGGGTTGGAGAGTATTTTTCAACCATGCATGCACATGAGCGAATGCACATGAGATTTTGCATGCCAAAACTTCAGTAATTTTGAGCAAATTCACTCAATTCTTCATGTAGAACACCTGTAGAAGAGAGATCTTGTCCTTGTAATGGCTCTGGTACCATGTAAAATTAGTCATAGAAAATCTATTGAACAAGAATATCAATCACAAAGATGTAAAACAATTTGGAGTAAAAATTGTGCAAGAGAGATGCATCAGTGCTCTATAATCCAGAATGGTAGAATTACAATACAATACTGCCACAATGAATGAGCAATTCGAATTATCCAAGGAGGTCATTCGAATATACTGCATGGTGTAGCTTGGCTCCAACTAGAATTTCTCATCATCAATCAGTGGTGGTCATCAATGCACAAGTCACTGTCAGCCAGGTGTCAAACTGAGTGTAATAAGTCTAACTACTGGTAATGGAACTAATGTAGGGATGGAGGCTAAGTGGAGGGCACATGAGGAGTTAACTGCACTCAGAATAGGTGGTCAAGTCTCATTGGAGGTCAATCAGAGTGATAATAGTAGTGAGGAGTCAGTCTAGCCTCAAATCAAGGAAAGACAACTAGCTAACTGAAGTGAGCTGGACTGGTATGTTAGGATATTTAGACACTTAGGAGTTAGTTAAGATCAACTTGTGTAATATATCTATTAGGAAAAGTGTGTTTCTTTAGTATGCATTAGTATGCATTTGTAAATATTCAATCCAATGGTCACGATATGTTCTAGACATAGAGTGATCCGATGGCTCAACTTATCTTAGATCATATCTAACCTTGATCTGTGGCTTAACACCCAATTGGTCCATGATCTCTATTTAAAGAGCATGGAAGGTCATTGTCTAGTTGATCGATTATGAGAAGCTCATTTGTAACTTTCTTTCTTTGCATAATAAATTGCTACATAGAAGCTATTGGTCCGGGGCCGTGGAGTGTTTCCCTCTCGAGGGTTTAAACCACGTCAAAACATCGGTGTATCGATCTGTGATCTGTTTGTGTGAAGTGGTTGCTGTAGGTGTTCGGTCTTTTGGGAGTACCCTGTGTACCCGAACATGGTATCAGAGATTTTATGAAGAGTCGCTTCTGGTTATGATCTAGATCTTGAACTGTTGTTGCGGAAACTTGAAAGGGTTTCTGGTTCTATTATTTTTGTGCGTTTTCGGGCTGTGGGAGATGTCCCATTGCGTCTGGAGCGCTGTTTCCATTGGGAAATAGTTTTTGTTTGATCGAAAATGGTTCTCGGTTGCTTCAGAAACGCGTATTTCATTAGATCTGAAGGTATAATGTTACAGTGATGTTTTAAAGTTTTTTTTGTGTCGGTTGATGGTGTAATTTGCTAAAAAAAAAAAAAAAAAAAAAAAAAAAGGCACGGAAAGCGAGCAAGAAGAGTAAAAAAAAAAAAAAAACCCTTTCTCTTTCCCATATTTTACATACATTTTAATCTACCTCACTTGGTTCAAAGTTGCTTCATTCCTTAATAGGTCTTGAGTTCAAGTCTTCGGAAGTTACTTTTAAAAGAAAAAGTGCATGCAATTTCTATTTTCAAGTTACTTTATTGTAAAAGTGCATCTCACTTAAATAATAAAAAATAAAAATAAAAAGTGCGTCACTTAAGTTCATTTTATTGCTGCACTATTTAAAGTAACATCATTCTAAAAGTGAAATCACTTATTTTATAAAAGTGATTCACTTAAAGCAATTTTCTTGTAAAGTGATTGTCAAAGGTTCATCTTGGGAAGAGGGGGGTTCTTTTTTTCCATCTGGTCATTCTCTATCTACCACGTCACTATCAGGGACATCTTCAACATTTTCTTTGATCAAGCATAACTTCATCATACGGAGTCAGTTTTTAGTGCCGTTTTTTTTAAACCGCCTATTTTTTCGAGCTCTTCGCATCCAGACTATTGGTTTATGCTTTTACAGCCATTAATTTACAAATATGGCCGCCCCTTGTGATATTCTACTTACCATTTGCAACTATTTCTCATGGAAATCTCCTATGGAGGATGTTCTACAAAGTATAGGACTTTTCAGAATTACCTCAGGGAAAGAAACAGAACCCACTGATGATGATAAGAAAATCAAATGGGAAAATAGATGTGACGAAGCTCGTGGATTGATTGGGATGTCAATCTCTACTGATTTGAGATTCCACATATCTGGAATTGATGAACCTGATGCTGCTTGGGACAAGTTGGAATCTGTGTTTGGTAAACATAATGAAATTCGAGGTCACCAACTCGAAAATGAGTTGATTGATTTAAATCCAAGTGATTTTTCATGCATACAAGATTATTTATCTAAGTACAAAAATCTTAAACTCTTATGTGAAGAATACAATATTAAGAGGGAAGACAAACAATGCATTTATAATATTCTTTCCAAACTTGGACCTGCATATTCTGTTTTTGTATCTACATTTTACTCCATGAAAGAATCCTTGAATGCAACTAGCTATCAAGAGGCTAGTTTTGAATCCTTTTGTGATTCCTTGATTAGAGAGCAAGATAAGCTCATCCATCTTAGAATAATTAACAATGCAAATACATCTGGGAAATCCTTATTGCCCCAACCGAAAGAAAAGTCCAAGCCTCCCAAGAAACAAAATTTTCGCAATAATAACTCAAACAAGGGTCCCAAACCCTCTCAGTCAGCTCCTTCTTTAAAAAATGACAAAGGATCCAGGCCAAAAGGCAAGATGACTGAGCGTCATTGCAACTATTACGGGAAAGACAATCATGATGAATCTAAGTGTTTCAAGAAGATGGTAGCCTTGGAAGCATCAATGAAGAAGCACCACATCAGCCTAGATTCGCCTTCAGAATCTACCTCTCATGGACATGCACTTTGTGCTTTTGGTTATTCTTATAATGCATATTCTTCTTCTACTTCAAATGAATGGCTCATTGATTCTGGAGCATCTTATCATATGGCTAAGGATCAAGCCATCTTTTCTACTATGCATGAATGTAAGACCAAACAAATATTTGTTGGTGATGATAGGTCTCTAAGTGTTGTAGGAGCTGGAACAGTTCCAGTAGATAATGGTCATTGCAGTGATGTACTATGTGTTCCAAGAATTTCCTGCAATTTGTTATCAGTCTATCAAATCACTCATTCTGGTGAAGGTAAAACTGTGACGTTTACACCTCACCAAGTTGTAATCAAGGATTTTAAAGATCCTCAACATGTCCTAGCTACCGGAATTGTTGATGATACTACCAGTTTGTACAAATTTAACAACTTTGGATCATCATCTTTTCCTTTAGTTTTTGTTGCTCATAGTGATAACTTGAGCAAACTTTGGCATGAGCGATTTGGTCACTTAAATAATCTCTCATTGCAACGACTATGTAAAGACAATATGGTGACAAGTCTTCCGATGGTATCTTGCAGGGATGGTGTTTGTTACGGTTGTGTACTCGAAAAACATCATCGGGATAGTTTTGACAAACGTGCCTCTTGGCACGCCTCGGTTCCCTTGGAGCTTGTGCATAGTGACTTGTGTGGTCCTCTTCCATATGCTTCATTTTCTAGTTTCAAATATTTATTAACTTTCATTGATGATTACACCAAATGCACTTGGGTTTATTTCCTAAAACTTAAGAGCGAAGTATTTAACATGTTCTTGGCCTACAAGGCTCTTGTTGAAAAACAATCTGGTCATCAAATTATTAAGTTAAGATCTGACAATGGAGGAGAATATGTTAACAAAAAATTCACTACTTTCTGCACTGAACAAGGAATCCAACAATAACACACGGTCCCATATACACCACAACAAAATGGTGTAGTTGAACGAAAGAACCGCACTTTAAAAGAAATGGCTAATTGTAGGATCCAATCTAAGGGACTAAGTCTTCAATTTTGGGCTGAAGCCATAAATTGTGCAAATTACATAGTTAATCGTACTCGCACTAAAGCTTTACAAGGTATCACACCGGAAGAAGCATGGAGTAAAATTAAACCAGATGTAAGTCACTTCCATGTGTTTGGTAGTGAAGCATGGGCTTACATTCTGGTTGAAAAATGGAAAGCATTGCAGCCTAAAAGTGAAAAGTTCATATTTGTTGGATATTCTGAAGATGTAAAAGGTTATAGTCTTCTTCAACCACATTCTCATGATGTAATCATTAGAAGAGATGTTAAATTTGATGAAAATCTCTTGGCCTGCAAGCCTAACTCGACGATTGTGCCATCCTTGGCCTGTGAGCCTGATTCGAAGATTGTGCCTTCTTCTTCTTCCAACTTCCTTGATAGGTTTCCAACTCCAGTTTCTGATGATGATAGTGAGGATGAAAATCCACCTCCGCCTGCTCATGTTCCTCCAGCTGCACCAGCACAAGTGCTTCCTCGATGGGTCCTTTCAACATGTGAAGTAGCTGGTGATCTTGCCAGTGATCCTAGAGATAAACGACGAACCCATTCTCAGTTTCAGCGAGCCTCTTCTCTTTTGGCTCAAGTTTTCGAGAATCATGATTCAAAAACCTTTGCATAAGCTTCAGGAAATCCATATTGGGATGCAGCTATGGAGGAAGAATATCATTCATTAATGCTGAATGATACTTGGGATCTTGTACCTCTTACAAAAGGAAGAAAACTTGTCAGATGTAAATGGGTCTACAGAACTAAGTATGCATCAGATGGAAGTGTTGAAAGACTTAAGGCAAGGTTAGTTGCCAAAGTTTTTTCCCAAGTTGAAGGGATTGACTTCAATGAAACCTTTGCTCCTGTAGCAAAAATGAACTCCATCTGCCTTGTTCTTTCCCTTGCAGCCTTACATAACTGAGAAGTCCATCAAATGGATGTCAAGTCTACCTTCTTACATGGTGATTTACAGGAGGAAATTTACATGGAACAACCTCCTGGATATGTTCAAAATAACTCTAGCCTTGTTTGTCGTCTTAATAAATCCTTATATAGCCTTAAGCAAGCTCCTAGAGCTTGGTATGCCAAAATGGATAGCTTTCTCCTTGACACTAGTTTTTCTAGATGCCATTCTGACCCCAATGTCTATACCAAGAAAGTAGGACACCATCTCATCATACTTGTTCTGTATGTTGATGACCTTATTCTTACTAGTAGTGACCCTAAGCTTATAATCCATGTGAAATCCAGTCTTAAGCAAAATTTTGAAATGTCAGACTTAGGACATTTGCATTATTTTCTTGGTCTCCAAGTCCTACAAACCAAAGAAGGAATATTTCTTTCTCACTCTAAGTATGCTTGTGACCTTCTTCGTCACTTTCACATGTAAGATTGTACACCAGCCCCTTCTCCCTTCCAGTCTGGAATCAAAATTTCTACCACTTGTCCTTCACCTGAAGTAGATGCCACCTTGTATCGTCAGCTTGTTGTTAGTCTCTTATACTTGACTCATTCCTGTCCTGACCTTTCCTTTGTCGTTGGTCGTGTTTCCCGTTATATGCAAACACCTCATGAAAGTCACTGGAAAGCAGCTAAAAGAATGCTTCAATATATTCGAGGTACAATTCAGTTTGGGATTCATTACAGTACAGGGGGGAAACCTTTGTTGGTTGGTTTCACTGATTCAGTTTGGGCCGGCAATCCTGATGATCGAAAGTCTACTGCAGGTTATGTTTTCAATCTGGGATATGGAACTATTACTTAAGCTTGTAAGAAACAACAAGCTCTTGCTCTTTCTTCAGCAGAGGCAGAATATCGAGCCGCAGTTAATGCCAGTCAGGAAGCTTTATGGCTTCGACAGATCCTTTCAGAGTTCGGATTCGAGCAGCAGCAGCCTACTCCACTTTGGTGCAACAATCAAAGTGTCATCAAGCTCGTCAAAGATCCAGTCCTACATCAATGCAGCAAACACATTGAGCTACATGTGCACTTCATCAAAAATCTTGTTCATGATCGTGTTATTGAAGTGCTCTTTTGTCCTACAGATGATCAAGTTGCAGATATCTTCACCAAGTCTCTTACAAAAGTGAATTTTTTTAAACTTTGATCTATGTTAGGAGTTCAATAACTTGTTATTAAGGGGGGATAGGCTCTAATGCCTCCTTCCTTCTCCTAATAGTGTCACTTTTGTAAATCCTTCAATCCTATCCCAAGTTGTTCTTAAGGGGGGATGTTAGGATATTTAGACACTTAGGAGTTAGTTAAGATAAACTTGTGTAATATATCCATTAGGAAAAGTGTGTTTCTTTAGTATGCATTAGTATGCATTTGTAAATATTTAATCCAATGGTCACGATATGTTCTAGACATAGAGTGATCCGACGGCTGAACTTCTCTTAGATCATGCCTAACCTTGATCCATGGCTTAACACCTGATTGGTCCATGGTCTCTGTTTAAAGAGCATGGAGGGTGATTTTCTAGTTGATCGATTATGAGAAGCTCATTTGTAACTTTCTTTCTTTGCATAATAAATTGCTCCGTAGAAGCTATTTGGCTGAGGTCGTGGACTGTTTCCATCTCGAGGGTTTAAACCACATCAAAACATCGGTGTATTGATCTGTGATCTATTCGTGTGAAGTGGTTGCTCTAGGTGTTCGGTATTTTGGAAGTACCCCGTGTACCCGAACATGGTAGGTGAGAAAAGGCGCCCTTCTCAAGTGATGGGTGAGAAGTGGGCGCCTCCCTGACTAGGAGGGATAAAACATAGTGGAAAGTGGCTCCCGGGTGCTGGTAGACTAGGGACTAGGTGCTGGAGGCATCAAACTGGTGACTGGGAAACATGCGGATGCATGCAATACATGAAAAGTACATACTGAATGATGAGATATCCTAACATCCACTCCTCAAGCGATCCCTGCATCTCCAACTTTGGGTGAACTCATTTGGTGAAGGAGCAAAGATGGCATTTGTGCATGGGAAAATCTATCTATTTGAAAATGTAATAAACTTAGACCTTTCATAATCCATTAGTTGAATTTTTTTTTAGCAATTACTTTAAAATAATTATCCTTGGTTTGAATCGTTTCTCTCTTTAACATCTGATGCACTGCTTGAGTTGTGTTCCTCTCTGTGAGTCACGCAGGCCCATACAATGGGCCACCTGCTGTGCTGCTTTAGTTGTGTTGTGTTCCTCTCCGTGAGCCACGTGGCCCATGCAATGACACACTTGTCTCTATTTAGATATGTTGGATCTATCACAATTGTGACATCCGGCAGCATTAACATAGGGTGGATGCAAAGTACGTCCTTCCACTAACCTAAAATCATAAGTAAGGAGTAATTTTTTTCTCTTCAAAATCATTCTTTGTAAATATATTAAAAACATTATTTGAGTTTAATTTACTTTGATAATATCATTTTAATAAATATTTAAAAGCAAATAAAAGAATTACAGTGTTATATTTCATTTTACTTAAGAGCAACGAAACTGCTAGAGGAGTGTTGTAAGGAGTAAGGAGAGCAGTGAGGAAGGAAGGGCAGGATCCTCGTTAAGGCATGCATGTATGAAGGTCAAAGTAGGTTCATTAGATCAATAGATCATAACAATTTGCGCTAAGAGAAGTGTTCATATTATAATATTAAGTCAAATTATTATTACTATAAGTTAAGAGAATTTCAATGCCAACAACTAAGATTAAGTCAATTTGTTCATACCATGAAATTTGAACCATCTACGTAAAGGTTAGTGTTTAACCTTTAATAAAGGGGTTGTTGCGTGAATGACCTAGATTTCGGGGTCATCCATGGGTAGTTTCTCTTCTAAATGCAGGATGAGCACCAATTGTTCGAAATGCAAGTTTGCAATTATTTAAGAAAATGAGCACCCATTATTCAAACAATGTTGAACCGTTATTTTCTTAATAGCCATTTTCATATGGTGTAGATTTCACCTGTACAAGGTTGATCTGCATTGAGATTCGTTATCTCCACTGCACAAAAGCGCAAATAAGGTTTTTCTTTTAATTGGAAATCTTAGTATTAAGAATTATTATTCATTTTAAACGGAACTATGAAAAATATGAAAATAAACATAGAATATCAATATTTGACTTGGATTGAAACGATATAAAATTAAGGAATATGAGTTTTTAAAAGTTTTATTATTATATTTAATTATGAACAAGTAAAATTTTTATAAAAAATAGTACCTATCATAGTGCTTTGCACGGAAGCATGATTGTCATTGGAAGGACAAAAACATAAATTATATATGTGGGATTTTTTTAATTTTATTTGTATTTTAAAGTATTTGCATTTATATGGATTAATTTAAAATAAAAATTATTAAATTATTAATAATTAGTTTTTTTATTTTATTTATAAAAATTTAGTAAAAATATATTTATAAATTTTGAAAAACATGATAAAAATCAAAAGACAATTCACAAATCAAATGGATTTATCGAGAAAATACTACACTATCTATAACCGGTTTGAAAGATATTAAGACATTATAGTTAAATATAATGAATATATAGAAAGATAAAAATATATTTATTAATTAAAGGTATACATATGAATGTTAATACAAAAGCTTCACCTTCATATATTTTCTTTCATACTTGAATGGATTTGTTTCTTCTTTGTGCTAGGGTACAAGTGAAAAAGTAGACGATTCGATCTTCGACATCAACAACTTTAACCATGGTGTATGTTGGAAAAGCTTCTCCATTTTTTCCGGTGGTATGGCCTTTCACTACCTTATTTTTTCTACATCAATCTTTTTTCGTTATAGTTAATTAGTGTTTTGAACATCTTTCTTAATCTCTAACATAGATAGTACACTTATCTCATCCTGGTACAATCTATGATCCACGGAGATCACAGATCAAAGTATTTACTTCATTTAATTAGATGGATTTGCTTATAATATATTTTAACATAGATTTTTTTGATATTGATTTCATCAAAAGCTTGCCAAGATTAATATCCACAACCAACAAGAAGACTTCTTCGTACATTTAATTATAAAATTAACATTTTAATTTATTAATGACATTTTTAATGATGGGATAATAAAATTATAACTTTATCTTCAACATTAATATAACGGTCAATCCAAAACTTTTGTTACAAAATTTACTTTCAACATTATTATAATGGTCAATCCAAAACTTTTGTTACAAAAATTACTTTGAACTTTTATGTTAATTTTTTTTAGTTATAAGAGCAATGACTCGCTGCATTGCAGCTATTTTTGTACTTCACTACTTCTATCAGCCAACACAGTTCAAACTTTTGATGCTTCTATGAATCAACAGAGTTCAAACTTTTGAATTTTCTGATAGACTTTTGTATTTCTAAAATTTTGTAATGGTCTAAACATTCAGGGTACAGTGAACTGCTTAGTGTAAAGGACATATGAAATATGTCTTTTCGTTTACTTTTTCGTAAATTTCCTATAAATAGTTTTTGAAATCCCTAGAAAACATGTGAAATATGTCTTTTCGTTTACTAATTTTTATAGAACACTTAAAATATGTCTTTTTGTTTACAATTTTATAATGGTTTATAAGTAGCAAGCGTTCATAATGGTTTTTAAAAAAATTTGTAAACAATTAAACAAATTATAAACATTATTTTAGAGCAGGGACTAGCTGTTTTGTAGCTACTTTTCTTGTTTGCTTTACATTTCATAGAATCATTGCTTTATGGAAAATAATGTTAAATATTATTATTTACACGACAATTTTTTGATAAAATATATTTGTATGTTTTGACTTTAAGATTTTACATGAAAAATAAATATCTATATATTGTTGTTTTATGATAAAAATTTTCTATATCCTATTTACCATAATATATGGTTTATTTTATATGTTTCATTTTATGTGAATCATTATTTTATTGAAAATAATGTTAAATATTATAATTTTTATATATGAAATTTCTAAACATATAAAAAATTCTATATATTTCTTTTTAATTTTGATCATGAATTTTTTTTATTTAACATGAAATTTTAATGAAACACTTCCAAAATATATATGGTTTTCATTATAACTTTCTTTTAAATATAAATTTGTTTTTTCAAAAATAATATTATTTAGGTACAATTATCAAACCATGCATTAAAATAAAGTTAAAAATTATTAAAAAAACTAATTTACATTGTATTTAAAATGTATAGAATCTTAGATTAAAAAACAAAACTTCACTCGCATGAACTTATAGGAATATAGGATTTTTATATCCAATATTTTTTATATTGTTATTTTTCCGTATTTTGAATTGTATGGTTTGATTGAAGGACATGCTGTAAAGATTAAAATATAATTATATTTTAATTAATATAATTATGGGTTTTTAGGTAAAGAAACAATAAAATATAAAATACATTTTACTAAATAAAATTGTCATAATTATTATTGTAAATATATATAAAGAATATAACTATATTTTAATTAATATAATTACAGTTTTTTAAAATAAAAAATATAAAATACATTTTACTAATAAAATTGTCATAATTATTATTTAAAAATTTGACTAGACACCAAAAAACAACTACAAATTTTTATTAATTAAAATTTTTATTAATTAAAAGTTAAAATAAATATATATCATTTTTATTTATTTACAAATATTTTCGAAACTATATGGTACACATTTTCTACCCTTGAATATTAAGGGTATTTCTTTTTTCGAAATGTAAATATCCAAAATTATTATGTTTAATTTTATTTTTTATTTTGATGTTTAAAGATTTACTAATTTCGACAATGTGATGCCTTTATCTTTCAATTGATTTGTTATGGCTAATCTGCTTCATCTTTTAGCATCGGAGTGGATGTCCATGGCACCAACGGTAACAATCTCAAAAACTCTCAAAGCCTTGGGGTTAGGGTTCAAAATTGAATATGTCACAGCATGTCAAATGGCTCCTAGCACGTTTCAGAAGTGTCATAAACAAATTGCACGTCAAAAAAAATTTTAATTTTTAATTTTGACATTTTATGGAAAAGTGCAATAATTATATTAAAATTGCATAAGAAGTGTTAAGTTTCAAAGTGCTTGTCAAATATTTTTAATTCAGTGTTCAATTCTTGATGTGCTGTTAGCATTAAATGTGTCATGAAATATCTCTCTAGGGGGGTGGTGCAAGGTAATGATACCCAATTATGACACGTTAGTTGCAATGACATTAAGGAAAAACAGAAATATTATCATTAAAATCAATTATTAGAGGTACCTACAAAACTTTTTCCGATTAGGTGTAAAAAGATGAAACGTAGAAAAACGGATGACCTTCCGGAATATATAACTTTTATTTATGGAAAAGTGGTATAACCACCCCAAAATGTCATTATTCGAAGATTGGTATGTTATTTCTTTTCTAAAACATAATGCAAATGTTTTTGTTGACCCACCTGTTTGCTATGTAAATTTTCAATTTATGAGAAAAAAAAATATGTAGAGGCATAGGCAACAGACAAATCTTGTGCGGGGCTATTTTTCCAAAATTTAAAAAGTTAATTTTATATTTTTTTAAATTACTGAAGTCAGTGAAGCCCTAAAACGACATGGTCAAGTGTTGATCCACCATATCATGGTCTAAAAATAATCAAAATACTTTTTTTTTTAGGTTGTAGGTATTTTTGTACTCTTTTGCGGGTTCTTTTCTGTTTTCGAAATAGGTAAGCCAATCAAAAGTTATAGGCCAAATAAACGACCTATGTTTTTTACAAATTTGACATGAGTGCAGTTAAAAATGAATTAAAAATAGAAAACAACAATAGATCTATTCAAAAATTATATATTTAGAATCTGCATACAGAGCTCGACAAGTGTGTGCAATTTCGTCTGCAGTGCACTCGTGGAGCATATGCGGAATTAGTTGTGAAAAACATGAAGTTGCAGCATTTGATGTGTTCTGCCATAAATTAGACATAAATCAGACCAAGCCTCAAGGTGAAATTTGAAGCTAATTCCAAGCTTGCAAGGGCACCAAAAAATTTGAATTTAGACACGCGTGCGCGCAAATGTGACACGCACGCGTGTCTATAGGCGCGCATGCGGATTTACATGCGCGCACGCGTAGTTTCCCGTATGCGTTATTTGCACACACATTTTATTTTTCAAAAACAGGGTATCCCTTTATATGTTTTCTTTAGTTTCCTTTCTCAAGGGGATACATAAAGTTGACAAAGGAAATTAAAGAAAACATATAAAGGGATACATAAAGTTGACAAATGAAATTAAAGAAAACATATAAGTTGCAGCGAAAAAATAACAGGGTACAAACTGAACTGAGGAGATTCGAACCTGCGACCTATGTCTAGTCCCAAGGCTACCACCTTCAAGATTGAAGTGCAGTTGACAATGGAAGACACAAGTGTAGTTTATTACGACCGTGCGAATTTAATTTGGCCTTATCAATCAATTCCCATCGCCATTTCCTCTCATACGATGTCCCACAGCCATTTCTCTCACCACCCACTCTTCATTCATTATGCATGCATTTCACTATGCAACCATCTCAGATTCTCACTGTGTTTTCCCTCAATTAGTTTCTCAATTCATTAGGATCCACGCCCATTGTCCGGGGAGTGTTTCCAGCAGTCTTGAATTTCAGCTTGGCAACGGTGATGATTCATGGTATTACGTTTCCCTTCGGCTGCAAGATGGCAAAC